>OZ012735.1:836694342-836991842 GCA_963859935.3 Lathyrus sativus
AACATAATGCAATTTATTATTTATTATTATTATTTATGTTTTGTTCTTCCCAATTCCATGTCTAGCTAAACTTAGGCAATCGATATGTAGTAATAATTCGAATGGGATTTGATAACTCTTGTTTGAAAACTTTCTTTTCACAAAAATAATCTATGGTGTAAGTGTTTAAAATTGATTCACTGAATAAGCTTCGTCGCGAAAGCGAGAACTTATTTAAAAGTAGTTTTACCACGAAAGTGGGAAATTAATTAAGATACGAACCAACAAGCGAAAGATGCGGTAAGGTCAGATAGTAAACACTAGGCATTTGTTTTAATAACAGCGAAAGCACTTTAAAACGAATTAGAACTTAGAGATTTCCCAAAAATAGTTTTAACCCCGAACGGGATACGAAAGTGTACGTTTGGCCCATAGGATTATGATTAGCGTCAATAACCATTGTGAAACGAGAGTCTTCAAATCTCCATTTTCTGCTTAAATAAACTGTGAAAACTATTTCATACACCAGTAACTTATCAAATCCCTGAAGAACACAATTACTACGTATCGATTCAATTAATTAAAATCTAAATAGTAATCTTAGTTCCCTCTTTTAGTGACAATCTTATTCCCTTAAAACATATTCTACCTAGCTAAACATAGTAACTCCCGAGAACACTAGTTTGATTACGAGTCCCTGTGGGATCGATATCTTTTATTACTACGCGATAGACTGTGCAACTGCAGTTAGTTGTATTAGACATAGAAAGTCGCGATCAAGTTTTTGGCGCCGTTGCCGGGGACCCGTTTAGTCAATAGTGTAACCTTCTGTTACGCCGTATAGACTAGGTAAACAATTTTCATTTTTTTCCTTTACTAGTGATGTCGATTGTATGCCAAGTGATCGCCCACAAAGCGATATCTTGAAACCTTCAGTCGCAGAACTAGAACGCTTCTTACATCTAAGAAGCCGAATCATTGAGTACCAACTCAAACATAACATTCCCGATCCTTTCACTCCCATTCCCAAATCCGAAGAAGAACCGACGATGGCTAAAGGACCTCCGAACAAACCGCTGAAGGCATACGCTACACCATCTCAGATGGAGCCTAGAATGTAGCATTGCTGCCCCAGCTATTACCCGAAATGATTTTGAGCTGAAACCATCATTGCTGTCGGCTGTACAACAAAACCAATTCTCAGGAAACGCAAAAAACGCCAAAAACTTCCATAAGATACTAGCTCACACCAATAGGTTTTCTAACATAGCCTAAACAGCCTAAATAATGCCAAAAACTTGATCGCGACTTTCTATGTCTAATACAACTAACTGCAAGTGCACAGTCTATCGCGTAGTAATAAAAGATATCGATCCCACAGGGACTCGTAATCAAACTAGTGTTCTCGGGAGTTACTATGTTTAGCTAGGTAGAATATGTTTTAAGGGAATAAGATTGTCACTAAAAGAGGGAACTAAGATTACTATTTAGATTTTAATTAATTGAATCGATACGTAGTAATTGTGTTCTTCATGGATTTGATAAGTTACTGGTGTATGAAATAGTTTTCACAGTTTATTTAAGCAGAAAATGGAGATTTGAAGACTCTCGTCTCACAATGGTTATTGACGCTAATCATAATCCTAAGGGCCAAACGTACACTTTCGTATCCCGTTCGGGGTTAAAACTATTTTTTGGAAATATCTAAGTTCTAATTCGTTTTAAAGTGCTTTCGCTATTATTAAAACAAATGCCTAGTGTTTACTATCTGACCTTACCGCAGCTTTCGCTTGTTGGTTCGTATCTTAATTAATTTCCCACTTTCGTGGTAAAACTACTTTTAAATAAGTTCTCGCTTTCGCGACGAAGCTTATTCAGTGAATCAATTTTAAACACTTAGACCATAGATTATTTTTGTGAAAAGAAAGTTTTCAAACAAGAGTTATCAAATCCCATTCGAATTATTACTACATATTGATTGCCTAAGTTTAGCTAGACATGGAATTGGGAAGAACAAAACATAAATAATAATAATAAATAATAAATTGCATTATGTTAAGACAAAAGTCGATCAAAATGAAAACTTGTAAATAATGCCAATTGGCCTTTGGGCAGATCCTCCACAGATGTTGGCAGGATTCTGATCTTTAGTTCCAAATTGATCGTACAGTGCAGTAGCAATTACAAAAGAGCGGAAGTGGGAATAAGGAAATGTAAAGGAGAAATGTATACAAATAAAAACTGGAAAGTAAATTTGCTCTGGAAATTAAATTCGGCAGCACTTCGTGGTATGAATGCAGCTCTCTTTTTGAAGTCCCCTGCTTCCCTTTTTATAGAAGTGGAATCCCAACGGTTATCTCTGAGGATGATGGACCTTGAGGCAGATAATTTAGGGAGTAGTGGACCACTTAATGGGAATTGGAACTGCTCTTTTGACGTGTAATCTGAGTGGGGCGTTTTTGCCTGCATGACGGTCGTCACAAGGTGTGACGGTCGTCACCCGTGTGACGGTCGTCACATCAGCAAAAACAGTCTGTTGCGCTTTTCATTGTGTTTTCACTCCTTTTTCGTCCATATTTCATCTGGGATTGCTTCTTTTCTTCATGTTGCCTTGTTTAGACGTGATCGTTGAATACCTGCAAAAACATCAGACAAATACACGGAAATAACCCGAAATCGGATCGAAAACGGTTAGACTTTAGTTGAATTATGCATGAAAATATCTATATGATTTCGTGTTATCAAACTCCCCTAAGCTTGAATCTTTGCTTGTCCTCAAGTAAAACGTGGAAAGGTCGGCAAGCACGAGGCTGCTTCTTCGTTCGCAGAGTTTGGAAAAACCGGGATTCTTGGTAGGAACAAGACGAGTATCATGACGACACTGGACTACGAGTCTCCGGAGGTCTCCTTTTTATGCAAATTGGTCTCAGTCATGCTACCGTATCTTGGTGTCAAGGTTCTCGTGGCAAGTTCACCCTGTTTGTTCTAGCGCAATCACATTAAGCCCGTTGTCCGCACACTTTCATGGCAAGTCGACCTGTTAGTGAATATGATCTCGTTTTTGTTTTTGATCTTCTTCATTGATCATAATTTGGTGTCCTTGATTTTTCAATGAGTTTTTCGTGCCGTTGGGCTAAATGCTCGGGTGAGGAGCACCTAACTTAGAAGGAAACGTATCTTATATTCTTGGGCTTTTTAGCTCTCTTTTCATGATTTTTCATCTTTTTGGAGATCATACACTTATTTGCATTGGTCGCTCGCTTAGAAGTGTTTTTAGGATGGTGCTGACTGCTAGTATAAACTACTTGGGGTTGAGTTTGCGTAGACACTTGAGACTTTGGTACACGTAGGTGGTGAAACCGACTCGCATAAACTAGAGATCTAAGGTGTCTGGACGATACTGGTTTTGTTAGAACTGTCGTTTCCTCGGGGTTTCGAAACTTGTTTTAAACTCAGGTGCATTCTCGTGATGCTTTTGCTTTTAAGGAACAAATGAAAGTTTTTGTTTACGTTGAATGATGTGGGGATTGTTTGCGTAACGTGAAAAATATATAGATGAGCTTTATTTGCTAGAAATAGAAAGTGTAAAAATAGAAATTACTAAAATTCAAAGTGCAGTGAAATGGAAATACAGGAAATAAGGGAAGTTCAGAATACAGTGGAAATAAGGCTCCGCTCCCACACTATCTCGATCAGTGTCCTCACTGATTCTTGAAGCATGCGAGAGGGAGATACAACTGAAAATGAAAATACAAAGAACTGAAATATAGTAAACAATGAAGGAAAAAAATGAAAATCTAGTCCCGGCCTCTGTCACGTCCCCGCTGGCGTCCTCTGGCTCTAGCAAGGGCTACTCTATCCTCATAGCTCATGGCTCCGGTGTGGTAGACCATGTCTCGGAGTCCTTCGACCTGCAGGGTCAGATTCGCTAGACTCTCAGTGATCGTAGCTTGGTCGGTGTGAAGTTGTTGCATTTGAGTCCGGTGCCAAGCTTCGAACTGGTCAGCTCGCTGGTTCTGCTGCTGCAGCATCGTGAGTATCTGTGCCTGCTGGTCTAGGGAGCGACGGAGGTCCTCTTCGGTGTAGTCGGGCACGGGATGGTGACGGCGGCGGCGAGAAGATGTACCTACTGGAGGAGGAGACTGCGATGCCTCTGGCTGCTCGGACCTGTCCAACTCAGCTTGGATTTCATCGTCGGAATCATGAGTGGGATCCTGAGTAGGAACAGCGGCAGCAGGAGGGGCAGTGAGGTCGAACAACCAGTTGGTACGGTCCTCTGGATGGATGCGGGTGCGGGACGGAAGGATGATGCTTCTGACGGTCTTGCCACGCACAACCGGATGGTATTTCCCGTCAGCTCGGGAGCGGATGAGATGGGAGGCCCTGCAGTGGTCGGTGTCAAGGAACACCGAGGGGATGGAATGGAGGTGCTGGAGGCGGTCGCGAAGGTTCAACCCAAGTGCAATAGCCGTGACAATCCCGCCAAAGTAGAATGGCTTCGAGCCACGGTTGCAGTTGGCCTGAATGTGAGCCAGCAGGAACGGGGCAGCGTTGACAGGTTCATTGTTGAAGACGCAATGAAGAAAGAAGAGCTCCTTGGAGTTCACTTTGTGGTTGCTGTCTCTGGCGAAGATGGTGTTGCTCAACGCTCTGTGAAAGTACCTGATGGCGGGGTTATGGATGTGAGTGGCGTGTAGGGAGTCCCAACCATCGGCATTTAGGACGGTCAACTGATACCACAGCGCGAAGGCTTCGTGCTGGAACTAATAAGTGATACAGCGATGAGCGTTGTCGCCGCGGGGTAGCTGTAGGATGCCGGCAATCTGGTTTTGGTGCATCTGATAGTTAACGCCAAACATCCAGAAGCAAGCGGCACCTGAGTGCTGGTTGAGTTCGCCGCTGCTGGTGACGTACGTGAACGAACTCAAGAACTCAAGAGTGAGTTGTTCGTAGGTCGGCTGGGGGTTGGTGCAGAGGTTCCAGATGCCCGCTCGTTGAAGCATCCAGGTTACACCTTCAAGGAGTCCGAGCTCCGTAAGCGATGGAAGGTGCGGGTAGTGAGTTGGCTGGAGTGACCTCTGATGAAATGCAATGTACTGTGCTCGTTGTCTGTCGCCTAGCTCGCCTTCAGGGAAGGAAATGTTGCTGACATCTGCGTTTCCGACCATTGTTGAAGATGGAGAGGTTTCAGAGGTTTTGGGGTTTTTCGGCGGAGAGGGAAAAATGACAGAACGGTGGTTTGGAGGTTGAATTTGGAGTTGAGGTTTATAGTTCAATGTGGGGAGGACAAAAATCGTAGTGGGGTATGAATTTTGGAAGTTTGAAAGTGATAATGGGGGGAGTGGAGGGGAACACGAACCCTGTTATATCAGATAGCAGTTCTGGACTGCATGACGGTCGTCACAAAGGTGTGACGGTCGTCACCCGCGTGACGCTCGTCATGGGAAGAGTGACGGTCGTCACAGCAGCAAAATCTACAGAACGCAGAATTTTGCTCTGAGGGCGTACTCGTGGTGATTTTAAAGCTTAGTATTGATACGGTGACGTAATATAACAGCCAACCAACAACAAATAATGCGAAAACAGAATAATTGAATAAAAACTAGAATTGAAATAACATAAAATGGAAACAATTGTATGTAGTACATAATGAAAACTAACAATGCGAGAAATCCAAATGATTAAATTAAACTAAACTAGACTAGACTAAACTGAAACTACTGCTAAGAACTAATAACTAATCTTTTCGTGCCTTCAACTCATCGAATTTCTGTAGTAGTCGAGTTGGTCGCAGACTAGATCCATGAAGCCTACCAGTTCGCTGTGCATGCCTGCGATATCAGCTTTTACATTAGTCAGAGCTTTATCAACGTCGTCCAATCTGAGTAACACGGCATCCATTTTGTCGGTGGTTTCCTCAGGGATAGGCTCAGGATAAGTATTGTAGTGCGGAGGAGTCATAGGGTCTACTTCAGTTTCAGAGGCGGCGTCCTCATAGTACATGTAGTCGTGCGCCTCAGAGATGTGGTCACTGTCATACATATAGTCCTGGGGTGTTGACTGTGGTGAAGGAGGTCCCATAGGCTCATCCAATTCGTAGAGCCAGTTATCCTTGTTGTGGATGCTTGTCATCAGATGATCAGGCAGTGTGAATAGTTGTACTGGTTTTTCGTTAATAAGGTACTCATACGGTCCAGGTCCCATAGTCCCTAAGATGCACCTGTTAAAGCAGAATTATATGTTCATGGGTCTGATGGTACCAAAACGAGTGCTGGCATTTAAATGGAATCTAAGGCCAAGCTCGTGGGCAATCATTGTTACTAGTCCTCCTATAAGAATAGGTGTCTGAGGTTCCAGCGTGAGGCGTTTGAAGGATCTCATCATGAAAGGCACTGCGTTTACTGTCCGTCCCTGAGAAGCACAGAACATGATGAATAACTCTTCCTTAGACACTGTGGTAATATTTTCTTCTTTTCCAAACAAGGTGTGAGCTAGTATCTTATGGAAGTATCTGCGTTAGGCTATGTTAGAAAAACTTGAGCTGTTTTAAGGGGATAAGATTGTCAATATTGGTCATCAAAGGCCAATTGGAATTATTTACAGGTTTTCATTTTGATCGACTTCTGTCTTAACATAATGCAATTTATTATTTATTATTATTATTTATGTTTTGTTCTTCCCAATTCCATGTCTAGCTAAACTTAGGCAATCGATATGTAGTAATAATTCGAATGGGATTTGATAACTCTTGTTTGAAAACTTTCTTTTCACAAAAATAATCTATGGTCTAAGTGTTTAAAATTGATTCACTGAATAAGCTTCGTCGCGAAAGCGAGAACTTATTTAAAAGTAGTTTTGCCACGAAAGTGGGAAATTAATTAAGGTACGAACCAACAAGCGAAAGTTGCGGTAAGACCAGATAGTAAACACTAGGCATTCGTTTTAATAACAGCGAAAGCACTTTAAAATGGATTAGAACCTAGAGATTTCCAAAAAGTAGTTTTAACCCCGAATGGGACAGCGAAAGCGTACATTCGGCCCTTAGAATTATGACTAGTGTCAACAACCATCGTGAGACGAAAGTCTTCAGATCACTATTTTCTTCTGAACAATGTCTGCAAAGAGTAAGAAGCATCGGTGACCTGTCGAATCCCAGATAACTAAGTCTTTGCATACCGATATCCTTTACCGCATTTCTTTAAACCAATCTTCTTTATTTCTTTTGCATTTAATTTCATTCGCATTCAATTTTCCTAATTCCAATAGCCTTAGCTTTACGCCGTAATAATAGATAACGGTAGATTGACATTGGTCTTTGTGGGTTCGACAATCTTTTATATTACTTCGATATTTCCATGCACTTGCGGAGCGATCAAGTTTTTGGCGCTGTTGCCGGGGACCCGTTTAGTCAATAGTGTAACCTTCTGTTACGCCGTATAGACTAGGTAAACAATTTTCATTTTTTCCTTTACTAGTGCTGTCGATTGTATGCCAAGTGATCGCCCACAAAGCGATATCTTGAAACCTTCAGTCGCAGAACTAGAACACTTCTTACATCTAAGAAGCCGAATCATTGAGTACCAACTCAAACATAACATTCCCGATCCTCTCATTCCCATTCCTAAATCCGAAGAAGAACCGACGATGGCTGAAGGACCTCCGAACAAACCGCTGAAGGCATACGCTACACCATCTCAGATGGAGCCTAGAAGTAGCATTGCTGCCCCAGCTATTACCCGAAATGATTTTGAGCTGAAACCATCATTGATGTCGGCTGTACAACAAAACCAATTCTCATGAAACGCAACTGAGGATCCGAACGAACATCTAACGAAGTTTGTACAATACGCAGACACAGTGAAAGCAAATGGAGTAACTCCAGACGCGATAAGACTTCGTCTTTTCCTATTCTCTCTTAGAGACAGAGCATGGACATGGTTATAATCGTTACCATCCAACTTCGTTACGACGTGGGAGCAATTGAAGAACGTCTTCTTGGCGAGATATTTTCCACCAAGCAAAACTGTTATGCTTAGAGCTCAAATCAACGGATTTCGACAGAAAGATACTGAATCTCTCTACGAAGCATGGGGACGATTCAAAGATATGATGAGAACATGTCCTCACCATGGTCTAGAAGACTGGGTGACAATCCATACTTTCTATAATGGGCTTCTATACAATACTAGATTGACAATAGACGCTGCCGCGAGCGGTGCACTTACGGATAAGCCATATGATGAAGCCTATCAATTAATAGAAAACATGTCACGAAACCATTGCCAATGGGGAGGTGAACGCACTCCAAATGAGAAAACCACAGCGAAAGGTGGGATGTATGAAATCAGCATCCTTGAAAAGTTCAATGCTAAAGTAGATGCTCTAGCACAAAAGATCGATAGTCTGACCGTTAACCCCACTGCAACTGTCGCTGCAGTAACTCCAAATTGCGAGTTATGCGGAAGCACCACTCATAATGCACCCGAATGCCCATTGCTAGTCGGAATCCCGCCAGACCAGGTAAATTATGCTCAAGGAAATCCCTACGCAAATACCTACAACCCAGGTTGGCGAAATCATCCAAACTTTTCTTACAAAAGCGAAAATGCATTGCAAATGCCTACTGCTCCGCAAGGATATCAAAAACCAGCTGCTCAGAATGCACCTAGGAAATCAAACCTCGAATTCATGATGGAAAAGTTCATAGCTACTCAAGCTCAGACGAACAAAGAGTTCCTGAATCAAAACATACACACTAGCGAGCAAATTAAACAGTTGACAGGAAAAGTAGACGCTTTAGCCACCCACAACAAAATGTTAGAAACTCAGATATCACAAGTGGCCCAACAACAAGCATCTGCTGCCGCACCTGCAGGCACATTTCCTGGACAACCCGAACAGAATCCCAAAGGCCAAGCAAATGCTGTGATACTAAGAAGTGGAAAAGAATTGGACAAACCGATCGATCCGAGGACCGAAAACTCAGCCATGCAACAGAAACCAACTGAACAAGCAGAAAAGGAATCTGAGTTAGAGAAGAAGGAGGAGAACAAGAAGGAGGATACCGCAAGTGAAAAAACTCAAGCACCTCCAGCGCCATATAAACCACCTATTCCTTATCCGCAAAGACTAATAAACTCTAAAACTTCAGGACAGTTTAAGAAATTTGTGGAGCTCCTTAAACAGCTGAATATTACTATTCCTTTTACAGAAGCGATAACTCAAATGCCGTCATATGCCAAATTTCTCAAAGAGATCCTGTCAAATAAGAGAAAGATCGAGGATAACGAAACAGTTACACTTACGACAGAGTGTAGCGCTATTATTCAGAACCGCATGCCTCCTAAATTAAAAGACCCAGGTAGTTTCTCCATACCCTGCATCGTAGGAAAGTTTGTAATAGACAAAGCTCTATGCGATTTAGGAGCTAGTATCAGTGTTATGCCCTTATCTATATGCAAAAAGCTGAATATGGGAGACCTCAGACCAACCAAAATATCCGTACAATTAGCTGACAGATCAGTAAAATACCCCGTCGGAATACTGGAAAACGTTCTGGTACGCATAGGACAATTCTACATCCCAACCGAATTCATAATCATGGACATCAAGGAGGACACTGTAACCCCAATTATCCTAGGAAGACCGTTCCTAGCTACAGCCGGAGCGATTATAGACGTAAAGAAAGGAAGGCTAACATTCGAAGTAGGAGAAGAAAAGATAGAGTTCATTCTCACCAAGTTCTTACAAGCACCAGCAATAGACGATACCTACTATTTAGTAGACGAAATTGACGAATGCATAAGAGAACTTGAAAATGAAGAGACCACGTATTCAGAAATAATAAAGATTCAAATACCCGACATTTCTGAAGACGACAATTGGCGTAAACCGTATAAAGACGACAGCCTAAGCGAAAGCTTAGCACTGACACCAAACCATATGCCAGGTCCGAAGAACCCATCTTTAGAACTTAAAACACTACCCAAAAACCTCAGATATGAATTTCTAGACGATGAACTAAAAAGACCAGTGATAGTCAACGCCGACTTAGGACAACCAGAAACTAAAAAGTTATTAGAAGTCCTAAAGAAGTACCCCACCGCGTTAGGCTATAACATAAGCGATCTAAAAGGTATAAGCCCTTCGATCTGTATGCATCGAATTACAATAGAGGAAGACTCTAAGACTTCTCGAGAGCATCAGAGAAGACTGAACCCCATCCTGAGCACTGTAGTCAGAGATGAAGTAAAGAAATTACTAGATGCAGGAATCATCTATCCGATCTCCGATAGTGAATGGGTTAGCCCAGTTCATGTCGTACCAAAGAAAGGAGGAGTCACAGTAGTTAAAAATGAAAAAGGCAAATCGATAACAAAAAGAGTCGTGACTGGAAGTAGGATGTGTATTGATTATAGGAAGCTTAACAAGGCTACACGCAAAGATCACTTCCCGCTACCCTTCATAGACCAAATGTTAGAAAGACTAGCCAAACATTCATATTTCTGCTATCTAGATGGTTACTCAGGATTCTTCCAAATTCCCATCCATCCTGATGACCAAGAAAACACTACATTCACCTGTCCTTACGGTACTTTTGCTTACCGCCGAATGCCGTTCGGACTCTGTAACGCTCCAGCAACCTTCCAAAGATGCATGATGGCAATCTTCGCAGATTTCATAGACGACATTATGGAAGTGTTTATGGACGATTTCTCGGTATGTGGACAAAGCTTCGAAGGATGCTTACAAAACTTAGAAATGGTACTAGAACGTTGCGTAAAAGTAAACCTCGTCCTAAATTGGGAGAAATGCCATTTTATGGTCCGACAAGGAATAGTTCTAGGACATGTCATATCAGATAGAGGGATTGAGGTAGACAAAGCTAAAATAGAGATTATAAAAGATCTCCAACCTCCAAAATCCGTACGAGAAATACGGAGTTTTCTAGGACATGCCGGTTTCTACAGAAGATTTATAAAAGATTTCTCGAAAATCACAAAACCTCTGACCGGCCTGTTAATGAAAGATGTTGAGTTCGTCTTTGACGACGACTGTTTAAAAGCATTCGAAACATTGAAATCAGCCCTTATCACCGCACCAATCATGCAACCACCAGATTGGAGATTACCGTTCGAAATCATGTGCGACGCGAGTGATTACGCTGTAGGCACAGTTCTAGGACAAAGGAAGGACAAGAAACTCCATGCTATCTACTATGCCAGTAGAACCTTAGATCCTGCCCAAATGAACTACGCTACCACAGAAAAGGAACTTCTAGCAGTTATATTTGCGCTTGACAAATTCCGTTCTTACTTAGTAGGAGCAAAAATTATAATATACACAGACCACGCTGCCATAAGGTACCTAATAAGCAAAAAGGATGCCAAACCAAGACTATTGAGATGGATCCTGTTATTACAAGAGTTTGACTTAGAAATCAAAGATAAGAAAGGAACCGAGAACGTTGTTGCGGATCACTTATCCCGAATAGAAGGCATCAGACACGAACCAGTACCGATAAATGACGATTTCCCGTACGAACGTCTGATAGCCAAATTAGAAAGTGACATACCCAACTCAATCTCGGAAGATCCAGAATTCAAAAAAGCCGTAGAAGTCGTCTATGCCCAAGTCACATTACCTTGGTATGCTGACATCGTTAATTACCTCGCTGCGGGCGTGCTTCCACCGGATCTTACTTATCAGCAAAAGAAGAAATTCTTCCACGATCTGAAACACTATTATTGGGACAAACCCTACTCTTCAAGAGAGGGGCCGACAACATATATCATCGCTGTGTCCCAGAGGAAGAAATAGAAAATATTATTTCCCAATGCCACTCAGCACCATATGGTGGTCATGCTAGTACGTCCAAGACGTGCGCTAAGATTCTCCAAGCTGGCCTATTCTAGCCTAACCTCTGGAAAGACATTCACATCGCTGTGCAAAAGTGCGATAGATGCCAACGAACTGGCAACATCTCACGACGCAATGAAATGCCTCAGAAAGGAATCTTAGAGGTAGAAATCTTCGACGTCTGGGGAATAGATTTCATGGGACCTTTCCCACCTTCTTTTGGTAATAATTACATACTCGTCGCTGTCGATTACGTGTCTAAATGGATAGAAGCCATAGCTGCTCCAACAAACGACGCACGAGTAGTAATCAAACTCTTCAAGAACACAATCTTTCCTAGATTCGGTGTACCCAGACTCGTAATTAGTGACGGAGGATCTCACTTCATATCACGAATATTCGATGAACTTCTCTCTAGATATGGAGTCCGGCACCGAGTAGCTACACCCTATCATCCGCAAACTAGCGGACAAGTAGAGGTCTCGAACAGAGAAATAAAACAGATCTTGGAAAAGACTGTCGCTACCTCGAGAGAAGATTGGTCATCAAATCTACAAGAAGCTTTATGGGCCTATAGGACCGCATTTAAGACACCAATAGGTACTACCCCCTATAAATTAGTTTACGGTAAATCCTGCCATCTCCCTGTAGAGTTAGAGCACAAGGCCTTTTGGGCCATTAAAACACTCAACTTCAACTACATCGAGGCAGGAGAAAAGCGAATCTTGAACTTACACGAGTTGGAAGAACTTCGATTAGACGCTTACGAAAATGCCCGTATCTACAAAGAACGAACTAAAAAGTGGCATGATAAACGTTCAATCAGGAAACAATTCAGTGTGGGAGACATCGTATTGCTCTTCAATTCACGATTAAAACTCTTCCCAGGAAAACTAAAATCTAGGTGGTCTGGACCCTATGAAGTGACTAAAGTACTTCAGAGTGGAGCTGTCGAAATTACCGATAAGACGAATGCACCATTCATCGTAAACGGGCAACGTCTAAAACATTACAATAAGAACGACAATAGTCCTCAAGTCAGCAATATAACATTGCTTGAGCTTCCAGCTCAGACACCCGAATAGCTTCTCACCAAGCTATCGTCAGGCTTTAGACGTTAAAAACAGCGCTTACTGGGAGGCAACCCAAATTTCCCTCGTCATTGCATTTCATTTTTCCTTAAAATTCTACTTTGAAAAATCCAACAAAAATCCTAAAATTACTACTACTTTCTACTTTCTTTCATTTTCGTACTTTTATTCTTATTTTATTTTTTCTCTTTTGCCTTTTGTTTCTACCACTTTTCGTTTCTAAAAATCCTGACTTCAATTTCTTGTTTTAAATTTTTCAGGATTTTTAAAGCCTTCAAAACATTCCTTCTGTTTTCTCCGAATTACCTGCGAATATGGCCGAGTACGATTTCACAAAGGTTCACTTCAGAGGACTCGCTCAAAAGGCAAGATTTGCAGCACTGACCGAAAGAGAATTCGCCTTAACGCTGTATTATGATATGGATAAACTAGGAATCACGGATAGCATTCAATACCTGTTCAATCAACTAGGTCGGGAGAACACTGCTCTGAAAACACGCTTCGCTACCTACAAGGATCTTACCTACGAATTCCTTAGTTCCTTCAGATATACACCCAACTATGGTTTTGGATCCAGCACAGAGTTGATTACCTTCCGATTGTTTGGAATGGACCAAACCCACAGCAGGATGTCACTAGCTAACCTCTTAGGATTCCCTAGCGGACCGCATGTGTTCATCAGTGCAGAAGATGACGATATTGATTTGCAACTCGATCACTTCTGGGGTAGAATCACAGGCGACTATCACCCTGAACCAGACAAAATGTACAATGATGACATTCATAACCCCGCCTTCAGATACTTCCATAAGATACTAGCTCACACCTTGTTTGGAAAAGAAGAAAATATTACCACAATGTCTAAGGAAGAGTTATTCATCATGTTCTGTGCTTCTCAGGGACGGACAGTAAACGCAGTACCTTTCATGATGAGATCCTTCAAACGCCTCACGCTGGAACCTCAGACACCTATTCTTATAGGAGGACTAGTAACAATGATTGCCCACGAGCTTGGCCTTAGATTCCATTTAAATGCCAGCACTCGTTTTGGTACCATCAGACCCATGAACATACAATTCTGCTTTAACAGGCGCATCTTAGGGACTATGGGACCTGGACCGTATGAGTACCTTATTAACGAAAAACCAGTACAGCTATTCACACTGCCTGATCATCTGATGACAAGCATCCACAACAAGGATAACTGGCTCTACGAAT
Source organism: Lathyrus sativus (assembly GCA_963859935.3). Classification (NCBI taxonomy): domain Eukaryota; kingdom Viridiplantae; phylum Streptophyta; class Magnoliopsida; order Fabales; family Fabaceae; genus Lathyrus; species Lathyrus sativus. Next base: position 836,708,490 of record OZ012735.1, read on the forward strand.
TGGATGAGCCTATGGGACCTCCTTCACCATAGTCAACACCCCAGGACTATATGTATGACAGTGACCACATCTCTGAGGCACACGACTACATGTACTATGAGGACGCCGCCTCTGAAACTGAAGTAGACCCTATGACTCCTCAGCACTACAATACTTATCCTGAGCCTATCCCTGAGGAAACCACCGACAAAATGGATGCCGTGTTACTCATATTGGACGACGTTGATAAAGCTCTGACTAATGTAAAAGCTGATATCGCAGGCATGCACAGCGAACTGGTAGGCTTCATGGATCTACTCTGCGACCAACTTGACTACTATTCACAGAAATTCGATGAGTTGAAGGCACGAAAAGATTAGTTATTAGTTCTTAGCAGTAGTTTCAGTTTAGTCTAGTCTAGTTTAGTTTAATTTAATCATATGGATTTTTCGCTTTGTTCGTTTTCTTTATGTATTACACACAATTGTTTCAATTTTATGTTATTTCAATTCTAGTTTTATTCAATTATTCTGTTTTCGCATTATTTGTTGTTGGTTGGCTGTTATATTACGTCACCGTATCAATACTAAGCTTTAAAATCACCACGAGTACGCCCTCAGAGCAAAATTCTGCGTTCTGCAGATTTTGCTGCTGTGACGACCGTCACAGCCCCATGACGAGCGTCACGCGGGTGACGACCGTCACACCTTTGTGACGACCGTCATGCAGTCCAGAACTGCTATCTGATATAACAGGGTTCGTGTTCCCCTCCACTCCCCCCATTATCACTTTCAAACTTCCAAAATTCATACCCCACTACGATTTTCGTCCTCCCCACATTGAACTATAAACCTCAACTCCAAATTCAACCTCCAAACCACCGTTCTGTCATTTTTCCCTCTCCGCCGAAAAACCCCAAAATCTCCGAAACCTCTCCATCTTCAACAATGGCCGGAAACGCAGATGTCAGCAACATTTCCTTCCCTGAAGGCGAGCTAGGCGACAGACAACGAGCACAGTACATTGCATTTCATCAGAGGTCACTCCAGCCAACTCACTACCCGCACCTTCCATCGCTTACGGAGCTCGGACTCCTTGAAGGTGTAACCTGGATGCTTCAACGAGCGGGCATCTGGAACCTCTGCACAAACCCCCAGCCGACCTACGAACAACTCACTCTTGAGTTCTTGAGTTCGTTCACGTACGTCACCAGCAGCGGCGAACTCAACCAGCACTCAGGTGCCGCTTGCTTCCGGATGTTTGGCGTTAACTATCAGATACACCAAAACCAGATTGCCGGCATCCTACAGCTACCCCGCGGCGACAACGCTCATCGCCGTATCACTGATCAGTTCCAGCACGAAGCCTTCACGCTGTGGTATCAGTTGACCGGCCTAAATGTCGATGGTTGGGACTCCCTACACGCCACTCACATCCATAACCCCGCCATCAGGTACTTTCACAGAGCGTTGAGCAACACCATCTTCGCCAGAGACAGCAACCACAAAGTGAACTCCAAGGAGCTCTTCTTTCTTCATTGCGTCTTCAACAATGAACCTGTCAAGGCTGCCCCGTTCCTGCTGGCTCACATTCAGGCCAACTGCAACCGTGGCTCGAAGCCATTCTACTTTGGCGGGATTGTCACGGCTATTGCACTTGGGCTGAACCTTGGCGACCGCCTATAGCACCTCCATTCCATCCCCTCGGTGTTCCTTGACACCGACCACTGCAGGGCCTCCCATCTCATCCGCTCCCGAGCTGACGGGAAATACCATCCGGTTGTGCGTGGCAAGACCGTCAGAAGCATCATCCTTCCGTCCCGCACCCGCATCCATCCATAGGACCGTACCAACTGGTTGTTTGACCTCACTGCCCCTCCTGCTGCCGCTGTTCCTACTCAGGATCCCACTCATGATTCCGACGATGAAATCCAAGCTGAGTTGGACAGGTCCGAGCAGCCAGAGGCATCGCAGCCTCCTCCTCCAGTAGGTACATCTTCTCGCCGCCGTCGTCACCATCCCGTGCCCGACTACACCGAAGAGGACCTCCGTCGCTCCCTAGACCAGCAGGCACAGATACTCACGATGCTGCAGCAGCAGAACCAGCGAGCTCACCAGTTCGAAGCTTGGCACCGGACTCAAATGCAACAACTTCACACCGGCCAAGCTACGATCACTGAGAGTCTAGCGAATCTGACCCTGCAGGTCGAAGGACTCCGAGACACGGTCTACCACACCGGAGCCATGAGCTATGAGGATAGAGTAGCCCTTGCTAGAGCCAGAGGACGCCAGCACGGACGTGACAGAGGCCGGGACTAGATTTTCATTTTTTTCCTTCATTGTTTACTATATTTCAGTTCTTTGTATTTTCATTTTCAGTTGTATCTCCCTCTCGCATGCTTCATGAATCAGTGAGGACACTGATCGAGATAGTGTGGGAGCGGAACCTTATTTCCACTGTACTCTGAACTTCCCTTATTTCCTGTATTTCCATTTCACTGCACTTTGAATTTTAGTAATTTCTATTTTTACACTTTCTATTTCTAGCAAATAAAGCTCGTCTATATATTTTTCACGTTAAGCAAACAATCCCCACATTATTCAACGTAAACAAAAACTTTCATTTGTTCCTCAAAAGCAAAAGCATCACGAGAATGCACCTGAGTTCAAACCGAGTTTTGAAACTCCGAGGAAACGACAGTTCTAACAAAACCAGTATCGTCCAGACACCTTAGATCTCTAGTTTATGCGAGTCGGTTTCACCACCTACGTGTACCAAAGTCTCAAGTGTCTACGCAAACTCAACCCCAAGTAGTTTATACTAGCAGTCAGCACCATCCTAAAAACACTTCTAAGCGAGCGACCGATGCAAATAAGTGTATGATCTCCAAAAAGATGAAAAATCATGAAAAGAGACCTAAAAAGCCCAAGAATATAAGATACGTTTCCTTCTAAGTTAGGTGCTCCTCACCCGAGCATTTAGCCCAACGGCACGAAAAACTCATTGAAAAATCAATGACACCAAATTATGATCAATGAAGAAGATCAAAAACAAAAACGAGATCATATTCACTAACAGGTCGACTTGCCATGAAAGTGTGCGGACAACGGGCTTAATGTGATTGCGCTAGAACAAACAGGGTGAACTTGCCACGAGAACCTTGACACCAAGATACGGTAGCATGACTGAGACCGATTTGCATAAAAAGGAGACCTCCGGAGACTCGTAGTCCAGTGTCGTCATGATACTCGTCTTGTTCCTACCAAGAATCCCGGTTTTTCCAAACTCTGCGAACGAAGAAGCAGCCTCGTGCTTGCCGACCTTTCCACGTTTTACTTGAGGACAAGCAAAGATTCAAGCTTAGGGGAGTTTGATAACACGAAATCATATAGATATTTTCATGCATAATTCAACTAAATTCTAACCGTTTTCGATCCGATTTCGGGTTATTTCCGTGTATTTGTCTGATGTTTTTGCAGGTATTCAACGATCACGTCTAAACAAGGCAACATGAAGAAAAGAAGCAATCCCAGATGAAATATGGACGAAAAAGGAGTGAAAACACAATGAAAAGCGCAGCAGACTGTTTTTGCTGATGTGACGACCGTCACAGATGCATGACGACCGTCACACGGGTGACGACCGTCATGCAGGCAAAAACGCCCCACTCAGATTACACGTCAAAAGAGCAGTTCCAATTCACATTAAGTGGTCCACTACTCCCTAAATTATCTGCCTCAAGGTCCATCATCCTCAGAGATAACCGTTGGGATTCCACTTCTATAAAAAGGGAAGCAGGGGACTTCAAAAAGAGAGCTGCATTCATACCACGAAGTGCTGCCGAATTTAATTTCCAGAGCAAATTTACTTTCCAGTTTTTATTTGTATACATTTCTCCTTTACATTTCCTTATTCCCACTTCCGCTCTTTTGTAATTGCTACTGCACTGTACGATCAATTTGGAACTAAAGATCAGAATCCTGCCAACATCTGTGGAGGATCTGCCCAAAGGCCAATTGGCATTATTTACAGGTTTTCATTTTGATCGACTTCTGTCTTAACATAATGCAATTTATTATTTATTATTATTATTATTTATGTTTTGTTCTTCCCAATTCCATGTCTAGCTAAACTTAGGCAATCGATATGTAGTAATAATTCGAATGGGATTTGATAACTCTTGTTTGAAAACTTTCTTTTCACAAAAATAATCTATGGTCTAAGTGTTTAAAATTGATTCACTGAATAAGCTTCGTCGCGAAAGCGAGAACTTATTTAAAAGTAGTTTTACCACGAAAGTGGGAAATTAATTAAGATACGAACCAACAAGCGAAAGCTGCGGTAAGGTCAGATAGTAAACACTAGGCACTTGTTTTAATAACAGCGAAAGCACTTTAAAACGAATTAGAACTTAGAGATTTCCAAAAAATAGTTTTAACCCCGAACGGGATACGAAAGTGTACGTTTGGCCCTTAGGATTATGATTAGCGTCAATAACCATTGTGAGACGAGAGTCTTCAAATCTCCATTTTCTGCTTAAATAAACTGTGAAAACTATTTCATACACCAGTAACTTATCAAATCCCTGAAGAACACAATTACTACGTATCGATTCAATTAATTAAAATCTAAATAGTAATCTTAGTTCCCTCTTTTAGTGACAATCTTATTCCCTTAAAACATATTCTACCTAGCTAAACATAGTAACTCCCGAGAACACTAGTTTGATTACGAGTCCCTGTGGCATCGATATCTTTTATTACTACACGATAGACTGTGCACTTGCAGTTAGTTGTATTAGACATAGAAAGTCGCGATCAATAGTCACATCTTGTTCAACATACGCTTGTTCTAAAATTTTCTGGAGCGCCTCCCTATGAGCCTCAGAACTCATTAGCAGTTGCAACACAAAAATCTTAGATGGAGTTTGCAGGAGCTGATCTGAAACTTTATACTCACTCCTCGTGATCACTTTTAAACATTCATCTGAATTGGATAAATCAGATCCACCAGATTTCCCCACAATTGGATCTTTCGAGCTTGTCTGTTCTAATGAGAGCTCTTTTTCTTTCGGTGGCAAATTCGGGTAGACTCGACCGCTTCTTGTTACTCTACTGACATCTGAAATATTAACTATTGAGGGTACAGTGGGCAGAGGTACTTATTTTCCATTCTCCAACATCGTAGCGTTGTACCTGTAAGGGATAGCCTTACTGGAAGTATAAGGGACAGGTCCGGGCACATTGATTACCAAAGGAGTAACAGTTGGCTTCTTGCTATTGTACACAATCTTTATACGTTCCACTTCCTTAAAGTGGGGTACTATGACACAAACTTCTTCAGCCTCTTCATTTGAAACTTCCTGATTATCACTTCCCAAACAATCTTCAATCATATTGACAGAGGGCGAGCCATGTGGTGGTAATGGATTCTTCTGGACATTAGGGTCAGAATCCCTAAAAGACAAGATTCCATTTTTAATGAGCCTCTGGACGTCCATCTTCAAACCGAAACAACTCTCAATATCATGTCCTGGAGTACCCTGATGGTAAGGACAAAACTTGTCAGCCCTATAAGAAGGAGGAGGATTCACGAGAGCCAAAGGTGGAGCTCTTGTCTGAATGTGACCCTTTTTAATCAAAGCGGGGAACAAGTCAGCATATGTCATTGGGATCGGATCAAAATTTATTTTTCTATACACACGACCTTGATTGTTGGATGGTCGATTCTGCTGAGGGTACTGTGGACTTTGCTGAAGTTGGGGTTGTTGAGCAACGGGGGACTGAGGTTGCTGATATGGTTGTGGAGACTGTGGTTGATAAGCTGGAGCATTAAACACTGGTGATACCGCTGCAACTTGGTGTAGTGGCATGTACCTCTTTCTAAATTGTCCCTTTTGAATGGAATTTACACCTTGCTCTTTTTTCTTCACAAAACTATTCCCATACTTCTTAGGAACACTTCCTTCTTTGGCCAATCTTCCTTCACGAACACCTTCTTATAAGCGCATTCCCATATTGACCATTTCAGTAAAGTCACTGGGTGCACTGGCTACCATCTTCTTGTAAAAGAAAGGACCAAAAGTCTTCAGAAAAATTTTAGTCATCTCTTTTTCTTCTAATGGTGGTGTGACTTGTGTGGCCAACTCGCGCCAACGTTGAGCATATTCCTTGAAACTCTCTTTATCTTTCCGTGCCATTGCTCTCAACTGATCTCAGTCGGGCGCCATGTCTACATTGTACTTATACTGCTTGACAAAGGCTCCTCCTAGATCATTGAAATTTCGAATCTTCATATTATCCAACCCCATATACCACTTGAGTGCAGCGCCCATCAGACTGTCTTGAAAGTAGTGAATAAGTAGTTGATCATTATCAGTTTGGGCAGACATCTTCCTGGCGTACATAATAAGATGACTCTGAGGGCAAGTACTCCCCTTGTACTTTTCAAAATCGGGGACCTTAAACTTCGGTGGGACCTTAACATTTGGAACTAAACACAGCTCAGAAGCACTCTTACCAAACAAATCCTTCCCTCGAAGGGCTTTCAACTCTTTATGCAATTCAGAAAATTGGTCTTGAAATCCGTCCATCCTCTCTTCCAAACCCACAGTTTCGGTTGGTGACCCATGTAAAATTGGTTCATCCAGAATATATGGAACAGCGTTCACATGTGGAGATGCGGTAGTCATCACAGCAGAAACTACAGGAGCAGCTTGAACAGTGGTTGCGACATGAACCTCGGGAACAAGTGGATGATAACCAGCCGGAGTGAAATAAGGAGGCATCCCCCACGGGAAACCTGGCGGCATGTTGTAGGCTACTTCAGCAATAGAAGACACCACTAGGATCGTTGTTGGCGCCACTTCAGAGATCACAGTCCTTGGAATTTCTTGGTTGTTGATCGAGGCCTGATTGGACAAAGCTTCCACTAGACCATTCAACCTCTCCAAACTTTCTTTCATAACTGCAACTTCATCACGGAGCACTCTGTTCTCTTGTTCTAGTTAATCCATCTTCTGGCGTTGACTAGCTCGAGTGTTGTATCAGTGATTCAGCTTGTTCTGCGGAGATGAAGCAAGAATGAGACCCTGGAATGCAAACGATGCTATGCTTATGCAAAAATGCAAATGAGTATGAAACTTTCAAGAAACTCAAATTGTCTCGGTATTGTAACGTTGGAGAAAAACTTATTTTATTTTGATGATCGAAGCATTACAAAATGGAGTACTCTTTTAAGAGTTTATTACATTGAATCAAAAGCAAAAGAGAAACTCGGAGATCTACTCCTTAAGCTCCTTCTGTGTGCGGAGTTCTCCTTCTAGCTGACTGATGCGTTCTTGCAACTCGGCCATCTCTCTGATGAGTCGATCGACACATTCCTTCCAAGCCACAGTATCTGGGGGAAGATCATCACTGGTGACAGCTCTTGAAGAGGTGTGAGAGGAAAATAAATCCTCTCGCGCCTTTCTTTTCCTTACAAGTTCTACTTCCGGCAGCCTCTGGGATTTCTCTTTCTCTACTTTGAGTGTGAAAAACTTGTTCCTCCAAGCGGCTTTCAGTTTTAGAGCTTCATCCAAAGCAGCCTTCAAATGATCTACTTCGCTCACATCAAACCAATCTGGATCGTGAAAAGCCAATACCATAGGTTCATGGAAAGGGAACGACATCTTGAGGTCGAGAGCTCTTTCGTGCACCCAATGTAGATATTCTTCAGAGACAGCACAATTGGGGTATCCTAAAGTAGCTTTTCCTTCTTGGTTGATGTATCTCCATGCATAAATTATGACGGTCTTCAGGTCTGGATCTTCTCCTTCCTTGAGAAAGATCCCTTCTAACAGAGTCTGGTCAGGTACTCCAATCATGGGGTGCCCAAATTGGAGGCGGGCCAGAGCAGGGTTGTAACTTATGCATCCTTCTCTCCCAATGAGTGGTATGTTAGTAAATCCTCTGATGCTATGGATCATACCTATACCTCCATAGGTAGGATCTTACCACACAATGTCGGAGTGAGTAAGGGCCATAACTATCTCGGACCAATGAAGTGACTCTTCCTCTTCCCAAATAGACGGGTGTCGAGTTAGGCGAGCAATGAACCATGAATACAGCAGAGCGGTACAACAAATGATATGTCCCCCTCCCTGGGCATTCTTTGAATGAATTGAGTAATATGTGTCAGCTAACAAAGTAGGGACTGGATTCTTGAGTATGAATAATTTAATCGCATCCATGTCAACGAAATCATCGATCTTTGGGAACCAGAAAATCCCATAGACCAACAAAGCAAAGGTGGCTTCCACGATAAGGACTTCTTTTCTTTCAGCATGGTAGCGGACTTTTTCAATCAAGAAGTCAGCAGGGAATCCAAGGACTCCTTCCTTGATGGTTAGGTGCGCTTGAACATCTGTCAAGCTGAGATGAGTAGCGTTGGCAATTTCTTGGTGACTGGGTGTGTCTTCTTGGCCGGTGAATATGGGACGGGCCGTTACGGGCATCCTTAGGAAATCAGAATACTCTTCTAGTGTCGGCATCAACTGGTAATCCGGAAAAGTGAAACAATGGTACAACGGATCATAAAATTGAACAAGGGTCTCCAGCAGCCCTTCTTTCATCTTGAGTTCGAGAAAAGGGAAGACTTCCCCATATTCTGTTGCGAAGGCGTAACGATTCTCAATTAGATCTGCTAGTTCTCTCAAGCTTTCAATGTTAGGGCTCTGAAAAGTGTACTCCAATGCTTCTCTTTTGAAGTCCATGGTTACAATACCTGAGAAATAAAATTGAGTTTCTTGAAATGAATAAAGAAAGAATGTAATGCAAGATGAGTAGGACTTCATGGGATCCCAACTATTTATAAGCATTGTAGTAAAAGAAAATGTTTTTTTATTAATTTCGAAACGGAATACAAATAATTGCTTTTAAAAGTCACAAATAAAAGCTAAATAAAAGCTAGTAAAGACACTAAAGAAGTTTCGAATTCTGCTGCTTGAGCTGCTCTTCTAATTGCGTCTTCTCACGGATAAGGTTGTCCACAATTAGCTTCCAAATAGTGCATTGTGGGTCGGAGGAAAATAAATCCTCCATGACTTTCCTCTTCTTGCAGGGGAGTAGCTCTTCATCCCTCAACTGTAGCTGTTTCTGAAGTTCATCCTTCTCCTTTTGAAGTTCATCCTTCTGCTTCTGACATTCATCATTTTCTGCCACCGCTACATGGTACTTGTTCTTCCAGGATTCCAACTCATGTTGCGACTTCCTTAAGGCAACCTCTAACTTCTCGGCTTCAGACATAAAGACATAAGTGGGCTCTCTCCTTGGAGCTATAGGATCCTGACGGGAATAGGGCATCTTTAGCTTGATTGCCCTCTCTCTGACCCACCGAAGGTAGGGTTCCATAGACACACAATTAAGCTTCCCAAGGCTTTCTTTCCCTTTCTTGTGCAAGTGGTCCCATGCTACTAAAACCTTGTCTATGAGTTCCTTGTCTTCCCTAAAGAAAATGTTCTCTACTTGGACACTCTTAGGCGGCTCCTTCGACGGAAATCCCAATTGTCGACGAGCTAAGACCGGATTGTAACTGATCCCTCCATTAAAACTGAGTAATGGTACATTAGCAAAGTCGCCACAAACATCAATAATTAAGGCTCCATCATATGCTCGGCTGTACCAAATAATGTCTGAGTGGGTCAATGCCATAACTCTTGGAGACCAAAGCCCCCTATCGAGACTTAAAAAGGAAGTAGACATCGGCAAGTGTGAAATAAACCACTTGTAGAGTAGGGGCACACAACAGGTGATCATTCCTCCACCATAGAAGTTTCGGAGATGTATAGAATGGTAAGCATTACCCAATAAAGTTGGTACTGGATTGTTCTTCAAAAAGATCTTAATTGCGTTGAGGTCGACAAACCCTTCAAAACTTGGGAATAAAAACACCCCATAAATAAGTAAGACAAAGATTGCCTTGAATGAAGTCTTGTTCGTATAATCGGCATAAAACATTGCTTTGCTGATTAAGAACTTCGTAGTCAAACCAAAAATATCGCCTTTACTAATCAGATTTCCTTTGACATCTGATACCTTTAGATACAGGGCCTTAGCAATTTCTCTTTCATCGGGGTCCTTTTCCAAGAAAGGGAAAGGAGACTCTTCTAAGATAGGTAGACCAACCAAAAAGGAGTATTCTTCCAATGTAGGTAGTAGTTGGAAGTCTGAAAACGTAAAACAGTGATATAGCGGATCATAGAACTGCAATAAAGTGGACAGGAGTCTTTCGTCTACTTGGCGACTCAATAAGGATATCAGCTTCCCGTACTTGCTCTTGAACTTCTCTTGGTCTTCAATCAAGGTCACCAACTTCTTTAGGTCATCCAACTTGGGACTTTTAAAAGTGTATTTCAAAGTGTGTCTTCTATTGGGATGCATAATACCCTACAATGTTCATAAACAAAGGTAAATCCCATGAAGTCCAATGCGGTATGATGCTTTATGAATGCAACAAACACAAGTAGGCACATAGAAACATAAGGATAAACAAACAAAGGGGACCCTAGGTTTGCAACGAGCATGGAGCAAAGGTATACCCATTCCCAAAGGATTTGGACTAAAGGTTGATTGTACCTGCAGGACAAGGTTCTAATGAGGTTCCCAAAGTCATTAGCCCATCTTTCAGATATTATCAACTTTCCAAGTACTCGGGGGTTAATAATATCCTCAAGAGAACTTCTTTCGAGTGTAGCATCGCGTAGCGCTATTTCGGGGGTACCCCCTCATAGCCCCGCACTACATCCTAATAAAGGTCAAAGTGGGGTTAAGGTAACTACGGTCCTCAATATCATAGGCTCCAACATCGAATATAGTGCATGTTTTCACGATTAAAGACTCGTTCAACAATACATCTTTCGAGAGGGCCTCAATTGAGCGTGATTTTCAAGTCAGCTTGGTCGGGATTCCACCCCCTATAAGCCTCTTTGAACATATCACTATCCTATCTTAAGTTCACTCAAGTCCGGGTGTAGGACTTTGTCTCACCATTCAAAGGTATCAACCCAAAGAAATAAAGAACACAAACAAATAAGCAAGTAAACAAGTAAGCAAATAAACGAATACATAAAGCAATAAAGAAATAAAACAAGATAGGGAGACCCACTGAGGGTCCCCAGTGAAGTCGCCATTTCTGTCGCGGTGAAAATCGGATACCAAACTATTAATTAGTTTGAATCTTTAATTCATTTTGCAACCGAACTTTGATTTGTCCAAAGGAAGGGATAAAGATCGAAATTCCCACAATGCAATGCAAATGCAAGCTAGAGAGTTATAGGTTCGGGGGTCGGTTAAACTTAGGGAAGGTGCTAGCATCCTAAGTTTCTGTAGTACTCTACAGGAACCTCTTGTTTTATTTATTGTTTATTGCTAAGTGTTTATCTGCTTAAGGGTTAAAAGACCTAGGGGTTTATTTCTAAGTATACTCGATAAGATGTCGCATCTTATGCCTACATATCCTTACGGGAGTGGAATCAGAGTATCTGTAGTTCCCCTAAAGGGTTTGAGGAGTTCTTTGACTGTGGTCAAAGTTCCTACGGGTTTAGGGTAGTTGATTGATTGGTTTTAGGAGACAAGATGCGTTATCATTTTAAGGGAGATTTAACCGCCACAAGGTGTAGGAAAATAGTCTTTGCATCGTCTTAAGAGAAAGACTTACGTACTCGGATAGGGATCAATGAGGTACACCTTTATCTCTCTTAAGGCAAAGTCCCTACGGCTTGATTGTATTGTTGTGGGGTGGAGATTCTATCTCGCTTAAGATGATTTTGGCATCTTTCTCTAATGTGTGACTGTTTTTATGTTGAGTTGAATTGTTTGTATTGTGTTGTTTAATTGTTTTGTCTATGTTATAAGATAAAACCCTTCCTATAGGGTAGGATCTAACTTAATTGATCAACTTGAATAGGATCAAGGATCATGGGGAATATGATGCGAATGAGATGCACTACACACGATTGTTGAATCATGTGTAGGATTTTCCTTTGGACGGATGCAATTGCGAGAATGGTAAATTGCGGAAATATAAAGTTGCGAATAAAATAAAGGCGGGTAAATAAACATATACATACGCATGAAAGCGCTGAAGTGTGTGAGAGTGAATGTGTCGTGAAGTATGCACGATTAGATTAGATTTTACGATGTGAGTTGATTTTAGTTGATTGATTTAAGCGAGAAGTTAATTTAGCTGGGTTGATTTTAAGTGGGCTTAGATTAAAACATTATAATGATTTAATTTTATTATCTAAAAAAACTTAAGTGAAATGATTACTTAAATAACATTAATTTGTTAATTATAAGATAATATAAAAGTTGTTTTTATTATAGCTTCTAAAAGATTTTAATGTTAATTAGATAAAAGGCAATTGGATATAAGTTATAGGAGATTTTTATTTTTGTGAATAAACATGCTGATTAATAAAAAGTGTTATTAAAAGATTAATTAATTATTTAGCAAAATATTTTTTTGGTGAATAAAAGAGAGAAATTTTCTAAAAGGGTCCTAATTATTAAGATAAAAGGTTGAATGGAATTAGTTAAATAAAATAGTGGGATAAACAAATTATTAAGTAAAATAACATGACTAAACTAAGAAACTATATAGTTAAGTTAAATGATAAAACTTGATTATTAAAAGTTATTAGTTATTAATTTTTTTTTAAAGATTAAATAGGTGTAATAAAAAGTTAATAGTTAATTAGAGTTAATTACTTGACAGATTAAAGACTAATTGGTAAATAAAGGGGTAATTAGGGGGAGACGTGGGATCAGGTGTGTGTGTGTGTGTGTGCAGGAAGTTACGGTGAGCTTGCAATCTGGGACGTGTAGGATTGATCTGTTGGAGATCGTGAGGTGTACGCGTGAGGGTGCACGTGAGGTGTGTGTGATGCAGTACAGTTGAGACTCATATTTCTACGTTGAATTGCAAGTTGAAAATTAGGGTTAAATTAGGGATTCCACGGCAGGAAACCCTAAAACAAAGTACGGCGACTCTTTGACCTAATGCTAGGGTAAAGGGCGTTTTCGTCCACTGCGGGACACCTAGGCTAATTAGGGTTTGGAACGGTCAAGGGTTAGAACTATTGACTCGGCGGTCAAACGCTTTAGATCTAATCCTTCGGAGGGGGATTAACGGTAAATCATGCAAAATTGGCAAATTATTATACGGCAAAATTAAAGTGCGGAAAGATAAAGAAAACGGCAAAAGAAGCATCGCGACGATCACTCGCATAAATTCCAAAAACAAATGTGAAAATAAAAATAACTGCGATCATGGCCTCGCATAAATTACATCCATGAAACAAAAAAATAGTACGAACAAATGAAATATTGAGGAGCTGCAACGAACAAACTAATGATGACCCTTATTCTTTCTTTGATGCGGTGATGATGAAACTCTATGAGTCTCTAAACCTCGGCGATGATGATGATTTGTCCTCGGATCTCTGAGCCGCCGTTGTCGTTTTTACCTGTTTAGGGTTTCGGATCCCTTGAACTCTTTCTTGAGATCATTTTATATGGTTTCTTGGTTGGATTTATGGATCGTATTTGTTTCGATTTTGATTGCGTTTTCTGCGAATTTGTCGGATGCTTTGACTGGTTTTTCCGGGTTTGTTGAGGTTTACTCACGATTTTGTTGTTTACAGTTTTCAGAAGCTTGTTTGACTTGTTGCTGGAAAAAACTTGGTTGAATTGGTCTTTCTGGTTTTTCTGAACTGGTTTGAACTGATTTTGAATGTGGTTCGAACTTGCTTGATGAACTGGTGTTGACTCTGGTTCGAACTTTGTTTGATCCATTGAAACAAAGATTTGCTGGAAAATGCGTTAAGGTCATGTTTGGCAAACCATTTTCTGGAAAAAATCAATTTTCAAATAAGCGCTTTTCGATAAGCACTTTTGCAAAACCAGCTTTCCAAAACACTTCTTTATCTCTCTTCTCACGGTTGCCTCATTGGAACAGATTATTACCTGAACTTTGCCTTTGGTCGGAATAGAGTCGGGAGTTGGTTTCGGAGCAATCTGTTACCCTCCCGACACCCGATGATGATACCACTCTGAGGGTGTCAGGAAAATTAACCGATAAACTGCTTGTTTGCTTATTTTTGTTTTGCAGGTTCGAAAAGAAAAGTCGGAGAAACAAGGACACAATAGATCTTTTAGGATTTTTAGAGAAAAAATGTAATGTGTTTTTGTAATTTTAATTATTTATGATTTTTTTTTGTAAAGAATCACTATTATTAATAACAATTCTTTAATTTATTTATTTTAAATAATATGAAAAACTACATTAAAAATGGAACAAAATATTTTTAAAAAATGGACATGAACACAATAATTACAATTTAAAAAAAACTGAAGTAGGAGCAAATATTTAGAATAAAACAAAGATGATTTTAAAAATGCAAATGATAAAAGTTGAAATGAAATAAATTTGATTTAAAATGAAATGCAAATGATACTAATAAAATAGAAATGATTTAACATAAAAATAAAAATCAAATAAATATGATTAACTTAAACTAAAATGAGAAATGAAATGAAATCTCATATTTTTCCTTAATTCCTAACTCATCCAACTTGGTCGATCTTGTTTTCCAACATCACTTCTAATTGTCTTTCCGAAAATTCAAATGAGCAACTTTATCCGGATAAATCCAAACTATCGGATTGAACTCAAACGACCATATTCTCCGGTTACATTCAAACTAACAACTTGACCCGATTTAATCTAAACAGCCCAAATCCTTCTCAACCCAACAATTCCAACGACACCTCGCCCTGACTCCTATCAACCAAACAAAACGGCTCAATGCTCCTGACCACAACTTAAAATTCGCAAATTGACAGCCGACTGCAAACAAATGACCATTTTACCCTTCACCGCTTGAATTGTGCACAAGGAGTTTTTCCTGCAAGATTAAACCAGCTACACAAACTTGTTAGTGACTGGTTAAATGCAATGGAATGCAAATTGAAACGACAAATCTTAGGGAAAAATTTGGGGTATTACATCTAGCATAAGCTCTTAGAGAAATTGATCATCATCAAATGTTCATCCTTTCTAAAACACTTCCAGACTATACTCAAATCTCCATTTCTATGGATAAACCTTGATTATCATCAAGAGACCGAAATACCTTCATAGTTATGAACAAACTTTGATTGTCATCAAGAGTATTTTATTAAACAAAACTTCATGACATCTAATAAGATCAAAGAATCTTTTCAAAATGAAAGATGTTGTCTTAATAAACACTAGGGGGAAGTTTTGCGTACAACCATTGAGATGAGATAAGTGGTGTGAATGAGATTTGTAAATCCATTCAATGTGATGAAAATGTCCGCTCCTCATTTGTCTAAAACAAAGTTCTTAGGTTGATAAATATAATTCAAGCAACAAAGTTTATCCGGACTACGAATTCTCTTATTCCATCCTTGTAAAGATACGTAGGCACGAGACTGCGAAGTCTTGGCGAGCACCCTAATAAAAAATTTAAATACTCCTTTCTCTTTAATAAAAAATCTAAATACTCCCTTCTCTTCTCTCTCTTTTCCCACTCAATAATTAGAACATTAGAAACTAACATAAGCTAACATTCATTCAAGTTTAACTAAATGGTTCCTGTTGAATACAACAAATGTAAGGGGGTTCTAATACCTTCCTCTTGCGTAACCGACTCCCGAACTCAAACATTGGTTTCCATTACCATATCCTTGTCCTTTCTTATAGAGATTTTATTCGTTATTTTTTCTTTCCCTCTATTGGAATAAAAAAAGATTGGTGGCGACTATGTTAAGTCCATCCCGCGAGCGAGCGATTGCGCTCCGCGAGGTCGTTCTCGTTTTCGAGGTACAACAATATTTATATAAGTGTTAATAATATTTATTTAAACTATTTATTTATTAAATATGTAAAACTGATTTTTAAAATTATTATTAAATTTATTAAATTAGAAATTATATCCATAAATATATGAAATACATTTCATATTTAATATTTACTATAATTGAAATGTTGTAATATATATATATATATATATATATATATATATATATATATATATATATATATATATATATATATATATATATATATATATATATATATATATATATATATATATATATATATATATATATATATATATATATATATATATATATATATATATATATATATATATATATATATATATATATATATATATATATGCAAACAATTTAACAGCAAAATTAAAATTAAGTAGCTTAATGGAAGGGGGTGTCTCTTATGTGTTTTTTTGTATAAGGTTTTATTTTTAAATCTCACCAAATTGCACGGATAAAAGGTGTATTAATCCTTTAAAAAATAGAGATAAAATAAATATACTATTTCTAATTTTATTTATGAGATAAAATTTATTTTTTAGGTTTATTGAATAATTAATATATCTTAATTGTATAATATACGAGATTCATTGATTATTTAATAAATTTAAAAAGACAATTTTATCTTATAAATAGGATAAGAGAGATTATGATTTAATTAAAAAAAAAAGATAAACTTAAAACTCAAATATAAAACCATATCTTATTTTTAAAATTTCGAAATCAAAATATTGCAGAATGGCTTTAGTAGCAAAAAGGCATAGTCACACATCTCATCTTGTCATGCATCAAGTTGAGTACAAAAAGTGAGAAGGAAGAATGCTGCACTTTCCAATTCCTTTATATCTTTGTTTTCCTCCTTTCACCAATAATTAATCAATATTTTCTTTTCCTTATCTTTGTCAAAAGAAAGTGGTGGCACACAGAGCATAGCAATTATAGACCAATAGTATATTGTATAGTATAGTATAGTATGTGACTAGCAGAGGTTATGAAAGCATCAAATAATATCCATACGTTACGTGCCTCACACAACACAACAACTTACCACACTAATTTGCTACGCTAAGAATCTGCCCTTCTTTTTTGCTATAATTCTGTTCCACAATCTACACTGTACATTGAACCTTTGCTGTAAATTCATGTCACTTGCATATTATACATCACTCTCTATAGATTCTCCTTTCTAGCCTAGCATGCACTTGAATCTAATTGATATTTTCTAAATAAAAAATATCTATTTGAAAGATATTTTAAAAGTTACACGCCCCACATGGGATGATTTTTTTTTTCTTTCTTTGAGTTCTTGCATATTTTTAAAATTGTGGTTAAACTTAACTCACATTTATAAGCACGGTTTAAAGTGTGATGATTGACCTCAATCATAAATATATATATCAAAATCATATCATTATTAATGTGTGACTCTGTAGCACTCTCTCAGGCATATTAATATTGAATTTGATATGTATATATATATATATATATATATATATATATATATATATATATATATATATATATATATATATGATAGATGTTCTGATAGCAAAACCTAATAATAAATGGTCCAATAATATTTGATAAATTCTAATATTATATTAGAATTGTTGTTAAACCTGATTTAATTTTACAAAACCGAGTTATAATGTAAAAGTTGTCTACACTTATAAATTTATTGAGATAATCTATTATAAAGAAGAATGGTCTTATTTTCTTTGACTCACTACCACCACATCATTGTTATTAAAAAGAAGATTGGTCTTATCTTTTTGACTCACTAAAACATCATGTGTTGGTTGTTGGGAGGGTTTTACAACTAGAGAGCATTGAACATTGTGAGACTTCTTTTTTTGAACAACATTTTTGTGAGAGACACACCACATATTCACCTAAAACCTTAAGATGATAGGTGTATGAGTTCTCCCACTTATAAATGCTCAAGTCTCCACATTTCTAGCCAATGTAGGACTATTATCAATACTATTCACACTTGTTATACTCAACACTCTCCCTTAAGTGTTAGTATATCCACAATGTCCCCCTTAAGCGGAAGCTCTTTTCATCCATATACACTTGTGCCGTTGTTGACACTCTTCAACGGGACACCTCTTAACCACCACCTGTGGGAAGTACTTTCGATACAAGTGAGTTGGTCCTTCACTCGAATCAAAGGCTCATGATACCATTGTTAGGGGAGATTTTCACTAGGGGCATTGAATATTTTGAGACTTTTTTTATAGAGAAATATCTTTGTGAGAGACACACCACATACTCACCCAAAACCTTAAGGTTTTGAGTGAATATTTGGTGTGTCTCTCACAAAGGTGTTGCTCAAAAAAAGAAGTCTTACAATGTTCAATACTCCCTAGTTGTAAAACCCTTCCAACAATGGTATCAAAGCTCCCTAGTGAAAAACTCCCCCAACATTAGTAACCCAAATGTGTTAGATGCCAAACCCGTGAACCTGCCCATCATAATAGTGACTGCAATTAAATCTACAAGTTTTTTTTACAATACCCATATTTAGAAAGACTTGGTTGAACATATTTTCATTAATGAAAGCTTTGATTAACAATGATTTTAGATGTTTAACTATTTTTTGAGTGGGCACCTCAAATAACATACCTTCAATTTTTTTAGCCTTGGCTAAGGTGTCCTATTAAGTGCTTTTAATGAAAATGTTTCCTTCAAGCTTATCCTATTGGGCTTATGTGCCCAAGAACTCAAAAGGGATTAAACCAATGACTTTTATTTCAATCATGATGTGTTTTCGTAACTTTATTGAACAAAATATCCAATATGGACTCCTTGTTGGACCCAAGGCAGTTACCCCATTTGAAGTTGTAAAATTTTGTGAGGCTAACCAATGCTACCATATTTTTATAGTCATCATCTTCTTTATGGGCGAAAAGATGTTGATCATCGATACTAACTATGGGTTTGTGAGACTTAGACCAATTGCATCCTTAAATCTTTTATAAGTAGGTGTTTATCGTGAAAATTGGTAAACAACCGCTGGTCTTCTAAAAAATTGGTTTACTCGGAGGATCAACCAGTGAATCCTAAGGACATAGCTATTGTTTCAATATATTTCTGGAAAATTGAATAACACTTCGACAATATTCATTTGTATGAAAGATTATTTTGATAGCTTTGGAAAAGATAAACTTTGTAAAAGTTGGTAAAGAAAATGCAATGAAGAAAACTTCAAAGTAAAAGTGCAGTAAAGAACAATTGATAAATGAAAGTAACTTTTTATTGAAATAAATGTGGTGTTTCAAACGTACAATTCTCAATGAAAAACTCTTTTCTCACTTGACTTAGATACTTTGAGTGAATTTTTGAGTATTTGTACAATAATGAACACACAAAAATCCTAACACTAAGACTTCTATTTATAACAAGTCGAAATAACTGTCTTCAACATACATTCCTCTAAAAACTAACACGTTTCGCTCTGCATGCCTTCATTTCGCCACAACTTTCCACACGTCTTTCCTGAGAAACAGATAAGGACAAAAGACAGTTATTTTTCCGTATTTTGAGTTTCAAGTCGAAGGAAGGCTTCAAACATCCTTCGTCGAAGTTGGTTTTCCATACTTAGAAAATATTTCTAAGTATTGTTCAGACGTCTCCTTCATTGGAAACTACTTCGACCAAGCTTCTTACACAAGTTTTTGTCGAAGTCAGCAAATATTCAAGAAAATTGATTTTCACTTAATGTCTTTAAATAAAAATTTTGGCGTCAAAATTTCTAACCAACAGTAGGATCATGTTTTGTTTTCACATTCTTAATTTTGACATCAAGAACAAATGACTTGGAATCACTTGAGTCATCAAATACTACCTCTTGTTCGACTAGGGGAAACAATTTTTTGAGTATTTATAATACTTTGGGCGATGGATGTCCTTTTTATCTTGGTTATAAGTTTTGGTAATTAACTGCAAAGTTTGCTTCATCTTTTCTATAGAGTGGATTCACAATTGTGTTCCTTATATGTTTTAGTTATTGTAGTTATGAAAGGAGTTTTAAACTTAGTCCTTTATTTCAATATACATTCCCTTTTAAGTACATTGGCCGGTTTTTTTTAATTATTATCTTAGTTGTTGAATGTTTGTTGTCCTTCACATTGATTTCAAGATATGTTAGTCTTTTTTCAATAGTTACTCTATATACCTTTTTTTTTCTTAGACACCGGCTCCTTATCTATTTTGGGTAAGTTTGAGTTCATTTGACTTAGATCACATGTTTGATCTTTCCCCTAAAATTTATGTAAGGATTCTCATAGTGAATCTTTCAAATTTAGGTGTTTTGCTCTGTTTAAATTATCAAATCATTATGACTATTTAAGTTTACATCCTATCAAACACAAACATTCCATTCATCTTTACATCTCCTTGTAAGGATTAGGATGATTTAACTTAGGGCTGCCAAACTTGTTCACCCTTTACTTATCCTTCCTATCTGTCTTGAACCATATAAGTCTAAGATAGACACCATAGCTATATTCATTGATGGGAAAATATTAGTATACATGAGCATCTCTGAAATTCCTTTATTGGATAACTTAAACTTATGCTTCTTAATATCATTCTAAAAGGATATTCGAAAGATAATACATACAATTATTGCATTATTATATGAGTTGTGTCATTTATAGTACCGCTTGCTTTTGATTTCATCATTTAAGGGAATCTTGTTACCATCTAATAGATTAATATATTTATCTTTAACCAACAAAGAAATAGTATATCAACTTTTGTGATACCATAGGCATATCTCATCTTATACTAGTGTCATTCCCTTTAACACACCTCAAGATAGGACCTGCTACTGGGAGAAGGGTACTAATCAACCATAAGACATCTTGTTTGCTTTCATAATTTTTTGATATATATATTTACGACATACAAAATGATCTGGCTACTTCAGGTGACCTATTTACCATTCATACAGGTCCAAATTAAAGGTTAATGGGACAATATGCATCATTCACCACTGGATTTTTCACAGGGTTAGTCAATAACTACCCACAAAAAATATACAAAATGAGTACGGACGTGGATACGAAAAATCATCCATTAAAATAAGAAGGTATTAGTTCAAGTTCAAATACTTTAGTATTCACAGTGTTTCATACTAACACAATGTATATTTATATATTTTAATTTATATCATCATATTCAAATGTATGTTTTTCACTTAAAAAAATATAGCATTATTAAACTATTACACATTTTAATATGTATTTGTTAATTTCATAATTCAATAATAAAATTTTTGATTTTTTGTTAATTTTATTATAAATATAAAATAGTATGATATTTTTCAATTGATGAATTTATTTTTACTAAAACTGCAAGTCTAAGGGTACCAAGGTTGACCCAACATAATGTAAAGCCTAAGACAAATTTTTTAATGAGACTTTTTTTGTTCATCTACTATAATTATTATCTTTTATGAAATATTTTTTAGATCTATTATAAAATTAATGTTAATTAAAGTCTGATAGTTAAATATTTACATTTTTATGAAGGTTGAATTATCCTTCAAATAAACAATTTCAGAATCGATTTTTTACCTAAATAATTTATTTTTTTTTAAAAAAAATTTAAAATATTTCAGTTTTTAAAAAAAATCTCAAAGTACCCCAGTTAGAGTTGTTGAATACATGTGGGCACCATATCAATTGACGACCCTTTGTAATGGCTTTAAGAGAGTCGCCAATTGGATTGGAGACACCTCATGTAGTCTCCAATTCGATTGAAGACTTGGTTGTATACACATAAGGCAGTCATCAATTCATCTGGAGACTCCTTAGATACTTAATTTTTTTATTTATAAATAAAGGTGTTCTGATCATTTAGTTTCACAGCTCATCTTATATCTTTGTTCCACCGGTAACATGTATCGTCGCTGGTGTGAAAAAGTCGTCTTTTTGAGAGAGAGAGAGAGAGAGAGAGAGAGAGAGAGAGAGAGAGAGAGAGAGAGAGAGAGAGAGAGAAGCCTCCGATGGGCATACTCTTTTAGAACATACAAAGTTTCAATCAACTTAAGAGGGGACCTGATCAGTGGTTAGAAGGAGACATTGGTGAAGGGAAAAAAACTCGAAGTATCGAGAGACTTGATCGACTGCGTGGATGTGTTCGTGTTAAGACTGACAAAGATGCGAGGGAAGTCATGTTTGGACCGAATGAAATTAGTTTGATTGTTGTAATCAGTTAGGAATGTTTTATGTTTCTTTTCCGTTAGTTGTTTTATGTGTCGTATGTGTTGTGTGTTGCTAGTTTGCGGTTTGTGTTGTTTGTTGTTAACATTGTTGTAACAAAGACTCGTCATTATATCAAAATATTAGGTTACAACAACTGAAACGATAAACTAAATCATGATGCAGATGTTCCTCCCACATTCAGACAATTTTTTCGGTTGTGTCTGAGATGACTACATATACTACATAATCTTATCATTTTATCAGTTGTATCCATTTCGGTTCTTATACACTTGTTATTTAGGCGTCCCTTTTTCTTTCTTCGCATCTCATCGTTGTGCCAAACTATGTCACCTTGGTATGGAGGCCAATATTCCAACATTGATAGCACTGCGAAGCCTTCGTTGTAGACATTCATAACATTAATCTCCTTGTAAACATCAGATAGATAGCCATAAGCATCCTGACGAGCATGTGTGCATGCTGCAATGACATGTGAGCAAGGTACACGAAAGACCTGGTAGTTGCCACAGTCACACCAACATCTGTTTAGTCTGACAACATAGGATAAATTGGGCATCCCTTCATTATGGTCCATTGTTTCTTGTACACTGAATGTTTGCCTATGACGGTCAAAGACTATAACTGCATGTGTGTTGGCTCTGATAGTATCCTCTTTCATCAATTTCATTATGCTTTCAGTGAATACTTGACCTGACGTTAGCACTGCACTCCATCTTTCCCCTTTTGTTGCGAAAAGTGATGCCAACCTATAATAGGTTGATCTCACCAAAGTGGTGATTGGTAGGTTTCTAATTCCTTTGAATACCCCATTCGTGGACTCCACAAGGTTTGTCGTCATGTGGCCCCAATGACATCCACCATCAAAAGCCCTTGTCCACTTTTCTAGTGGAATGTTATCCAACCAGCTTCCTGCATCTGCATGTGACATCCTAATTTTATTAAGGTAGTATTGAAATGTTGGTTGAGTTAGAGCATACCCGACATTCACAAATTTTTTGCGAAGGTTCTTGTCTTTGATTCCACGCATGAAGTTTTGTGCAATATGTCTAATGCAATATACATGGGTAGAAGGAGGATTATGCCACCCGTTATCATGGTTATTGTAAGCACTCTCTATAGCAGAATTCCTGTCTGAAATCAAACAGAGATTGGCTTGTAGAGCGACTTGTGTTGTAAGATTCTTAAGGAAGAAACTCCAAGCAGAAGCGGTCTCACCCTCAACCAGATTAAAGGCTATGGGAAAGACATTATTATTGTCATCTTGTGCAACAGCCATAAGCAAGGTGCCCTTGTATTTTTCGTATAGCCATGTTCCATCAATTTGAATAATAGGTTTGCAGAATGCAAAACCTCTTATGCATGGTTGAAACAACTAAAAGAGACAGTGAAAGATGACATTTCCATCAATAATAGTTCCATTTGGCCTACATGCCAGCACTGTCTGGTTGATTGCAACAATTCCCAGTGTGTATGTCTTTAGAGCTACCAAAAATCACGGTAATTCCTTGTACGGATCCTCCCAGTTGCCAAATACTTATTCAACAACTTTTGTCCTTGCAATCCACACCTTCATGTACGAAGAAGTATAATTATACCACGTCACGATATGAGAGATTATTATACTCACCTTGACTGAAGGATCCTTGTTAACAAGCGGCAAAATGTCTTGACATATTAATTTTGAGCTTAGCTTTTGGTGGTCCTGAATAATATTTGTGGCAGTGCAACTGTGAGGTGGCTCTATAGAAGCTATCTTCCAAGAATTGCTTCTCTTTCTATAAGACGCAGCAAGCCGAAACTTGCAAAGTGGATTACGATAAATAATGACATACCTTCATGAATCAGTTCGGTGTACATTGAAATCAACAGAGTTATCCATGTGATTTTTTTAATGGCTCGTACACAATCCTCCTTGGTACGAAACCGGTCTCCCACTTTTAATTCATTCTCTGACCGCATATACGGGTTGTGAAACATATCTGCAGATCTCTCATCGTCTTGCAAGACCAAGTCTGTCATATGTTGGGGCAGACAGTATACATGACCTAGAGGTATTGACACTTATTCGTCATCTCCAATGTTGTTGCTCAACAGTTTATCGACCAACGTCTCGCTTCCTTCTTCTTCTTCATCAATAACATTGACCTCTGGTTCGGTTTCATTTGAGTATTCTGATTCAGTTTCATCTGAGTCTACACCTGTTGATTGATCGATGATCTGAGACTGTTGAGATGGAATATATTGTTGGAGGAACGTATACAACTCAATATAGTTGAAACCATAATGTTTGTGACTAAGGAACATATTTTCAACATCTTCGTCATCTCGCACTTTAAGTGGATAAAATTTAACGTGGTTGGTTTTAAAAAAAATTGTGTTTTGATATATTATTTGTGCTATAAGACCAAGCCCTAATTTCGATTCCAATCTTTCTTTGAAATGCAAGAAACTTGTGTTTCTATTGATTGTGAATCAGATAATATTGGTGTTTTGAAAACTAAACCCAGATACATCGGAGACATATGTCTCTCCGTTGTAGTGGGCGTTAATAATATATCTCGATGCAAATGACATACTAAAAGCACTTGTTAGAGACTTATTAATTTTTCTTGTTTTGGTTTCTATCTATGTCTGTATCCATGGGAAGATATTAATATGCATGAGACAGGTACTAGATTTGCCACATGAATTGGCGACATGGTCAAACACATTAAATGGAGTCGCCACATGAATTGGCGACAAGGTGCAGTCTGTTAGACACTGTGTCGCCATGTGGGTGTCAGAATGCTATGCATGCATGAAGCAACCTCAGCTACATGCACAACTACATTTCAGTCTACCAGACGTTGCCAATTGGACCGGCGACCCTTTTTAATGGGTGAATGTAGTCGCCAATTGGTCTGGCGACATGGTACAGCTGATTATTCTCACATGTGACTCCTAACTTAATATATAAGAAAGCTAGACGTATGGGTAAATACATCATATGATTCATACTTGTTGCAGAGAGGTAATATCAAGTCTAAAGTGTCAGTATACCAGTTATCTTTTTCACATTTAATTAGTTATAATGGCTTTGTTGACAATGGGTGAAACACATATAGGCATTGTTGTCGCAAATATCGTGAATTATGTAAGTCTTAATTTTTAATGTCTCTATTAATTTTTATTGTCTTTGTTAATTTTTATTGTATATGTTAAATTTTAATGTCTCTTATAATTTTTAATGTCTTTGTTAATTTTTTTTATTTGACAATTATGTAGGAAGTCTCTAAGTTTCGGTGTCGTGTCCATGAATATGTTGCACCCGACGAATTAATTCAACCATATATTGAGCTCGCCGGTTTCGGACATGTAAGCAAAATCATATCTTACTAGGTTGATGCAAAGTTTATACTAGCTTTTCAAGAGAGATGGCACCCAGAGACACACACCTTCTTTTTTCCAACCGGTGAATGTACCGTGACCTTAGAGGATATGTACATGTTACTCGGTTTACGTATTAATGGTAAGGAGGTCAATGGACCAACAAACCTTAATGGTTCAATTTGTGAGGACTTTTGGGCGCCGACTTGCTAGATGAGAACTCAAAAGGCCAAGGTATCTTACTTTCGTGCCTAAAATCATGGTACGCTAGTTTTATATTAGATGAAGATTCTACAAAAGAAATGAAAATAATAAAAACCAGGTGTTATCTTATGCTTTTAATTGGTTTATTTTTATTTCCCGAAGGCACTGGTTCTTCTATGCACATTATGTATTTACCCTTATTGAGAGACCTAACTAAAACAAGAGAGTATAGTTAGGGTTCCACTTGTCTGTCTTATTTGTATAGCTCTTTGTGTAAGTGCACCAAAAAAACACATCTACTTTTTCTGGATGCGCCGTTTTGCTCCAAGTATGGGGTTGGTCTAGATTGTCATCCCTAGCGCCTATCAACCACAACAGTTTTTCCTTACCGTATGTACAAAAGTATGTTACTAACTTAATCTTAGTTTATTTCACCTTACTAATTATTGTGTCTAACTAATTGAATTTAAACTTTTTGTGGTTTAGATGGTCGGCTAAGGGTATGACTTACAATAGATGTCCTAGACATTGTATCATTCAATATCGCAATCTGTTGGATCACCTAACACCTGCAGATGTAAGGCCTCTAAACAAATCAATTTATATTTTATATCAACTATTTTATGATCTAATATTTTTCTCTTCTTCAGTTCATATGGCGTCCATATCTAAACATGGAACACCTACATGAAGTCAGAGATGAAGATGATGCCGTTTGGACTGCATGTGTCACGATCATCAGATTCACAACTGTGGAGATGCACAACAGTTATCGTGCCAAACTACAATTTGGAATGCATCAAAATATCCCAGATGCTACTGTTGACATCAGTAAATGACATCTAAAAAGAGTTAATAATCAATGGGACTTTCCCAACTAGAATGATTTTACAAAATCTGAGCGTCATAAATGGATGAACCGTAGCGCCCATGTCTTACGTGACCCGGTGATGGTAACTCCATCTATACCAACTATTAATTATATAGCTTGGTACAGATTGGTTGCAACTGAGTTTGTCTCCGAAGACAAGTATTTATACAACACACGCCTAACCACCTACACACAAGAAGTTTCAACGTCTAACCCACCAGGAAGTCCATGTTACTCACAGCCCCCTAGCCATCAAAATTACCAACCCATTAACCATCTGAACATGCCAAACACTCAACCACAATACCAAGAGCATCCCCCATTCCATCTTCAACAAAATGATTACTATCAAGAAACCCAATATGGCTATGCCCCCAACACAACATCAAGATATAGCCAAAATGGGGGTACATTATATCATAGTCATAACACCCAAACATCTTTCCATAGCCAAAACGCTTCGACATCATACCCTAGCCTACACAATCAACCATCTCAACAACCTTATGGATTTCAAACACCATTACCATTTCAATCTTTCACCAATGAATCCTTCACACCAATGTCCCCTTTCAACTGTTTAGGCCGCACACCAATGACGCATTCATCACATCCGAACTACTCTGGCATGAGTCTCACGCTCAGTTTCAACATACAAGACCTCATGGAAATGCAAGAAATTCTTAGGGAACCATCTGGGAATGTTTCTAAGACTTCAACTCCTCAACACCTGGCGTGAATCAACAACGAGGGGAACGAATGCAGCGAGTTAGGGTGCCTAGGGGATGTGGAACTGGTGGCCGGTATGACCCAACCGGTCGCTAACATTAATTTATGTAATAGTTTATTTAATTAATGATAATATTATTTATTTTTCGTAATTTGTTTTTAAAAATGTACCTTTTCTCTTGCTGAATTGGCGACAGAACTTTAATTATACAACTAAGCCGCCAATTGAATTGGAGACTGCATGAGGTGTCTCCAATCCAATTGATGACTCCCTTAAAGCCATTACAAAGGGTCGCCAATTGGTATGACGCCCACATGTATTCAAAAACCCTAACTGGGGTATTTTGCAATTTTTTTTGAAAACTGGGATATTTTGGCAATTTTTTTGAAAAAGTGGGTTATTTGAGTAAAAAATTCTCAAAAATAAAACAAGAAGTTCTTCATATATACCAAGTCATTTTTTTGAAAAAGTGGGTTATTTGGTTAAATTAAAGTCTTTTATTTGTTTTTTTTTTCCAGTCTTTTATATAAGAGTAACATAAGAAAAATTAAATTTTACAAAATTAAAATTATAAATTATTTTTATAATAAAATTTATAATTATTAATAATCTATTTATTTTAAAATTAACAATTAAATATAATTTTAGTTCATATAAAATATTTCTATTTTAATTTTTATATAAGGTATGGATTAAAAATTATCAAAATTAAAAATATATTTAAATTTAAAATTAAATGTTAAGTTGGTATTAAATTCATATAGATAAAAATTTCTTTATTCAATAATGATTTATTACTCTCTAATTAATAAAAACAAAAGAACCAAAATAGCCATTAGCTTTGACTAATAAAAAAAATCAGGAAAAAACTAGATTTAGTACTCCGATAGGATTTGAGCACAAGACTTTTACAACTTCCAATTTCTTTCACTAATTTAGCTAAGATAAAAATTGAGGTCTAAATCTCCTTTAAGAAAAAAATTGAGGTCTAAGGAAAAGGCTTAGTTCGCCTGACCTTTGGGCTCATCCTATAAAGTATTAAGATATAAGAATTTTTTATTGCTTTTTAGATGTTTCTACTGTATTATGTGAATTTTCATATATGTTCTCTGATTTCGGAGATACATCTTTAGACGCACCTATTTATGAATAAACGTTGATATATTTTAGAGATACATTTTTGGAACCCTTTTAAACATTTAAAATATGTCACTCATAAATAATTTACATTTGAATTGTTCTGAAGATACATCTCCGATAATATTCCAGAGATACATCTCAAAAGTGTATCAGAACAGGTTATTTTTCAGATGAAGTATGAAGTACGATCTCGAATAAAAATATATATGTATAAAATAATAAGAGACTAATATTGGATGTGTCGAAAATGATTAATATATGTAAAAAAATGTCATACAATCGAGATCCAAAATATAATAAAACCGTAAAAATAAAGTAGAGAGTATAGTAATACAACATAATAATAACAAACTACTACTATGTGTGTTTGACAACTTCTCTTCTACCTCCTCGGCCATCAATCCCCCCATTCTCCGGTGATGTCTCCGGTACAACAGTGCCCCATATGCCTTCGCCACCATGGCATCCAGGACTAGCCTGACAACAGACTACTCAGCAAAGATACCCTCATCAATGTCTTTCCGTGTAATCTCCACTATGCAACGAAACCGAGACAAGACATCATCAATATGATCTAGCTAAGCATGCCCATCCTCTAGTGCCTCCTGATGAGCTGGTCTCAGCGAATCTCCTGGAGCAGTCTGCACCATATACGAATGTGACATCCTGAAGAACCACCTGATGTACCCATCGACGTAGCTCCAATCGTTTGGTGCTATGGTAGCCTGTGCCTCCTCTGGTGCCAGATGACTCTCATAATTAGCAAACATCTCCTCTATTTGTCTATGATACAAGATAGAAGGAGCAGAGACAACAAGGTTTCTAGGGATGGTCTAGGTGTACCCGAAGTGCCGCATGACATGATCGGGTAGATGAGGAGCAGTGATATGTGATCCGTAGGCCAACCATCCAGAGTATAGCGATATCTCGTCAATTGCATGTGTTTGACGGTGATTAACGTAGTTGTTGAAATGCATGTCCTCAGCAACCAAAGGGTTAAGATAGACTATGAATGGCTCGATCACCTGGTTCTGTATGAGCGGGATAAACGCGCAAGTACGCGGCATATCCTCAGCGTACTCATTCACACTCGCCCAGCCAGCGATGCGCAGGAATTGTTGGAGGATCCAAGCCTGAAATAAAAATAGGAAAAACATTCAAGGATCAAGAATTATCAACAATGGTTTCACAAATATGCAATGAAAAAAAACATTCAAGGATAAAAAACTATTACCACCAGTAGTGTCACACTGCCTATGACCTGCTTCGTCTTCCACCGACTTCCATCTCTAAACTTCAAATAAAGATAGGCCAGAAAAGGCGCCCCCACTTGTACTCATAGATCCGAGTGAGATTCAAGAAGTGTCGGAGGTATGCAACATCAATATAAGTCGCACTTGTGTCTGTTAGATGCCAAATTTCACTTATTTGATCTATCAAAAGTTGGCATCTTTCACTCAATTTCGTCAAGAAAGTGTTGAAAACTACTCTTGTTTTGTTTAGTTTGCAATATAGTGTGAAAATATCTTGGTACCTTTGATTTGTGTGCTATTATGCAGGAATTAGGCACAAAACAAGTGAAAAGTAAGACACAAGAAATGGGCAAAGGAACCAAGAAAGCAAGCAAACAAACAGCAAGCTCGCCAGGCGAAGATGCAGCGAGGGAGTAGCGAGCACTCGCTAGGCAAAGGCGCAGCGAGTCTCCAGAGAACACTTCCAGTGGCAAAATACTGTCATGCTCGCTAGGCGAGTAGTCAGCGAACAGGTAGCGAACGAGCCCAGAATTGGACAGATCTGAAAGTACCAAAAGTTCGCGTTCGCTAGTTGTTCGCTAGGTGAACGTGACAGATCTTGAATGTGTATTTAAGTGTTTTTCTTGCTTTTTTAGGTCATAACTTGTATTTTTTCCATTCTAGATATCATAACTTATTTTTCTTCATTTCTTCTAGAGAGAGAAACTCAAAACCCTAAGAGGGAGGAGGTAAGATCTTCGATCTCTTGTTGGGGTTTGAATTGTAATCCTTTGATACCTTATGTATTTCATCTAATATATGTTTGTGAACTTATTTTGGATTCTCTATTGATTGAATATCTTTGATTATGTATTTGTGGGTCTTGACAAAACCTTTTCACATCTTTGATCTCAGATCTTCTTCTATCAATGAACAAACTTTTGACATGGTTTTGAAGTTGATATTCATTTTATCTTCTATGGTGTTGTGTTGATTAAGTAGCATGGGTAGCATGGGTAGGATCAACATGATATTGTGTCGGTATGTGATAATAGTGATGAAGAATGATGTTCACAACCATTTGGCGGATTAGATGAATACATGTAAAAAGGGTTAAGCGTGTGTACGTATTCTGATCATTGTATTTTATACAAAACAATTATTTATCTGATATGGGTTTCATTCTTGTTTACCTGTTAATCTTTGATTTGAATCGTGATAGAGATATACTTTTCGGATCTGGATCTAGGATGATTGTCGGTTAGGTCCTAAACGCTAGAGATAGTTTTAGGCTTAGCATTTGCGTGAGTATCAGATCTTAATGCTCTGTGTTATGTTTTTGTTGGGTGAGAGATCACCAATGAGACAACACGGTTGTTCTCTCGATGCCGCGTTAGAGATAAGCTTTGTCGTGGGTGATACGTGATGATATTAGACGAATGATTGCGCTATGTTTAATTTGATCAGAAGAATGCATATGTTATCAATTGATGAAATCCAATCCCAAGAAGGCTCCGTTTATATTTCAGTCTTTATTTTATATTTTCTGTTTTTATCTATGGTTCTTTGAACCTTTTAAACCAAACCTTTTGAAATTAAGCTTAGAAATGTAGAAATCGTTGAACGGCGTTCATGTCGCACTAATCCCTGTGGAGACGACAAAACTGGGTACTTAATATTTTTTGCTTGCTGCTTTACACCATCAACAGTGTCCACAAAAATGCAAGTGCCAACCAAAAAAAGAAATATGCCCTTAAAGCACGAGCCCTGTGTAATGCCACCTGCTCAGCATCACCATCAGACTCTTGTGCAACAAGGATCTCATCATCGTATATCTCCTTCAGGAACTCAAATCTAGCATGAGCACCTCTAATCATATCCACCTCCTCAATCGCCTTCCTTGGATCAGCCCCCAAATGCTCTACCATCATCTTGATTGCCTCGTCTTTGGTCATCCTCCCATGACCAAGGAATCTCCCTCTGATCGGAAGATATAACAAACATGAGACATCGTCTTGTGTGATAGACATCTCACCATGTGGGAGATGAAACAAAGAGGTATCAGAATGTCATCTCTCCACAAATGCATTAGGCATCCCGTGGTTGACCAGGTTGTACCCGATTATTATTAGGTCCTTCAGGTCAGATAATAGAAGAACCGACTGAAATCAATCGTCCTCTTGTTAAGGCAATGCAGCAATCTTCCTCTCATAGTTAAGAAACTTCTGGGAATCACGCTCCTAAAATTTGCAATAAATAATCAATGTCAGCAATTAAAATTAATGTAAAAGATAAATAAAAAATCCAACTAATGCTATCTCTTCATCCCATATATGTCTGGCAGTATGGTATGGATACAGAGAAAGTAAGGACAAATCATATGGACCTCCCTCAAAACCCTCAGGCTCAGTATCTGCAGCAACCTCACCTTTCAGAGGTGGATCAACATGTCTCAGTCTATCGACACTGTCAGCCATAATGTCTGTAAGGTAAAGTAAGAAATATCATTAATGCACGCAAATAGAACACACAAACAAGAAATTAAAAATAAAATAGAATGCAGAAAATTTCAGAGATGTATCTCTATAAACACCATACAACAAAAACGTTGAACAATTCCGGAAATGCATCTCCGGAAGCACCTCAAAACTATTAACTTTGAAGAGTTTCGAAGATGTATCTCTAGAATTTCCTAAAGTATATGAAACGCTGAACTATTCAGGAGATGTATCTCCAAAATATTCTGCAATTTAGAGGTCGCGACAAAGGAAAAATGTACCTCTTGCAAGTTGAAAAAACATGATATGATCGTCATTTTGAGCCAACAAACAAGTTATACACTAAGTCTAAACTATGTTACATGTAATTTCTACACATTTCTAACCCTTATTATTGATTTCTGCACATTAACACTAAAACTCAAATATTTACCGAAAACTCGAAAAATTTGCTTAAAATTTATGGTTTTGATAATGTTATAGATGATGCTTGATGTTCTTTGAGTTCCTTTGAGTCTTGCTTGATTAAAATTGATTTGGTGAAGTTGAGGTGTATTGAAAAGGAGAAGAATTGAGTTTGAATGTATTAAAAAAATGTAAAATGAAGAAGGAAAAGAGTCTGACACAACTTTAGATCCTTATAATATAATATTATAGAGTTAATGTTATAAAAATTTATTTATTTATTTCTAATTTTATAGTAATTGTAGAAGAGTAATTTCTTGATTGATCTCTTAATTTAGAGATCCGAATAGTAAGTCAATGAAAGGCAGTGATGAGTATGAATCTTCTTATACCATTCAAAATTACAGATATCTTTATCTAAATAAAAGAATACATACTTTCCGTTATTCAATCGAAATTCAACAGAACTTAAACATACGTAGAATTAGAGATTAATTTGGACCAACCAACTTGCTTCATCTTTTATTTGTTTACTCCAAATTAATTGACATCTATTAGCTGTTGCATCATAATAAGATGTGGGTCAACGGTACATTAATAAGATAATGGACTACTTTAGATTTAAGCCATCAAACAAATCCTCACAAAAAACATATGGTAACTAGTATAGCGGTATTAATAATGTCAAATAATGAAATGGGTTTTCTTGTGATATGATAGGACACTAACTCATTAACTAACTACCCTTCCGTTTCCGTTTCAAAGTGTGATTTTAACAAATAAAATTTGTTTTAAAATAAATCATCTTGCGATTGATTTTAGCAAGATTTCTGATAGAGTGGATTAGGGTTTTGTGAAACGTATGCTTTATAGATTAGGCTTTGCGCAAAGGTGGATTCACTCGATCATGATTGTGTGTGAATTTGGTGCAGTTAGAGCTGAAAGTAAGTCGAGTCGAGTCGAACTCCTCTTAACTCAATTCAACTCGTTAAAAATTAGTTCAGTTTAAATTTCGGTTCGAGTTCGACACGAACTTTTTTTAAGCTCAAACTCGACTCGTTAAAAATTCACGAATTATTCGGTTCAGCTCACTTGCTTTACGAACTTAAAAGTCGTTTTTTAAGTCTATTTTATTTTTATATATTTGACATTTTAAATTAATATTTTTTTAAAAAAATATTGAAATAAAATAAAAGTTATGAGTATGGAATTTAACTTTGTTTCAAAAATCTACTAATTCAAAAACTACACAATTTTCAAGAGATACATTTGACCGTCTAAATAAAAAAAATATTTAATTGAAGTTTAAATTTATCTCAAAAATCCATAACTTCATCAAATATTTAGGAAACTTACAAATTTAATAAAACATCACACAAAAATTGATAAATTTTCATCACAGATTGATTACACCACTTGCAACCTTCATTACACATGTTATTTTAGCAAATGACATAATGTCTCCAACAAGGATGACTCTAAATGCAATTGTCAGTTTTATTGTGATAACTAGTACATAAGGGACAATATAGAGTTAAAATTTGGAGTAAATATTTAAACTTACTCTTAAAGATAATATAATCATTCTCATATATAATCGAGTTGACTCATGAACCTAATGAGTCAAGCTATGTATAGTTCAAGTTCAACTCATTTAGTTAATGAACATAGTTTTTTGCTCATATTCAGCTCATTTGGTTCATGAACCTAGTTCAACGATTTAATTGCCGAACCGAGTTTCGAACTATATTTGAGTTGGTTCGGTTCATTTTTAGCTCTAGGTGTAGTACCCTGTTCTAGTTAATACGGATAGTGTGGAACCGATACAAGCAGGAAAGGGATTGAGACAATGGGCTCCACTGTCTCCTAATCTTTCTATCCTTATCTCAAAAGGGCTATCTGCTCTTATCAAACGAGCAGTTTCTCGGGGGGATCTTCATGGATTTCATATTTGCAAGGGGCACCTAGTGTGTCCCAACTGCTTTTCGCTGACGACTGTTATTTGTCTGGCAGGGTTAATCTTTCTGAGGTGTCATATCTTATGAAGTTGCTTAAGACCTATGCAAATGCGTGAGGTCAAGAAATAAGTTTGACCAAGTTTGAAGTGTTCTTTAGTCGGAATATTAGTAGACCAACTCAGGATGATATTGCTAGAGTAATGGGAGCATGTTATGTGTTACGTACGGGCTTGTACCTGAGATTACCGTCGATGTTTGGTAGAAGTAAAAAGGTAACTTTTGCTTTTATTAAGGACCGCATTTGGAAAAGAATTAACCCCTGGAGTGGTAGATCTTTGTCTAAAGCAGAAAATCATTTTTACAATCCATACCATCTTATATTATGAGTGTGTTTATTATACAAGATGTGGTGGTGAAGGATATTGAGAAGATGTTGAAATCGTTCTGATGGGGAGGTGTTAGTAATAATAAAGGGATTTGATGGTTGGCCTAGGATAAGTTAACTTGTATGAAGAAGGAAAGAGGTATGAGATTCAAAGACTTCAAGTTCTTTAATTTTGCTATGGTGGCTAAACAAGGTTGGTACATGTTGACAAAACCCCAATCTCTAGTTGCTAGAGTCTTCAAAGCAATGTATTTTCCTAGATCATCTTTTCTTGTTTCATCTCTTGGAAATAATCCCAGTTTTGTATGGAGGAGCCTTTGGAAAGCTAGAGAAGTTTTATAGATTGGTTGCAGGTGGTGTAACGCCCATTTTAATTATTTTTGGTTTTCGGGATTAATTTATTTGAGAATGTGCTTGAGGATTATTTTTGAAGGATCAAGAACTCATAATATTGGTATGTAGTGATAAAAATATGATATTTAATAGTAATGTGATATTATTATTAATTATTATCATTTTTATTACTAATATTAATTTTATGAGTAAAATTGTAATTTAATTGGATTTTTGGAATAAAAGTATTATGAGAAATATTATTAGGAGTTAATTGAATTAAAAAGGATTTTGGGGGTATTGAGTGTAACATTGTCATTGTGATAAAAATTAGAAGTGGAAGAAGAGAAAGAACACAGTAGAGAGAACGAAGAACAGAGGAAGAGAGTTTGAGCAAAGCGTGGCAAGGAAACCCCAAGGTTGTCAATTCAAGTGGAATTTCGGAAGTGCATCATCATCAGCATCGAATTTGAGGTAAGGGGGGAGAATAATCAGTTAAATTCGGTAAATACATGATTAATCAGTAGAAAGGGGAAATCCCTATCCCCATAGATTCTTTGATGATTGATGTTGTTTGCATGTTGTTATTGTTTTGTTGTTTGATGTTTAATTCGATTGCATGTGCTGAGAATATTGGGATGAATGAGTTTGGGATTTTTGAGTAGTTTCGGAGTTATGCCGGAAGTAGGTAATTTGAGTTGATGATGCGTTTTATCAGATAGAATCAGGAAATAGAACCGTAGTTAAGTTGCAGTATGTGGATGATTGTGGGCTTCGATTTAATTGGGAGAAATCGGGGTGTGGGGCTGTTTCTGAACAGCAGATTTTCTGCAGAATTCGCGTGCATTCGCTGGGCGAATGGGGGCGAGCCTTCGCCAGGAGAACTGGGCAGCGAATGCTGCCTTTTGCTTTTGTTTGGCTTCGCTAGGGGTTTTGCCGGGCGAGTCCCAGCGAGTGTTCGCTGCGGGGCTTCGCCAGGCGAATGGCAGCGAACATGACAACATTTTATGATTTTTTCAGCTGTGTTGTTCCGTTCTCGCGTGGTTGGACCCTTGTTGGTCGTGAGCGAGTACGTGGTTATTGTGGATCGGTTGAGGGCATGTAGATGATGTAGAGGGCGTGTGCTTGAATACCCGTTGATATGAACGATTGAACTGAAGTATGTTGTGATGCCTAAAGTGGCTATGTATCCTTCGACTAGGAATGAATATGTGTGGATGCGTACGTGAGATGTATGCATAGTGTGCGAAAGATGCGGATCAGTAGGATCGTTACGCATTGAGTATGTTGTAGTGATGTGTTGTGGTAAGTGGGTCCGTAGGACCGGTACGCTTATTATGTGTTACATTCGTGTGCTGTTATGTGATGTATTTGGGTAAGTAGGACCGACATGCCTTGTGTGCATTGTATGTGATAATTTGTGTGGTGAATGGATCTGTGGGATCGACGCACTGTGTGTGCTTGTTGTGTATGTATTTTGTGATAGGGGTGGATCCGTGGGGATCGGTATGCCTTGTGCATCGTGTATATGTATATGTTGTGTGAGGGGTGAATCGATAGGATCGGTGCGCACTTGGTGTTCCAGATGTTTGATGCGTGTGATATTGTGTTATGCTCCCGGTGGGGAGGGTGATGGCCATGTGTCCATCGATGATATTGTGTTGTGCTCCCGATGGGGAGGGTGATGGCTATGTGTCCATCGATGTTAATGTGTTGTGCTTCCGTTGTGGAGGGTGATGGCCAGGTGTCCATCAGTATTGTTGTGGTGCTCCCATTGTGGAGGGTTGATGGCCAGTTGCCCATCGGTGTGGTGTGCTCCCTGAGTGGAGGGTTGATGGCCAAGTGCCCATCGTTGATATGTGTTCCTGTGTGGAGGGTTGATGGCCAGTTGCCCGTCGTGATTGTGAGTCGGTACCGTGTGTTAGAAGTTGAGTGAGTGCATTTGTTGCGTGAATGTATGTTGTGGTTGATGGTGGGACCGTGAGTCTGGATGATATGAATATGGAATAGTATTATTATTGATTTCTGCCTTTTATTTCATGTACTATTATACCATTATTATTTAATCGTGATTCTCACCCCCTTTGTTGTTGTTGTGGTCTGTGCTTCTTCGGAAGTACAGACAATCCAGGTGCTTAGCTAGTTGGATTGTGGTGTCTCCGTAGGACTACTCTGATACGTAACACCGGGGCCTTTTTGGGAGTTTTATCGTTTTATGTTGATTTTGTGTGCCCCTGTGGTGTATCTGTTCTTTTGTGGGATGTGTGATGATGCTTGATGGATATATATATATATATATATATATATATATATATATATATATATATATATATATATATATATATATATATATATATATATATATATATATATATATATATATATATATATATATATATATATGTTTTGGATTGATGGCCGATTTTTGTATATATACATGTTATATGGTTTATGGCAGACTTATTTTATTTTTCCGCTGCAATATTACTGAAAATGATTTTGAGAAATGTTATGTGGAATCTTGTGGAAGAATTGTGACATCCCGTAAGTGGGAGAAACTCTGATATGTGCTTATTTTAATCGTTTTATTTCATTTTGGGAATCGGGGTGTTACAAGTTGATATCAGAGCAGGTCGGTCCGTCCGGCTAGTGTAGTGTGTTGAGTCTGTCTATAGGATAGAGTTAGTTGTCTCTGTTAACATGTTGTTGTTGTTGAGCAGTATGGCTGGGAGAAATGACGCGGCGTTGGCTGCGGCGATGCAGGCTATGGCACAAGTGGTGGCCAACCAGTGGGAGCTCAGTTTAGAGACCTGACGCAGTTCCAGAGCAACAAGCCACCAAAGTTTGAAGGTGGTATCCTGGATCCGGTAGCTGCACAGAAATGGCTGAAGGCACTAGAGAAGATCTTCAGAACCATGGGGTGCAGTGACGAGCAGAAAGTGAGGTTCGGTACTCACATGCTCGAGGGGGAGGCCGAGGCTTGGTGGGATAATTGTCGTCAGAGGATGGAAGCTTCGGGGACTCCGATTACTTGGGAGGTGGTTCGGTCTGGATTTTTGGAGAGGTATTTTCCGGAAGATGTCAGAAGTGCTAAAGACGTGGAAATTTTGGAATTGAAACAGGGCAGTATGTCGGTGGCTGAGTATGCGGCTAGGTTTGAGGAGCTGGCTCAGTATTGTCCTTATTAAAATATTGAGGAAGCTATGACTTCGAAGTGTCTGAAATTTGAGAGTGGACTGAGGCCAGAGATCAAGATGGGAATTGCATGTCAGAAAATCAGGAGCTATCCTGAGTTGGTGAGTAGGAGCCGTATCTATGATAATGATAACCGTGCGAGGATCGCACACTACAAGGCGGCAAGTGATCGTAAGGGTAAACAAAGGTTCGGTGGTACTCCTTACAGTGTTCTGACTGGTAAGGGGAAGTTCAAGGGTATTGTTGATAGGAAGCCCAGAGAGGGTAGGGCGTCGGCTGGTACGAAGTGTTTCCGGTGCGGTGGCATGGGTCATCGTGCCAATGATTGTCCTCCTGATGCGAAAAAGTGCTTCAAGTGTGGGAAGCCGGGCCATGTGATGGCGGATTGTAGAACTAATATGCCTACTTGTTATAACTGTGGTGAGAGGGGTCACATTAGTACTCATTGTGAGAAGCTGAGGAGGGCTCAGGCGCCTTAGGTGGCGGGTAAAGTATTTGCAGTTGTGGGAACTCAAGCGGAAGATGGAGAACGTTCGATCAAAGGTACTTGTTTTATCAATAACATTCCTTTGAATGTTATGATTGATATGGGTGCGACCCACTCGTTTATCTCTGTTGATTGTGTGAAGAGGTTAGGTTTGGTGCCGACTAATCTTGAGCAGCGGATGACTATTGAAACTCCCTCGATTGGTTCAGTGACTACTTCACTTGTGTGTTTGAAGTGTCCACTGACTATCTTTGGCCGAGATTTTGGCGTGGATTTGATTTGTTTTCCACTTTGTGGTTTGGATGTTATACTGGGTATGAACTGGTTGGAGTTCAACCGAGTGTACATCGATTGTTTTCGGAAAGTGTTATTATTTTTGACTCCTGAAGAGGAAGCGTTGGCAGATTCCTTGTCTGGTAAGGAATTGAGAACCTTGTTGGAAGATGAAGCGCAGGTGTTTGCTTTATTTGCAACACTGTCTGTTGACAACAAAGCATTGTTAGATGAGTTAGCCGTGGTGAATGAGTTTCCGGAGGTGTTCCCGGATGATATTACAGAGTTGCCTCCGAAGAGAGAGGTTGAGTTTAGCATTGATCTTATTCCTGGTACGAGGCCTATTTCTATTGCGTCGTACAGGATGTCGGCAGTGGAGCTAGCCGAGTTGAAGACTCAGATTGGAGAGTTGTTGGACAGAACGTTTATTAGACCAAGTGTGTCGTCGTGGGAGCTCCAGTGTTGTTAGTGAAGAAGAAGGACGGTAGCATGCGGTTGTGTATCGATTACCGTCAGTTGAACAAAGTGACCATCAAGAACAAATATCCTCTTCCAAGGATCGATGATTTGATGGATCAGTTAGTGGGAGCTCGTGTGTTCAGTAAGATCGACTTGAGGTCGGGTTATCATCAGATAAGAATGAGAGAAGGTGATATTCAGAAGACGGCATATAGGACTCGATATGGACATTACGAGTATGCAGTAATGCCTTTCGGAGTGTCTAATGCGCCGGGTGTGTTTATGGAATATATGAACCGTATCTTCCATTCTTATTTGGATCAGTTTATTGTCATGTTCATTGACGACATTCTGATTTATTCTAAGTCTGAGGAAGAGCATGCGGAACATTTGAGGATCGCTTTACAAGTGTTGAAGGATAACAAGTTGTTTGCTAAGTTATCGAAGTGTGAATTTTGGTTGAAGACGGTGAGTTTTCTGGGGCATGTTATTTCAGGTGATGGTGTTTCTGTGGATCCATCTAAGGTGAGCGCGGTGTTACAGTGGGAACCGCCAAAGACGGTAACAGAAGTTAGGAGCTTTTTGGGCTTAGCAGGGTATTACCGAAGATTCATTGAGGGCTTTTCCAGATTGGTTTTACCGTTGACTCAGTTGACGAGGAAAGATCAAGTGTTTGTGTGGGATGCTGCTTGTGAGGAAATTTTTGAGGAGCTGAAAAAGAGATTGACTTCAGCGCCGGTGTTGGTGTTACCAAATCCGTGTGAGCCTTTTGTGGTATATTGTGATGCGTCCAAGATGGGATTGGGCGGAGTTCTTATGCAGAATGGAAAAGTGGTAGCTTATGCGTCGCGGCAATTGAGGGCGCATGAGCAAAATTATCCTACTCATGACCTTGAATTGGCTGCGGTTGTTTTTGTTTTGAAAATCTGGAGACATTATTTGTATGGTTCAAGATTCGAGGTGTTTAGTGATCACAAAAGTTTGAAGTACCTGTTTGATCAGAAAGAGTTGAATATGAGGCAGAGAAGATGGTTGGAATTTTTGAAAGACTATGATTTCAGTTTGAGTTATCACCCAGGGAAAACGAATGTTGTTGCAGATGCCTTGAGCAGGAAGACGATTCATATGTCGGCTTTGATGGTAAAAGACATGGAGCTTATTGAGCAGTTTCGAGATTTGAGCATGGGTTGTGAGTCAACTGCAAGTGGTGTAATGTTGGGTAAATTTCAAGTAAAGAATGATTTCTTGGACATGATTAGAGAACACCAGAAGTTAGATGTGAAACTTGTGGATTTGATGTGTGAGGTCGGAAGTGACTCCGGTAGTGATTTCAAGTTGGATAATGCGGGTGTGTTGAGGTTTCGGGGCAGAATTTGAGTGCCGGATAAGGATGAGCTGAGAAAGTCGATTTTGGACGAAGGGCATCGTAGTAGCCTGAGTGTTCATCCAGGAGCTACGAAGATGTATCAGGATTTGAAAAAGTTGTTTTGGTGGTCGGGCATGAAGAAGGATATTGCTCGTTATGTCTATGCTTGTTTGGTTTGTCAGAAAGCGAAGGTGGAGCACCAGAGACCTTCTGGGATGATGCAACCGTTAGAGACTCCGGTTTGGAAGTGGGATTGTATTGCTATGGATTTTGTTACAGGTTTGCCGAATACGGCGAGAGGATTTGATGCGATTTGGGTGATTGTGGATCGGCTTTCGAAGTCTGCACACTTTATACCGATTAGTATCAGTTTTCCGTTAGAGAAGCTTGCAGAGATCTATATTTGAGTGATTGTGAAGCTGTATGGTGTGCCGTTGAGTATTGTGTCGGATAGAGATCCGAGATTCACTTCTGTATTTTGGAAGAGTTTGCAAGAGGCTTTGGGTACTAAGTTGAAGCTGAGTTCAGCTTATCATCCGCAGACGGATGGGCAGTCGGAGAGGACTATTCAGGCTTTAGAAGACTTGTTGTTGGCTTGCGTGTTAGAGAAAGGTGGTACGTGGGATACTCATTTGCCATTGGTAGAGTTCACGTACAACAACAACTACCATTCCAGTATCGGGATGGCACCGTTTGAAGCTCTTTATGGTAGGAGGTGCAGAACTCCTTTATGTTGGTATAAGTCTGGGGAAAATGTAGTGTTGGGACCAGAGTTGGTACAGCAGACTACTGAGACATTGCAGATGATCCGTGAAAAGATGAAAGCATCTCAGAATCGGCAAAAGAGTTATTATGATAACCGCAGGAAAGAGTTGGAATTCAGTGTGGGTGACCATGTATTCTTGAGGGTTAACCCAGTGACGGGTGTTGGACGTGCTTTAAAGTCCAAGAAGTTGGACCCGAAGTTTATCGGACCTTATCAGATTTTGCAGAGGATCGGTGCTATGGCTTATAGGGTGGCGTTGCCGCCGAAGCTTTCGAACTTGCATGACGTGTTTCACGTGTCGCAACTTCAGAAGTATGTGCACGATCCGTCTCACGTGATTCAGAGGGATGAAGTCCAAGTTAGAGAGAATCTGACTGTGGAGACGTTACCATTGAGGATCGAGGATCGCAAGCTGAAGTGACTCAGAGGGAAAGAGATACCGTTGGTGAGAGTAGCTTGGGAAGGTGCTGCAGGGGGCAGTGTGACCTGGGAACTAGAGAGCAGGATGCGGGAAGCGTATCCAGAGCTGTTTCCATCAGGTATTTTCGGGGACAAAAATAATTAAAGTGGGGGAGAGTTGTAACGCCCATTTTAATTATTTTTGGTTTTCGGGATTAATTTATTTGAGAATGTGCTTGAGGATTAATTTTGAAGGATCAAGAACTCATAATATTGGTATGTAGTGATAAAAATATGATATTTAATAGTAATGTGATATTATTATTAATTATTATCATTTTTATTACTAATATTAATTTTATGAGTAAAATTGTAATTTAATTGGATTTTTGGAATAAAAGTATTATGAGAAATATTATTAGGAGTTAATTGAATTAAAAAGGATTTTGGGGGTATTGAGGGTAACATTGTCATTGTGATAAAAATTAGAAGTGGAAGAAGAGAAAGAACACGGTAGAGAGAACGAAGAACAGAAAGAGAGTTTGAGCAAAGCGTGGCAAGGAAACCCCAAGGCTGTCAATCCGAGTGGAATTTCGGAAGTGCATCAGCATCGAATTTGAGGTAAGGGGGGGAGAATAATCGGTTAAATTCGGTAAATACATGATTAATCGGTAGAAAGGGGAAATCCCTATCCCCATAGATTCTTTGATGATTGATGTTGTTTGCATGCTGTTATTGTTGTGTTGTTTGATGTTTAATTCGATTG
The DNA here is from genome assembly GCA_963859935.3 of Lathyrus sativus. NCBI lineage: Eukaryota > Viridiplantae > Streptophyta > Magnoliopsida > Fabales > Fabaceae > Lathyrus > Lathyrus sativus. Next base: position 836,751,440 of record OZ012735.1, read on the forward strand.
CATGTGCTGAGAATATTGGGATGAATGAGTTTGGGATTTTTGAGTAGTTTCGGAGTTATGCCGGAAGTCGGTAATTTGAGCTGATGATGCGTTTTATCAGATAGAATTGGGAAATAGAACCGTAGTTAAGTTGCAGTATATGGACAATTGTGGGCTTCGATTTAATCGGGCGAAATCGGGGTGTGGGGCTGTTTCTGAATAGCAGATTTTCTGCAGAATTCGCGTGCATTCGCTGGGCGAATGGGGGCGAGCCTTCGCCAGGCGAACTGGGCAGCGAATGATGCCTTTTGTTTCTGTTTGGCTTCGCTAGGGGTTTCGCCGGGCGAGTCCCAGCGAGTGTTCGCTGCGGGGCTTCGCCAGGCGAATGGCAGCGAACATGACAACATTTTATGATTTTTTTAGCTGTGTTGTTCAGTTCTCGCGTGGTTGGACCCTTGTTGGTCGTGAGCGAGTATGTGGTTATTGTGGATCGGTTGAGTGCATGTAGATGATGTAGAGGGTGTGTGCTTGAATACTCGTTGATACGAACGATTGAACTAAAGTATGCTGTGATGTCTAAAGTGACCATGTATCCTTCGACTAGGAATAAATATGTGTGGATGCGTACGTGAGATGTATGCACAGTGTGCGAAAGATACGGATCAGTAGGATCGTTACGCATTGAGTATGTTGTAGTGATGTGTTGTGGTAAGTGGGTCCGTAGGACCGGTACGCTTATTATGCGTTACATTCGTGTGCTGTTGTGTGATGTATTTGGGTCAGTAGGACCGACATGCCTTGTGTGCATTGTATGTGATAATTTGTGTGGTGAATGGATCCGTGGGATCGACGCACTGTGTGTGCTTGTTGTGTATGTATTTTGTGATAGGGATGGATCCGTGGGGACCGGTATGCCTTGTGCGTCGTGTATATGTATATGTTGTGTGAGAGGTGGATCGATAGGATCGGTGCACACTTGGTGTGCCAGATGTTTGATGCGTGTGATATTGTGTTGTGCTCCCGGTGGGGAGGGTGATGGCCATGTGTCCATCGATGATATTGTGTTGTGCTCCCGGTGGGGAGGGTGATGGCCATGTGTCCATCGATGTTAATGTGTTGTGCTCCCGTTGTGGAGGGTGATGGCCAGGTGTCCATCAGTATTATTGTGGTGCTCCCATTGTGGAGGGTTGATGGCCAGTTGCCCATCGGTGTGGTGTGCTCCCTGAGTGGAGGGTTGATGGCCAAGTGCCCATCGTTGATATGTGCTCTTGTGTGGAGGGTTGATGGCCAGTTGCCCATCGTGATTGTGAGTCGGTACCGTGTGTTAGAAGTTGAGTGAGTGCATTTGTTGCGTGATTGTATATTGTGGTTGATGGTGGGACCGTGAGTCCGGATGATATGAATATGGAATAGTATTATTATTGATTTCTGCCTTTTATTTCATGTACTATTATACCATTATTATTTAATCGTGATTCTCACCCCTTTGTTGCTGTTGTGGTCTGTGCTTCTTCGGAAGTACAGACAATCCAGGTGCTTAGCTAGTTGGATTGTGGTGTCTCCGTAGGACTGCTCTGATACGTAACATCGGGGCCTTTTTGGGAGTTTCATCGTTTTATGTTGATTTTGTGTGCCCCTGTGGCGTATCTGTTCTTTTGTGGGATGTGTGATGATGCTTGATGGATATATATATATATATATATATATATATATATATATATATATATATATATATATATATATATATATATATATATATATATATATATATATATATATATATATATATATATATATATATATATATATATATATATATATATATATATATATATATATATATATATATATATATATATATATATATATATATATATATATATATATATATGTTTTGGGATGATGGCCGATTTTTGTATATATGATGATGTATATATACATGTTATGTGGTTTATGGCAGACTGATTTTATTTTTCCGCTGCAATATTACTGAAAATGATTTTGAGAAATGTTATGTGGAATCTTGTGGAAGAATTGTGACATCCCGTAAGTGGGAGAAACTCTGATATGTGCTTATTTTAATCGTTTTATTTCATTTTGGAAATCGGGGTGTTACAGGTGGCGTATAAGTGATCAAAGTCATATTAAGGTGATGGACGAGTCTTAGTTGGATGTTGTGACATGTAGTTTGTCATCTGAAACTCAGTTTTCTGCTCAGGAGGAACAAACTTGTTTTCTGCATTTATGGATTTGTAATCAAATTCAATTTATTTCATGTCTCTAGCCACCTTTACTCAGCGTAGACTGGCTTCTCAACAAGGTCAAATGTATCACAATGTATGGAACATCTTGCTCCACATCTTGCCTCTTGATTTGAGCTCATAAAGATAGAATGTCACAACACAATATCATGACATCTTATTTCACATGTTTCCTATAAAATTATGTCAATCAAATGTAATAACAAAGTTTATGACTAAAAAATTAACGAGCTTTATAATTAAAAACGAATATATTCCACTACGAAGAACGATTTTATGATAGAAACATATATTTATTTATTTTAACGGAAAGTGTCTAAGCTAAAAGATAACTACAAACTAACTAACCTCTTAGTGGAAGTACACATCATATTAACTACGTAAGAGTCATACGCCTCATTAGGACAAGACCCAAAAAAATTAGAGAATCTCTTATTACACCATATATACTTCTAATGCACCATGTGAATATGCCCTCCGGTTCCGGAGATATATCTACGGGCGCACCCTTTGCACACTCAACCAAGGTCATTCTAAGTTACGTTCCATACATTGGGTTAGTTTTATTTCGGAGATATATCTCCAAAATATTTTAAGGAAAACATTTTAATTATTCAGTTCAACAAATATTCTAGAGATGCATATCTAGAACATTTTAAGAAAAACATTTTAATTGTTCACTTCAGTAGATATTCCAGAGATGCGTCTTCGGAATTATGGGTGACATTTTGAAATTTTATGTCACTTTTGCATGTTAGGTATTTCCAGATATGCATCTCCGGAAATATTTGATATAGCTTCCAACTGCATGATCGCTCCTTCATTATTGTCATACTTCATTCTCAACCAAACCCTTCACCCTAAAAACTCGTCATTCTCAATCTATTTTTTTACTCCAAATCTCCAATACTTTTGGTTCAACATATCACAAGGAGAAAAAGAAGATATAATTTCAGGTAAAGATTGTTCTTTTCCCTCTACACTGCTCATATTAATCATCAATTTTTTTCTGAATAAGATTGTTCTATTAATCATCAATTCTTTTCCAAAAATATATCTCCGGAACGTATATGAACTTGTCCGGAGATGCATTTTCAGAAGTTGTCTATGTTAGTTTTTCCAATCATTCTGCAGCAGTAGTTGAACTAATATTGTGTTATTGTTTTGATTGTTTTCAATAGATATGGTGCACGCCGATGTTTTTCCAAAATAAGTTGTTTCTCCAAACATTGTTTCTCTGAATGTTCAAGGGGTTGTTGAGAAGACGGTAGATGTTGGAAATGAATTTAAAAACTAGCAAGATTTTGAATCTCGTGATAAAATGCTTGAATGGATTTGTATGGAGGCCTCTAAAGTTGGTTTGGGTGTGGTAATCAGAAGGTCCGATAATAGTTTGGATATAAGATGCACCTCTGTGACAATGGAGTGCGAAAAAAGCGAGAAATATTGAACTCTTCTCCTGAATTTTAAAAGAGACGACACAAGTAGTAGAAAATGTGAGTGTCCGTTTAAGGTTCGTGGTTACATGTTGGCAAACAAAAATTGGAGATTTAATATGATATGTGGTTTTCATAACCATCATTTGTGTTTAAAATTAGTCGGTCATCCTAGTGTATGCCGGCTCAAGCCGGAATTGAAGGAATGTATTAGTGGCATGACCTTGAATCTTGTTCAACCGAAAAATATTCTTGCAACATTGAAACGGAAGCAACCCGACAATATATCAAATATCAAGCAAGTGTATAATATTCAATACCTCACTAATAAGGTGATTAAGAGGGATAGAACTGAGATGTAAAAACTCTTGAAACTGTTGGATGATTACAGTTACGCGTCCCAGTATCGAACGTGCGATGGTGGAGTTATGATAGAATGTGTATTGACCTGAGACACTACGATTTTTCATAAACCTTTTCCCCACTACGCACCGCCCCACCCCAAGATCTAAATGATCGTATCATGTGTATTGGATGACTTTCAAAATCAAGTCATTTTATTCAAGTTTACTTGAAATCAGAATGCCTCATACCACTTACATCACCAGAGTGGACGGCTTATTCAACTGCAAAAGCCTAGACGTGGTCGAATCATTTTATGGAAAGGATGCAAAAATTTGAGAGATTGAATAACATTGAAAAAGAATCGAATGTACAAAAGTCCAAGTACCACATATAGATTTAGCCGGTGACATATGTTTCAATTTATTTTGATTTCTTGTTATACTGGACAAATAATTGTATGTAATTGTGTATCAATATAAATGAAGTGTTATATATTCACTTTTTCTTCATATTTTGTCTTTATGTTGTTTTTATATTTCCCATTACAACATTTATGTTTTTGCAATTGGAAAATAAATGGTCGTGGTTCTAGTTTAGGAGAAGTTCTAGAGATGCATCTCTGAAACAAGATAATAGGGTGCGTTTCCGGAGATATATCTTCAGAATCAATGTGCTAGTTAATGAGTGGTGCAAATTGATCAATGGCTTCCATAAATTTAGGCACTCTAATGTTATATTTCACACAAACTCAAAATGTCTCAAATGTCTCCTTCTCCAACTCTACATCCGGGGTAACGTTCAAGCTCACCGACTTCACCTCCCTCGAAGATATCAAAGACGAAATCCATTATCTCTTACGGAGACAATCGAAAGATTGTGAAGCTCGAGTACCTTTCACCTTCGATTGACAACGTAGGAAAAATTCAATTCACTAAGTTTGAGCTCAAGACGCAAGCGGATGTTAGGGCTACGTGGGATACGTTTTTCGATTTCGGAGAGAAAGTTCCGCTCAATTTGGAAGCGACGATACAAAGATTGGTCGAAGATATCCTGAAGATGTGCAAGCGTCCATCGGGATATTGAAATGTAATATTGAATTTTATGTTGAAATTATCATTGTAATGATCATTTTATATTATGAATGTCAATTTCATTTTAGATCTTTTAAATTTGTTTCTGGTGTGAGTCCGAAGATGTAACTACGGAGTGAATCTTGAGATGCATCTCCGGAATAAATTAAACCAAAAATAAAGGTGTAGTTCAGAATGACCTTTGTTGAGTGAGTGTTGGGTGCGTCTAGATATGTAAATATGGAATGAATTCGGAGATGCATCTCCAGAATAAATTTAACAAAAAAAAACGTAGTTTAAAATAACATTTGTTAAGTGTGTGTTAGGTATGCCCAAAGATGTATTTCTAAAACCAAAAGAGATATATAGAAATTCACACAGTTCATTAGAAACACCTAAAATACAATAAGAAATTTTATAAAATAAAATAAAATTAATACCTACACTATACTTCAGTAAAATAAACCTTTTTTCCACTACGCACCGCCCCACCTCAGAATCCAAATGATCATATCATGTGTATTGGATGACTTTCAAAATTAAGTCATTTTGTTCAAGTTTACTTGAAATCAGAATGCCCCATACCACTTACATCACCAGAGTGGACGGCTTATTCAACCGCAAAAGCCTAGACGTGGTCGAATCATTTTATGGAAAGGATGCAAGAATTCGAGAGATTGAACAACATTAAAAAAGAATCGAATGTACAAAAGTCCAAGTACCACATATAGATTTAGTCGGTGACATGTGTTTCGGTTCATTTTGATTTCTTGTTTAACTGAACAAATAATTGTATGTAATTGTGTATCAATATAAATGAAGTGTTATATATTCATCTTTTCTTCATACTTTGTCTTTATGTTGTTTTTATATTCCCCATTAAAACATTTATATTTTTGCAATTGGAAAATAAATGGTCCTATCATAGTTTTGGTGTGGTTCTGGTTTAGGAGAAGTTCCAGAGATGCATCTCCGGAACAAGATAATAGGGTGCGTTTCCGGAGATATATTTTCAGAATCAATGTGCTAGTTAATGAGTGGTGCAAATTGATCAATGACTTCCATAAATTTAAGCACTCTAATGCTATATTTCACACAAACTCGAAATGTCTCAAATGTCACAAATAAAAATCTTTTGGTATGTCGTAAATGTCTCCTTCTCCGACTCTACAACCGGGATAACGTTCAAGCTCACCGACTTCACCTCCCTCGAAGATATCAAAGACGAAATCCATTATCTCATACCTTACGGAGACAATCGAAAGATTGTGAAGCTCGAGTACCTTTCACCTTCGATTGACAACGGAGGGAAAATTCAGTTCACTAAGTTTGAGCTCAAGACACAAGCGGATGTTAGGGCTATGCGAGATACATTTTTCGATTTCGAAGAGAAAGTTTTGCTCAATTTGGAAGCGATGATGCAAAGATCAGTTGAAGATATCCTGAAGATGTGCAAGCGTCAATCAGGATATTGAAATGTAATATTGAATTTTCTGTTGAAATCATCAGTGTAATGTTCGTTTTATGTTATGAGTGTCAATTTCATTTTAGATCTTTTGAATTTATTTCTGGTGTGAATCCGAAGATGTAACTACAGAGTAAATCTTGAAATGCATCTCCGGAATAAATTAAACCAAAAGAAAAAGCGTAGTTTAGAATGACCTTTGTTGAGTGGGTGTTTGGTGCATCAGGATATGTAAATATGGAATGATTCGGAGATGCATCTCCGAAATAAATTTAACCAAAAACAAAACGTAGTTTAGAATGACCTTTGTTGAGTGTGTGTTAGATATGTCCAAAGATGTATTTCTAAAATTAAAAAACATATATAAAAATTTACACCGTTCATTAGAAACACCTAAAATACAATAAAAAATTCTATAAAATAAAATAAAATTAATACCTACACTATACTTTGTCTCTAACTTAGTCAAGCCATCAAGCACATCTATTTGCCTAAAAAGAAAAAAGCATGAGTAATACGAAATTCCATAGCTTAACTAAGCTCCTTTAAATTTGTTGTAGTATGCTGAATCCTATGCCCACATTATAATTCTCCTTGGTAATGACATCATAAACCTCTTTTGAATTAGTCTAATATTCACTTTCCTAATCCTTTGATGTGAATTAGACAAATTAGACAAATATTTTTTATTTAGTGAAAGAGTGTACAAATTAGACAAATAATCTAATCAACTTTCACAAGTCCCCTTCATTATGAAATCATATTATCATTGGTTTAGCAATAATTGATAACTATGACAGATTAGCTACACAACCTAAAATCCTCGCTGTATCTTTAAGCAGAAGAGTAAGTGTAATTAATTAGAAATTAAAAGAAATCACTATTGAAACTTAAAAGTAGGAACCGTCCTAAAAGTGCTTATGTCACATACTTGTATTCTACACATACCATCCTTACTCTTTAGTCCTTAACAGAATCATATACTTAATCACATGCCACTTATGTCCTTTTCTTTTCTTGTTGGAGTATTATTACTCACAAAACATTTAAATAAAAAAATCAAAAAAATTACTTAATTAAAGCTACCAGAATCTCTAATCACTCCATTTTAATTAAAGGATGACATGCTTCTAACGTGCAATCTTTGCTTTAATGGGTTTGTGTAAATTGATATCTTTTGTATGTTTGGCCTAAATAATCTTCTAACCAAAGAAAGAGTGAAACGGATTGAAAACGTTAACACTTAAACAACAACCTTTCCTTCTTAATTTAATGCTTTTAAATTTTAAACCATTAATTTAATTATCTGTTAGCATTACCACCTAAAACCGAATTTTAGTTAATTAATCTACATCTAGCTAGTACGCAATTAATCTTGGCCACTCGCATAGTTATGATTATCATTAATCAAAAATATACACTCACAATCGACATGTTCCAACTCATTCAATTCCAAACATGTTTAATCATTGATGAATCATACTCACTGTGCTATTCACGAACTCACTAAAAATAATAAAATTAATTAATTAAAAAATTAAAGTTAAATTAAAGTAGTAAATTAAAGTTAAATTAAAGTAGTAGTATTTAGGAGTGTCCATGAGTGGCTGCTGACCTACGAATTTATTCAACTCAACCCATAATAATTCATATAATTTTGATTCGAATATTAAGTTTGAGTTTTACAACTTACGAATTTGTTGATTCAATTTATTGATGTGAGATTAATAATTTTTTATTTTTTATTATTAACTTAAATAAAAATATAAAATTAATATCAAATTCAATTCATGTAAACCCTTAGTAGTACCAAGAAAGAAAAGCAATAAAACAGAAAGAGAAGCAAAAAAAGTGTAAAGTGTGGCTATGATGGACGCGTGAGCCCAGTCGCTAGAAAAGCGCGTGAATAAAGGGAAAGAACTTTAATTTCTTGGCAGTAACACTTCTAAGGTTGGAAAAAAAGCAAGGAAGATTTTTGGGTGGCTGACTCGTAACAAAACCATTACATTCATTCACTACCATTATATATAAATACATAATAATCTGTTCACACTTCACACACTCTTTCTTCATATTCATTTATAAATCACACACTTGTGTTTGTCTCTTTCTCTCTATTCTCTACTACCTTATTGTTCTACCTTTTTTTCTTCATTTGAATTTGTTTATGATGATGTCTAAAATGGATATGGAAGGAAGTATAGGCACTAAGGAACATCTAGCCAAAGGAAAGCGAACGAAACGAGGGATAAGGATGTTGTCTCCTTGCACCGTGGCGAATACCACGGTGACATCAAGTTGCTCGAGTGCTACTGGAGGTGGTGGAAGATCGTTTTCTTCCACCAGCTTCGATAGCACTGAGGAGAAAGAGGAAGCTGATATGGCTAATTGTTTGATTCTCTTAGCTCAAGGAAGAACAGGAGGACAAGGTTGTCAAAACCACCATCAACAAGTTGGTGGCTATAACAATATAGTAACGGAAAAGGCAACAAGAAACGGTTTTGAAAGCTATGAGTGCAAAACTTGTAACCGTTTTTTCCATTCATTTCAAGCGTTGGGTGGACACAGAGCAAGTCACAAGAAACCAAAGATGAAAGAACTCATTTCCGCAGGTGAATTCGAAGAAGAAAATAATCATATTCATAACAAGAATGTTTCTACTATTAGTCCTCTTGTTCCTCCTCATGTTTCTCTTGAATTAAGGTGTGGTGGTAGTTTAAATTTCCATGGCCATGGAAACAATAACAAACTCAATAGATCCAACAAGGTTCATGAGTGTTCGATTTGCGGCGCGGAATTTACATCCGGTCAAGCATTGGGTGGTCACATGAGAAGACACAGAGCGTGTAGTAACAAAAACAACAACAACAACGTTGGTGATGTTCATGTGAAGACTCGAAACGTTCTAGAATTGGATCTTAATCTTCCAGCACCGGAGGAGGATCTCCGGGATTCAAGTTTTCAGTTTCCGGCAATGGTGGGTTGCCATTATTAGGCCAGCTTGGATGGATTGGATGAATGGTGAAGGAAGATTATATTTTTATTTGATTTGATCAATTATGATCATTGTGAATTAATTATTATTACTAGTATTATTAGCTTTATGTTAATTTACAATTATTCGAAATTATGAATTCATTCCATTTATATGAATAATATATTTTTTTTTATTCTATTTTGATTATCTACTTGTTGAAGTTTTGGAATACTTTGAGTAAGTAAGTGGTTACTTGGTTAGTGTTGCCTTTCATTCACGAAAAGTTAGTCACATATTATGGAGTATCTTTATTTATTTACTTATTTTTCTTTTAATATTTTTTGTTTATATATATATTAGTTCTTGTTTGATTGTTTCTTTTGTGTGAGATTGAAGAAATGGATGAGATAAAGGATGGACATGATTAGGGTTTGGTTGCACCACCACCACAATCAAAAGCCATAGGAATACGCATCCTTTTTGTGGCTTTCTAATATATCACTATTATTTTAATAAAGCTTAAAAAATCTCTTTCTCTTTAGCTTTCTCATTCTCTTACTCACTCTACTACCACACTCACATACTTTGTTTCTTTAATATTTATTATTTGGAAATTGATTAGTTTGATTTTTAAAATAAAATAAGAAACTGGTTTGGAAAATGTCATGGCTTAAGCTGATGTATATCTATATATCCTAACTATTAGTTATAATATATATCCACTACTAAGCTATTTATGAGTATAATATATTTTGGCCCACTCCACCACCATATATTTATAGGGAGTTGTTTAGTATAACTAATAAGCACATCCATCCGTTACACCTAATTAACCAAATGTTGTCACATTTAAAAAATATAAAACAAAATTAGAGACAACTTTTGATAACAAAATCATAAAGTCTATTTCTAAATTCTAATTCCTCATTAAATTTAATAATAAATAATTTAGATAAAAATGTTCTCTTTTCCCCTCTAATTTTGGTTTTTTAGTAGGGTATTATCTTGTCAAAATAGATATTTTGTAGAGATATTTAAAAATAAAAATAAAAGTACATGATATATATATATATATATATATATATATATATATATATATATATATATATATATATATATATATATATATATATATATATATATATATATATATATATATATATATATATATATATATATATAATGTAAATTGTAACTTTGGGATTATCTATTAGTGAAAGTTGCAAGCCCATACAAAATTGATGCTCCCAAGAAAGATACTGATGAGTTGCAGACCACAAACATTTGATTATTTATAGAAGCTTTACTATGGTCCACTATTTGCATTGGACCCATCAACCATACTCTTTATCTCACTTTCTAGTTTCTAGTTATTAGCTTCACTCTTATTTATGTTGTTCACAAAATGAAGATCAGAAAAAGACATCACACATGAAAACATTTCCATTTTTTCTCTTCCATTAAAAACAAACAAATTGAGACTAACAAAACAAAAATGATACTGGTTTGTCTTAACTAAAGATAAGGGCATATGTGTCAAAATCTAAAATTTAAATGACTTATACACTAGTATTGATTTCTGCTACATTTATACTTCTTCTCATATGTGGAGCTATTTAGAATCGTAAATATGAGCATATATGTCATCTAACATGCGTGCCTTTCTTCTGTAATGATATCCTTTATGAAGTAGTCTTGTCCTCCTACATAAGGTCCATTATAATCATTAATCTCCTGTAAATCAATTGTAGTAAAATTTAAGTATTTTTTTTATAGATCTAAGATTCTTACTCTTCACTTTTTACTCGAGTAAATCAACCACACTTTAATTGCAAGATAATTTTTTTTTGAAAAGAAAGAATATTTTAAAAAAGTAATAATTTTTTAAGAGAGATGAAGAATGTATGAAAGTGAAAAGGAGAATGTTATTGACCAATTTATCAAAAACTCTTTCTCTGAAACTTCATATGTGTATTTACATTATTCTACAAACACAAGGTGTCTTTTTATTTGTAATGAGATTACTTGAACATCAAACAATCTGACAAAATTCGACAAGTTGTATTCGACTTTGTCGACTACACACAACTTTGACTACTATAAGTTGTATTCAACTTTCTATCGAATTCATGTAGATTCGACTACAACAGACTATATTCGACTCATCAAATACATACACTTCGACTCTGTTGAATTCTGCCTTTACAAATATGCTTAACACAAAGAATTACATAATTAACACACCACCTAATTCATTGTGTCTAGGGTGTCTACATTCATCATAGTTCTCAATCTCTTGAACAATTCCACCTGCACAGTCTTTTTCATGATGTCTGCAATCTGGCTCTCAGTTTTGCAGTGTTCCAAGTTCACCTTCCTATTTGTACTTGCTCTTTAGTGAAATCTCATCTCTATGTCTTTGCTTCTTCCATGTGCTCTCAGATTCTTGACCAAATTGATAGTAGACGTGTTATCAATCTTCATGATCATTGCTCCATGATTTTCACATGCAATCTCCTCAATCAGATTCATCATCCATGTTTCTTGACATGCATAAAGAAAGGAAGTTGTGCACTCAGCCTCACATGATGACAAAGCTACAACTGGTTCTTTTCTCGAGCTCCAAGCATTTGGTGCACCACCTAGCATAAACACATAACCAATTATGAATTTTCTATCCCGAACATCACCACACCAACTTGAGTCAGTGTATCCCATTAGTTTGTATTCCTTTCCTTTATCTACTGTAGAAAAATAAATTCCATAATCTAGTATTCCTTTGAGGTACCTTATTATCCTCTTGGTGGCTACAAGATGGGATGCCTTTGACTTTTGCATGAAACTACTCACCATGTCTACATTATACGTTAGATCAGACCTTGTGTGATAGAGGTATCACAATTATCCAATGATTTTTCTCTATTGTGTTGGATCAATATCATCTTTATTTGAATCCTTCATTAACTGCAGTCTTGGTTCAGTTGGTGTCGAAGTTGCATTGCAATCCTCCATCTCAAATATTCTGAGTATCTCACTTGCATATATCCTTTGGTGCATCATTAGTCCTCTATTACTCTTGTATAATTCAATACCAAGAAAATATGAGATGTTGTCCTGGTCAAACATTTCAAACTCCTTGCTCAAGTTCCATTTGAAGTCTTCAATCTCTTTTATGCAACCTGTATACCTTACTTTTTTGGCCTAGCTTCACAAAACCAACTGGTTTTGCTGCATAAACTTTTTCATCTAAGGGGTTATTCATAAATGCACATTTCACATCCATTTGAAACATATACCATTTGTTTATGATTGATAGGACAACAACCAACCTGATTGTTTCGATCCTAGCAATTTGTTCAAAAGTTTCATCAAAGTCGATTCCTTTTTTGTGAAGAAATCCTTTGGCTACAAGTCTTTATTTGTGTCTGGTTATTTCTCCTTTTGGATTCAACTTCACTTTATACATCTATTTCATATAAATTTCCTTCTTATTTTGTGGCAATTCGATTAGTGACCAGGTTTTGTTGACCTTTATGGATTTCAGTTTCTCCACCATGGCTTGCATCCACTTTGAGTTCTTCAATGCCTCACCTACATTGAAGGGATCAATATCTTCATAAAAATCATAGTGTACCAGGTCACATTCTTCATTTACCACATCATTTGATGTGATCACACATTCTTGTAGCCTTATAGATATGTTTCTTATCCTTTGAGGTCTGCTGGTGCCTGCTACAGTCATTGGCGAATGTAACAAAGTAATGGTCACCTCTAATTTAATTTACTTGAAGAAGACTACACACATATGAGTATATAACCTCATGGGTGTCTTTAAAGTCACTTCTTGAATCTTTGTTGAAGTTGTTCTTGTGTTGCTTTGCCTAAACATATTCTTCACACACTTTGTTTAGAATATGGATTTCTGGTAGACCTGACACCATGTTCCTTCTCTTCAGGCTGTTGATATCTTTGAAGTTGAGATGACCAAGTTTATAGTGTCATAGCCATTCATCTCTTCTAGCTACATTTGATGGACACTTGTGTTCCATAACATTAAGTTCAATCTTGAAGGTTCTATTTTGAGACATAGGTGCCTTCAAGATTAACTTGTCACTTAGGTCGAGTACTCTCCTCTTCTTATCCTTTATAAACACTTTGTAATTCTTCTCAATCAGTTTCCCTATGTTGAGAAAGTTGTTTTTCATGCCTGGGATATACAACGCATTCGAAATCACTGATTATTTGCCATATTTTCTCATGATCAGGACATCACCAATACCTTCAGCAATTAGGATATTTCCATTTGCAAATTTCACCTTGTTTTATTAGATGGATTGATGTTGGCAAATCAATCTCTCCTTCCAGTTATGTGTGATCAGCACCCTAAATTTAAGTACCATTGATCTTTATATTTTTCTTCCTCCTTTGTTGTAACCATCAACAACACTTCTTCTTCTTCTAATTTTACAAGCCTTGCATCATTCTCTTGGTTATTTCTTTTGTTTTCAAGGAAATCACTAGCATAATGACCATTCTTTTGAATATTGTAGCACTGAATATGACTCTTATCAGGTTTCCTTCCATCACCTCTTCCTCTACCTGCATCACCATCTCTATGACTACTTTGGTTTGTGAATTATCTCTGATTCGAAAAGATTTCTTCTTGTTAGTGAATCCTACCATTTGAATTTTTGTAACCTACTTTACCTTTGTTGTTGTTCCATCCTCCTTTGCCTTTCTTTTCTTTTGTTGATTGTGCCTGCAGAGCTACATCACATTTCGTCTTGCTTACAAATCTTTCAATAATTATGTGTTCAAGAAATTAAAGCGTCCCTTGAAGCTCTTCTTTTGTCATGCTTGATAGGTCCTTCGATTCTTCTATTGCTACTATCACATGATCAAATTTTGAAAGTAATGACATCGGGATCTTTGTAACTATCAACCTTGATGTCAACACTTCTCCACGCATCTTGATTTGATTCACCGGTCTTGTTACCCTAGTGAAGAAATCAGCCACACTTTCACTTTCTTCTATCATAAGTAATTCATACATTCTTTTATGAGTTTGTAACGTTGCCTCTTTCACCTTCTCAGCACCTCGAAAAGAATTTTTTAAGATGTCTCATGTTTCCTTTGATGAATCTATATTACCAACTTTCTCAAAGTTGTATGGATCAACGCATTGATGGATTATGAATAGGGCTTTATAATATTTCTTCTTCAAATCTTTATGCCCAACCTTTTGTTCATTTGTGGCATTGTCGTCAATTGGTGTCACTCCATTCTTCACAAGATCCCAAACATGTTGATAGCACAAGATAACCTTCATCTTCTTACACCAATTATCATAATTCTTGTCATTCAAAATGAGAAGATTTGTTGGAAAATGTCCATTTGGATGATAAGTCATCGCTTTATGCTTCCCAAGAATCGCAGTCAATACTCTAGATACCAGATGTTGGAATCTATATTGATAAAGGAGATTCAATCACTTTTTTTTATTGATCCAAGATCCTTGTTCTTCACTTGAGTGATTGAACCACACCTTGGTTTCAAGATAATTCCTTTTGCGCAGTGATTTGAAAAGAAAGAACAGTTTGAGAAAGTAATGTTTTTGGAAGAGAAAAGAAGAATGTATGAAAGTGAAAGGGAGAATGTTTATTAACCAATATGTCAAAAACTCTTTCTCTAAAACTTTCTGTGTATTTACACTACTCTACAAACACCAGGTGTCTTCCTATTTATAATGAGATTACTTGCACATTAAATAATCTCAAAGCAACTAACTGACTAATTAATTCGACAAGTTGTATACGACTACTATAAACCGTATTCAACTTTCTGTCGCATTCATGCAGATTCAACTACAACAGACTATACTCGACTCTATTGAATACACACAACTTCGACTCTGTCGAATCTTGCCTTTACCAACATGTTTAACACAAATAATTACATATTTAACAATTGTCCTATCTCAATTTTGTCTTTATGAGAGGATTAAATATTGAGTTGACTTTAATCAACTTTGGTTCAGGACTTTATCCAATTTAGCAGAATGTACAGTGATGTGTTGCACATGTTACCGTTAGACAACAATACTTTTATAGTGTGTCTTATCTAATGTCTGTAATTTTCTACAGCATTGATATGATTAAAAGTGAATGTGATGTGGAACACATCTTAGTATCAGACATAGAGTTGTTCATAGTTCAGTTCAGTGAGAAATCAAACCGAACTGAATCATAGTAAAAATTTATTCGAATTGAACTGAATCGTTTCAATTTACTCAGAACCGAACCAAAATAATTGGTTTGGTATACCATCTAGAAATTGTGAACCGTACGGATCTGTTAGAAGATAATTTTTTCCGAACCGAACCATTAATCTATTTTTCAATTTTTTTTAAAAAAATCACTACAACAAAAATGACTTTTGGCAACAACTCAAAACCGCAACCTAAAGTGCAATAACCGTAGCCTAAGGCTTTATGGGGCGGTTTATCAGACGTGGAATAAACGGCCGTTGCCTATTCCTTTAGAGCGCGGTTTTTTTATTTTTAACCACGGATTCAAAACACCGTCGCCTAAATCATCAAATTCCACGGTTTTAGTTGTAGTTTTAGGCCGCGGTTTTCTAGTAACAACACAAAAATAACCGTCCCTAAAACATGAATATACAACGGTTATAAACAAGCAACAAATGAAAACCGTAGCTAGTTTATAATTTCATTTAAAGAACCGCGCCTAAAACTTAGGAAAAGTCCACGGTTTTTAATAAGCAACCCTAAAAAAGCGTTGCCTATATTTTCTTAGTGCCATAATCACAGAACATAGCATCGATTCAAGAAAACAACAAATAGAAGAAATCAAATGTCCCCTTACTGAATTGATGCATCAACCCAACTCGCACATATGACATCTCATAAACTAGTGAAATTATAATAAATTAGCCACTTCTTATTTCATAGACAGGTATATTGCACTCCTAAACAAATTTAACAGAAAATCAGAAGAATTAACCATCAAAAGTTCAATACAAATACAACTTCATGCAATAATATCTGAATGATATAGAGAAAACATATTAGCCTTTTCTTTGAGAAAGTTCACATGTTGTATCCCGCAAACTACATCCATTTAGATGAACATGATTACCAACTGGAACTTAAATACACCTCATGACTGCATTGGTACCTACAATATTACTAAGAATATTTGTAAAATCGAATGAAACTATTGCATAATTTGCATTTGCTGACTCGACATGCATCCACACTGCCAAGCATGAGACTTTCTTTTACAAAATCCAACCAGTAAGACTATTATAAACTACTTGTCATTCTTTAATAAACAGACTTACGATAAAAGCTGGTAAACAACATTAGGTCTGGGACTAAAGGCTATCGCTGTAACAGCTCCAGTATGTCCCCGCAAAACTGATATTGGTAGGCCGTCTGGCAAGCGCCACTATGAAAACCAAACAGTCAAATATAAAGTGCCAATAAATTACATATAGAATGGAGAGAAGATATGCAAAAGAATTTATAACTTCGTCACAGAAAACTTACAACTCGAATAACACAATCATTTGATGAGGACGCAACTAAAGCATTATTTGAACTCACGACCAAGTCAGTAATATCACCCTATCAAACATTGTATATAATTCAATCCAATGGTCAGCAAATATTAAAGCAATGCAAGTCTATAAGAACAGGAAAAACATGTTTTGAAGTACAAAAAAGACTCACTTCGTGTCCACGGCAACTGGCCAAACTATATGCAGTTTCTATTGACCAAATTTTTACAAGTCGATCATCTGAACCAGTAATAACATATCTTCCTGATCGGTCAAATATAGCTGTAGTATAAAATAGAATCAGGTGCATGAGATTATTAAACAAGCCCAACTCCAAAACCACAGAAAAATTCAAGAAAAACATCAATAGAAATAATACTCACCGTAAGACCCACACAACATGAATTTAAGTCATTTTGGAAAAGTACAGTAATTGAGTTTATTAACTTAAAATATCCTACATATTTTAAAGGAGGGAGGAGCTTCTCTTGCTCTATTAATCAAGGGCATTTATGTTCATTTTATGATTGTATGACATCGTGTTTAATTAGTTGTATGAGGCATTTGAAGCAGAAGGTTTCTCCTATATGGGTGACCCGTTGCCCCCAAACTGTCGTGTCATAGGATTATGCCTGTAGCTTCTCTTTTCCTGTTCTACTCTGGATATTTTGAGTGAGAAGTTTCAATTTCTGATATCAAGGACTGGAAATAGGTACCTTTGATGCAGTCTAAATTTCCAAGTTCCTTGGGGTTTGTATCTCTCATAATAATTAAAGCATAAGTAAATTACACGTAGGGCTCAGAAGTGAAAATGATCCGCTTCCCAGAAGAGTGGGTACATCAGCTGCATTTGGAGCTTTTCCAGTAATCAAGTCTGGTGACAGGGAGGCTGTATTTAATAACAATTGCTTCAAAAGCTTTACCAAGTGATCCTTTTCAATATGAGGATACCTATATAATAGTCAATTGCAACATCAATGAAAAATATCACTTTGGAAAGCAATACATAAAAATAGTTACATCCTCATTTGTTCACTACATACAGCCCATAACTAGCAATCAAACAGTTATACTGTTAACACAACTAGCAAAAAAGGCCATGAAAATGAATTGAGAAAATAAACCAGTACTGATGAACTTTCAAGACCTTAGCAAGGTAAAACACACAACCATCAACAGGTAGAGGCTAAAGGAAAAACACAACATGAGCAACACACTAAACTAAAGCATTGTAAATACCTCTCCAGATAAAGTAGATTCTAGCTCTGCATAAGCATAATCAAATGCTTGTAACTGGTGAGTTTATACATAATTAGCTTATAGTTACTAAAATCACAAACAAAAATAAAACAATTAATCACATTCATAAAAAAAATAATAGGTACTAAAATAATGAAAACTATATAGTAGTTACACCTAGCACAAAGAAGTTGTAACATTCATACCATAGTGTTATGTATCTTATATGCATTAACCACCACATATAAAATCACAATAGTTTGTATGTACTGAGTTAGTATTATGCCTTTGTTTAGTACATTCCAACCTGAGTTGTTCAAAGAGTATTCAATTACATAAAACTCTGTGAAATTTATGAGAGTTATTCTCTACAGTAGAGTCGACTCCATTTTTACAAACCTTGTACATTAGTTAGTAACTAATAAATGGCATGTTCTAAAACCAACTTATGCTGATTTAGTACATCAATAATCACACACATAAAGATAACAGAAGTTTAGGGTAATTCAAATGTTTCATTCAAACCTACAATAATCAACATTTAGAAGTTCATGACAGGTGTAGATTTTTCACTAAGAAACTACAAAACTTGAAACTAAACACGAGAAAACATACTCAGACAAGTAAAAACAAACACATAGAATGATGAGTGATAGTTGTAGGCTTGTAGCAAATTCAAAGTTAGCATTTGGAACTTTAATAATCTCTGTGGATTAAGAAGGAAACTCAATAGGTTCCATTGACACACTACTCAAATAAATCAATAAAAACTTATAAACAAAATTTAACTTCAACAAAAAATAAAGATAAAAAAGGATCATTCAAGAAAATGTCACGCACATACTGCGTATATACAACCCCAACTTGACAAAGGATTTCCCAAACAAAATTATTTACCTAGTAGAAGGATTTAAACCAATATATGCACTTGACATGCAAAGCTTTATCCAAAAACCTTATATCTAATTATGCCATGAACAACTAAAAAGTATAAATAGTCAAAACTTGATTATATGTTTAGTTGTGATGTAGTACTACCATGGAACTCAAGGCAGATACACGATAAGATAAATTTTTAATGAGGATTTATTAATGTTCATATAATTATAATAATGTTGCGCATCATCCAGACAGACTTGTAGAAGGGACAGAACTTGTCATATCTATTACACACAAAATGTAACAATATAAGAGAGATAACAAATAAAAACACTAACATGAGAAATGTATCAAAGAAGTTAATAATTTACAAGGGCACTTATGGCGTAAACTCTTCTTCAGGTGGCTCTGCTGGTAAATCTTTAGCAGCAACAACTCCGATCATTTTTCTCAACCGCCCCTGCTTAGAACTAAGTTTCAGTGGATCTTTAGATGCTGCTTTTGCAGGTTCCACAGAAGGATCCTGCATAGATTCCACTGAAGATAAACTAGACAATGGTTGATCCTGCAACAAAATCGGTAGCATCTGCAGAAAAGAACAAAAATCAACATCAACAATAAACATTTTTCCTTCGCATTTCTCAAATATAAAGGATTCAATTGTAGTCATGCTACTATAGGCTTTTAGCTTAAGCAATCTAAATCATTTGTTTTAATAAACAAAGGTCAGCAACTACATACAATGGACGCCACACTGAATCGCGACACTTTGCAATGGTGACTGCAAGGCTATGTTATCGAAGCATTAATGCATGAATACTAGATTGTATATACATGATCACATTCACAAGACAATGTTGATTACCTGTGAAGTTGAGACTATTGAATATGGTGATTTGATGCGCTCTTCAGGTGAAAAATTGTCAAAAGATTTCCATAACATCATAACACAAATAATGTAAGAAGTGTCATACCCTAAATTTGTCCTACCCATTTTCAAATATTTTTCGTTTTTATTATTCTTTCATGTTTTACATTGCCCGCTTATTTTCTTGTTATTTATACACGTGTCCGCTCATAATTGGTTGATTTTTTTTAGAACTTTATCTTTTTGACCAATTAAAGTGTGACACGTGGCTTAATACTTTTTTTTGTGAATATTATTTTCTTAAACTTTTTTAAATATTACTAATAATATTTTTTTTAGTAATTATCTTTTCTTTTTATAAATTTTAGTTTATTTTTATATATTTTTAATATTTATTTATTTAATAGTAATTATTAGTTAAGTGTTAATAATAGGGATTAATAATATTCTTATATTTTTGTTGTTTTTAGACATTGTTAATATTTATTTGTTATTGTTAATATGTATTTAATATTTAACCATGTTAATTAGTAGTGTATTTATTAATATTTGTTTATTAGTTATTATATTTGTTAATATCCATTTAGTAATTATTATTAATACTTGTATATTAATTAGTTATATCCATATTAGTTTATATTAGTTGTTTATTATTTTGCTGGTGATTAATTAATTTGAATAGGAGGAGAAAATTAAAAAAGAAGAAAGAGAGTCAGAATTTTGAAGGTATTAGAAGGGAAGGTGAGGCCCACGGTTGGAGGCCCATCTTTAAAACTCAGGTTGAAATGCTGATGGCCTTTAAAAGGGAGGCAGAGAAAACCTAATTGGAGGAGATTACTGTTCATCCCTTTCATCTTTCAGCGAAACGGCGCTCCAATTCCCCAAAAGCATAAACGGCGTCGCAAAATCCTTCGCCCCCTCTGAAACTCAAATCCATCTGTCACCTTCCTTCTTCGATTTCACCTTCATTCACCTCTGAAATTCGACAAACCCACAAACCTCACACGATAAACTTCTCTTCTTCGTGCGAAACTCAGTTTCGTTTGCCAATATCTTTCAACCTCTTCTGTAACCGTCATAGAACCTCAGAAAAATCCAGAATCTTTCCTTAGCTAGCAAGTCCGCGAAGCCCAGTTCTCGTCATTGCCGATTTGTGTTTTACTGGATGATTTTTAGCTGATTTTTGTTGGAAATTGTTGTTTCTGATGGATTGTGTTTCAATTCTATATGCAGGCTTGTTGTCAAGTTACTTCCTTAAAGCATTAGTGTCGTCTTCGAGTAAGTAACTCCATCATAATCACTACGAATCCGACGACTCGATGATTCCGGCAACTTGTAAAGCTCCGACTCAGCAACAACGTTATTTCACCTTTGTCGCGGTACACAAACTCAACAACAACGCAATGGAAAGCAAGATCATTAGTTGATGCTACGGTAAATGATTCGAAACGAGATTTCAACTATTTTGCATGATGTACTGGATTTGTTAACAATTTTGCTTCTGCTGCGAATGCTCAATGTTGTTTTTGTTTTAAATGTTGCAAAAAATGATAAAACATCACTACATAATATGTTTCTGCCATGGATTAATTAGTATGGAATTTACGTTTATTTTTCTGAACAATTTCTAGCTTTTAACTCATTTTAATGGGTTCTGTTCTGATTACGTTTCGAGGTGTAAGATTTATCTCTCTTTATTTTTCAATTCTACATGGCCATTATTCATTAAAACTTGTAAGTTGTTGGGTTTGTTTTTTACTGATATGATGTAGTTGCTGTGGATTTATTTGAACTAATGCTGCTGATTGATAATATGCTTGTTATGGATATATTTATTGAGTTTTTGTTTGATGAAAGTCATTATGTTACATGTGTTGGAAATAAAATTTTGGTGTGACTAT
Organism: Lathyrus sativus; assembly: GCA_963859935.3. Taxonomy (NCBI): domain Eukaryota; kingdom Viridiplantae; phylum Streptophyta; class Magnoliopsida; order Fabales; family Fabaceae; genus Lathyrus; species Lathyrus sativus. Next base: position 836,773,441 of record OZ012735.1, read on the forward strand.
TGTTCATTCACTTTAATTCATATGGCCTAACTGTTATTGGTTTTTACGCTGTAGAATAAATTTGGTTTGCTATGGTTCTTTGAATTTACATTCAAGAAGATTAATGGTGTCTTTTATGGAGGCTCACATTTGGTTTGCTATGTGTGTAGTTTTAGAATGTTTGGTTACTATATTTTGTTAATTTGTCAACTTAATTAATTAATTCAATTCATTTTTAGTTAACTAATCAATTTTTAAGACAAAATAAAATAAACAATTTCAATAAGTTATTCAAACCTTTAGTTTTATTTCAAATTCAATTAAATATTTTTCAATGTGATTAATCAAAACATTTTCTTAATCAAATTGCAAAAATGAACTTTTAAGATCTAGCATCTTTTGAGTTCTTGAATAATCACTATTGGGACGTACGTCTTGGGTAGTGACAGTTGACTTTTTGTTTCAAAATACACCCTTTAATTATTTAGACAAGGAAATGTCATTGGAGTCTAGCATTCCACATGATACTTTCGTTGTTTATTCAAACAATATTTCATAAATTAAACCAAATCATTCTTTAGTAAAATTACGAAAAAATTAAATCTTTGAAGTCTAGCATTTCTTGGATTTTTGGATGATCATTAGCGAGGTGTACACCTTAAATAATGTATTATTCAACTTTTCATTTTAAATACATTATTTTGGACAAATAAATATTATAGGAACCTAGCATTCCGTGTGAAATTTCCGTTGTTTATACAAACATCTTTCGAATGAAAAGGTGTTATCGAGATTTAGCATCACGATAATACCTCGATTAATTGGTTGTGGGACCAACGTCTCATTTACTAAATAATCGTCATTTTTCAAACCCAATTTCGTATTCTCACCTCTCGTACTACAAACTCTCTTCATATCCTTGGTTCAATTTCAAATTATTTTCACACCTCGCTTCACTTCAAACTATTTCAAAACATTTTCTCGACTTTTTCTCGATTAAAACTCCAAAAGAGGGAGATTCTTGAAATCTAGCATTTCTTGGATCTTCGAATGAGCTACTCTCGAGACTCGCTCTTGAGTTGTTGTTCATTCAATCTTTTGATTTTCTCAAGCACTTCTCACACGTTCACAAATTATTTTCATACCCCATTTCGCTTCAAATCTTTTTTTAAAATATTTTTCTCGATCAAACTTCGAAAGAAGGAGATACTTGGAGTCTAGCATTCTTTGTGTCTTCGAGTGAATAATTCTCGAGGCACGCTCTGGGGTTGTTACTCACTCAACCTTTCGACTCTTTTAAACTCAAGCATTCTCAAACGTTCTCCTAAGTCGAATGCTCGTCCACATTCGCAGCCCTTTTTCATTCACAATTCCTCGTGGTCTCGATATTAGGAGCACCCTCAGGGACTAATATCGCTTCTCACAACCCTAACACTTGACACGTCGTCAAGTCGGCTCTATTTTCAAACAAATCTTCGACACGTCGTCGAACCACTTCCGAACCAACTTTCTTTGGCCTCGCATGCCATTCTTCGATTCGATCCTTTCGCAAACATTTTTAAAACTTACGAAAGAGAGATATTCTTAGAATCTAGCATTCTTTGAATATTTGAATGAGTAACTCTCGTGGCGCGCCCTTGAGTTGTTATTAGTTCATTCTTTCAATTTCAAAACATCCAACTCTTTATCTTCAATTTATTCAGTCAATTCCCGAAAGAATTGAGTTCTTGGAGTCTCGCATTCCTTGAATTCTTGAGTGACAAGCTCTTGAGACGCGCTCTTGGGTTGCTTGTCAGTCACCCTTTCGTCTCAAACTCAACGTCAAACCAATTCAAACCTCATCTTTTCGTGGTTGTTACCACGAACTACGGACGCTCTGATTCTTTATTCATTCTTGAATATAAGATACGTAGGCACAAGATTGCGATGATCTTGGCGAGCACAATCCCATCCATCTTCCGTTTCCCCCCATCCTTTCCGTAGTCGAACTACGACGCTCTGATTTCTCATTCTCATCCGAATGAGCATACGTAGGCACAAGGGCCCCAATCCTTGGCGAGCACCCTATCCTCTGACCACCCCATTCCTCTAGCGTTTTTACCTATTATCCTACTGATTCTACCCTTAACGACGAGAAGAAAACAAGTAAACCTAGACAACACTCCCCACAGTTACCTTAAGAGGTTCCCGTCGAGTACGACGGACGTGATGGGTGCCAATACCTTCCCCTCACGTAACCGACTCCCGAACCCGGAACATGGTTGCGACAACCCTGTTCCTATCCTTTTCGTTTCAAGAGGTTTTCTCGATATTTTCCTCTCCCGTTTGTTCGGGAAAAATAAAGTTCGGTGGCGACTCTGTCGAACCGCATTTCCGCGCCTTTCGCGCGAGGGTCGTATGTTCGAATGAATTTTCGAGGTGCGACAAGAAGCAAATTAGACTTTTTTTCTATTACAATACCTAACGAGATGGATCATTTCATCATCTTTAATCTCAACAAGAACCTCATTGTGTTCATCCTTTGAAATTTTGAGTTCACTTATAAGACTAATTATCAAATCTTGCTTTTCCTGGTAAATTACACAATAAACAAAAGTTACTAATACACATACTATAGTTATTATATATTATATCATATAGATATGTGCATATACCTGATCGATATCGTTGGCTTTGTATATGAAAGCACGCAAGACAGAAGTGTATGCCTGCACCTCAGCTCGGTGAATGAAATTATCAATCTCATGTAGAACATCCGAGTCTGTGATGCTTCTTACATCGGACTCAGAATCCGAGTCTGTGTTCATTCCCACACTTCCCTTGAATTCTAATTTTGCACAATTCAGAACCACCAACTCAATTCGCAACAGTTCGCACAACAATGCAACTCACACAACAGAACACGCATCACCCAAGCAGAATAAGGGCAACAAAATCACTCATCTCTCAAGACTCTCACTCACAAAGGAAGCAGCAAGAACAATTACACAACACCACTTCAAGCCACAACAACAACATAATACCAATCATAGAATAATCAACAATTCAGAACCTACAGGCTAAAGAGATTGGAGAAGAAGAAGAAAGAATTGGAGAGAAGAAGGAGCAATAGATTCATACTTACCTGAGTGGAGCTTGTCCTTCGTTCATCCTCATCAACCCCTACAAGACCGGAGAACTTCTCATCCTCGTAAGTAGGGAGAAAAGTTCGCGTGAATGAGGGAAGGGAGAAAAGTTAGGGTTTAAACAACCCCCAATTTCAAGTTTTAGAACATATTAATTAATTAATAACTTTCGAATCAAAATAAAAATCATATGGTGTTATTGTTCTAGTGGTAGTGAGGTCTGTCTATATAGCAAAAGATTTGGGTTCAAGTCTTGGTTTTTCCATTTTTCTTAAATTAATTTTTCAATCATATTTTCAAGTTTGAGTTAGAGCACTTCAAGGACAGGGGTTCGATCTCCACTCTGTACATTTAATTATATGCGAATAATTAACATTAAATTTTAAAAAATAGAAATAAAAAATACCACACTTCAAAAGCGTTGCAAAAAAGGAATAAGCTACGGTTATACTATAACCACATTTTCAAAACCGTAGCATATAATAAATAGGGGACGGTTTTGAAAGAAAAGCGTCAACACTAAAAATGTGTAGCCTATGTTACTTATAGGGACGGTTTTACAGTCGTTGTCTATTTCTCCGTTGCCTAAAGTCATTTTTGTTGTAGTGAATTAAAACTTATTTTTAGTATTTTTCATTTTCAAAATTGGTTTGGTTCGGTTTCAGTTTCGATTTGGTTATGTTATGGTTTTGGTTCGGTTCTAGAACCGTTTTATATAATATGGTTTGGTTCACTAACCAAATATAATGGTTCAGATATTTTAACTTCTGTTCGGTTCAGTTCGACAGTTCCATTTAATTTATAATTTTTTTACAACCCTAATGAGAAATCATTCGTCATATATTGTCCGAGTATTTTTGTATATTACTCCATCCGATTTTATTTATAAAAAAAATATTTTTTTTATATTTAAAATAATTAACTTTTGTTCATTTCAATTTATGATATACATTATCTTGTCAATAAATTTATAAAGTAAATTTTTATATAAATAAGACTAGAGATAATATGTGTTTATATGTGACTGCTAAGTTAATATTTCAAAGTTAGGTATGTGCACGTTTTGGTGAATGGCGGTAAGCTAAGCATGTATGAAAGTAATAATTTTTTAAGAGAGATGAAGAATGTATGAAAGTGAAAAGGAGAATGTTATTGACCAATTTGTCAAAAACTCTTTCTCTAAAACTTTATATGTGTATTTACATTACTCTACAAGCACAAGGTACCTTTCTATTTATAATGAGATTACTTGCATATCGAACAATCTATAAAAAAAACTAATTGACTAAATTTGACAAGTTGTATTCGACTTTGTCGAATACACACAACTTTGACTACTATAAGTTGTATTCGACTTTCTATCGAATTCATGTAGATTCGACTACAATAGACTATATTCGACTCTATCGAATACGTACACTCCGACTCTGTCAAATTTTGCCTTTACAAACATCTTTAACACAAAGAATTACATAATTAACACACCACCTAATTCATTGTGTCTAGGGTATCTACATTCATCATAGTTCTCAATCTCTTAAATAATTCCACCTGCACAGCCTTTGTCATGATGTCTGCAATCTGGTTCTCAGTTCTGCAGTGTTCCAAGTTCACCTTCCTATTTGTACTTTCTCTTTAGTGAAATCTGATCTCTATGTGTTTGCTTCTTCCATGTGCTCTCGGATTCTTGACCAAATTGATAGCAAACATGTTATCAATCTTCATGATTTTCACATGCAATCTCGTCAATCAGATTCGTCATCCATGTTGCTTGACATGCATAAAGAAAGGAAGTTGTGCACTCAGCCTCACATGATGACAGAGCTACAACTGGTTCTTTTCTCGAGCTCCAAGCATTTGGTGCACCACCTAGCATAAACACATAACCAATTATGAATTTTCTATCCTGAACATCACCACACCAACTTGAGTCAGTGTATCCCATTAGTTTGTATTCCTTTCCTTTATATGCTGCATGAAAATACATTCCATAATCTAGTATTCCTTTGAGGTACCTTATTATCCTCTTGGTGGCTACAAGATGGGATGTCTTTGACTTTTGCCTAAAACTACTCATCATGTCTACATTATATGTTAGATCTGACCTTGTGTGATAGAGGTATCACAATGATCCAACGAGTTTTCTCTTTGTATTGGATCAATATCATCTTCATTTGAATCCTTCATTAATTGCAGTCTTGGTTTATCTGGTGTCGAAGTTGCATTGCAATCCTCCATCTCAAATATTTTGAGTATCTCACTTGCATATCTCCTTTGGTGCATCATCAATCATCTACTACTCTTGTATAATTCAATACCAAGGAAATATGAGATGTTGTTCTGGTCAGAAATTTCAAACTCCTTGCTCAAGTCCCATTTGAAGTCTTTAATCTTTTTTTTGTAACTTTCTGTTATCAACAGGTCGTCTACATAAAGATAACGGATCAACAATTCATTTATGCTTCTTCTTACATATACATCATGCTTAATTGTGCACTTAACAAAAATGTTCTCCCTTATAAAATCATTTATCTTCTTTTTCCAAGCTCTTAGAGCTTGTTTGAGTCCATACAGGACTTTATGCAACCTGTATACCTTGCTTTCTTGGCATTGCTTCACAAAACCAACTGGTTTTGCTGCATAAACTTTTTCATCTAAGGGGTCATTCATAAATGCACATTTCACATTCATCTGAAACATATACCATTTGTTTATGATTGATAGGACAACAACCAACCTGATTGCTTCGATCCTAGAAGTTAGTGAAAAAGCTTCATCAAATTTGATTCCTTCTTTGTGAAGAAATCCTTTGGCTACAAGTCTTTATTTGTGTCTGATTATTTCTCCTTTTGGATTCAACTTCACTTTGTACACCTATTTCACGTTAATTTCCTTCTTACCTTGTGGCAATTCGACTAGTGACCAGGTTTATTTGACCTTTATGGATTTCAGTTTCTCCACCATGGCTTGCATCCATTTTGAGCTCTTCAATGCCTCACTTACATTGAAGGGATCAATATCTTCATATAAATTATAGTGTATCAGGTCGCCTTCCTCATTGACCACATCATTTGATGTGATCACACATTCCTGCAGCCTTATAGACATGTTTCTTGTCCTTTGAGGTTTGCTGGTGCTTGCTACAGTTATCTGCGAATGTAACAAAGTAATGGTCACCTCCAATTTAATTTACTTGAAGAGGACTACACACATATGAGTATATGACCTTAAGGGTGGCTTTAGAGCTACTTCTTTAATCTTTGTTGAAGTTGTTCTTGTGTTGCTTTGCCTAAACACATTCTTCACACACTTTGTTTAGAATATGGATTTCTGGTAGACCTGACACCCTGTTCTTTTTCTTCAGGTTGTTGATATCTTTGAAGTTGAGATGACCAAGTTTGTAGTGTCATAGCCATTCATCCCTGCTAGCTACATTTGATGGACACTTATGTTCCATAACATCAAGTCCAATCTTAAAGGTTCTATTTTGATACATAGGTGCCTCCAACATTAACTTGCCACTTAGGTCGAGTACTCTCATCTTCTTATCCTCTATAAACACTTTGTAATTCTTCTCAATCAGTTTCCCTATGTTGAGAAAGTTACTTTTCATGCCTGAGATATACAACACATTTGAAATCACTGATTATTTGCCATATTTCCTCATGATCAGGACAACACCAATACCTTCAGCAATTAGGGTATTTCCATTTGCAAATTTCACCTTATTTTTTAGATGGATTGATGTTGATGAACCAATCTCTCCTTCTAGTTATGTGTGATCAACACCCTAAATTTAAGTACCATTGATCTTCATATTTTTCTTCCCCCTTTGTTGTAACGATTAACAACACTTATTATTATTATTATTATTATTATTATTATTATTATTATTATTATTATTATTATTATTATTATTATTATTATTATTATTATTATTATTATTATTATTATTATTATTATTATTATGCAAGCCATGCATCATTCTCTTGGTTACTTCTTTTGTTTTCAAGGAAATCACAAGTATAATGACCATTCTTTCGAATATTATAGCACTAAATATGACACTTATCAGGTTTCCTTCAATCACCTCTTCCTCTTCCTGCATCACCATCTCTATGACTACTTTGGTTTGTGCATTATCTCTGATTCGACAAATTTTCTTCTTGTTGGTGAATCCTACCATTTGAATTGTTGTAACCTACTTTACCTTTGTTGTTGTTTCATCCTCCTTTGCCTTTCTTTTCTTTTGTTGATTGTGCCTACAGAGGTACATCACATTTCGTCTTGCTTGCAAATCTTTCAGTAATTATATGTTCATGAAATTAAAACGTCCCTTGAAGCTCTTGTTTTGTCATGCTTGATAGGTATTTCGATTCTTCTATTGCTACTATCACATGATCGAATTATGGAAGTAATGACATCAGAATCTTTGTAACTATCCACCTTGATGTTAACACTTCTCTATGCATCTTGATTTGATTCACCAGTCTTGTTACCCTAGTGAAGAAATCAGCCACACTTTTACTTTCTTCTATCATAAATAATTCATACATTCTTTTGTGATTTTGTAACATTGTCTCTTTCACCTTCTCAGCACCTCGAAAAGACTTTTCCAAGATGTCTCATGTTTCCTTCGATGAATCTACATTACCAACTTTCTCAAAGTTGTATGGATCAATGCATTGATGAATTATGAATAGGGATTTATAATATTTCTTCTTCAAATCTTTATGTCCAACCTTTTGTTCATCTGTGGCATTGTCGCCAATTGGTGTCACTCTATTCTTCACATGATCCTAAACATGTTGATAGCAGAAGATAACCTTCATCTACTTACACCAATTATCATAATTCTTGTCATTTAAAATGAGAAGATTTGCTGGAAAATACCCATTTGGATGATAAGTCATCGTTTTATACTTCTTAGGAATCGCAGCCAGTACTCTAGATACTAGATGTTAGAATCGGTATTGATAAAGAAAATTCAATCATTTTTTTTATTAATCCAAGATCTTTGTTCTTCACTCGAGCGATTGAACCACACCCTGGTTTCAAGATGATTCCTTTTGCATAATGATTTGAAAAGAAAGAACAATTTGAGAAAGTAATGTTTTTGGAAGAGAAAAGAATAATGTATGAAAGTGAAAGGGAGAATGTTTATTAACCAATATGTCAAAAACTCTTTCTCTGAAACTTTCTATGTGCATTTACACTACTCTACAAATACAAGGTGTCTTCCTATTTGTAATGAGATTACTTGCACACTAAACAATCTCAAAGCAACTAACTGACTAAATTCCACAAGTGAATACACATAACTTTGACTACTATAAACCGTATTCAACTTTCTTCGCATTCATGCAGATTCAACTACAACAGACTATATTCGACTCTATTGAATACATACAACTTCGACTCTGTCGAATCTTGCCTTTACAAACATATTTAACACAAATAGTTACATATTTAACAATTGTCCTATCTCAATTTTGTCTTTATGAGAGGATTAAATATTGGGGCGACTTTTATCAATTTTAGTTCAGAACTTTATCCAATTTAACATAATGTACAATGATGTGTTGCACATGTTACCGTTAGACAACAATAATGTCTGAAATTTTCTACTGCATTGATATGATTAAAAGGGAATGTGATGTGGAACACATCTTAGTATAAGACATGATACCTCATATATCGTATGAGTGTTTTTGTATATTACTCCATCTGATTTTATTTATAAAAAAATATTTTTTTATATTTTAAATAATTAATGTACATAAACAATATATAGATCATATACATTATCTTGTCAATAAATTTATAAAGTAAATTTTTATATAAATAAGACTAGAGATAATATGTGTTTAAGTGTTTATGTGACTACTAAGTTAATATTTCAAAGTTAGTTATGTGCACGTTTTGGTGAATGGCGGTAAGCTAAGCATGTGGACACATATACATTGCGTGAGGTGTCCGAATGCATAAGAAATAGGAGAGAGAAGAAATGAACACTCATTGACATTAGCACATGTAGTTGACAAGTTTCCTCCATGACATGTCGTGTAACCTCCCATTGCGTATTCCACTTTATATAATTAATATTCTTATCATACTCCTAAACTATAACTTAATCATAATCAATTCTTGCTTTGTTAGGCCTATCCTAATTTCTGGTTACTCAACTCTTCTTCTCTAGGTATTTAATTCAACATTTGTCAAACCCAGAATCTTGTGCTCATTGTGTTGTGTACTAGTTTAGTTTTCTGTTTGCTACTTTGCGTGCTCCAAATGGACATGGTTTACTCATTGTGTTATGATTCTTTAGAGACAAATATGTGTTGAAAAAAATCATAGAAATCTCTCGTTATGTATACTTTGTGATAGAGACACCTATGTACAAAGATGTCTTCCATGGGAGAGAATTAGCTACCTTGCCTTTTTGTAACTTTGTGCCTTTGGTGTAAATTTGGGTAAATTTAATGATACATGAATGATTAAAATAATATTAAAAGAAGAGAGAAAAATTAGTTTAGAGATATATAAATACAAAGTTATCAAAGGCATCAATGCTCATTATCAAATGTCTGAAGTCTATCATATGTGATTTTTTTAAGGGAAAATAATATTAATAAAGGAATAAAATACTCAAACAACATAGATGAGCAGACATTGGTATCAAAAGTTGCTTCAGAGAAACCAAACAAATACAAATAGAAGGAAAAAAAAGCTACAATAAAAAAAACAACAACAAATAAGGCACATGTAATATTAAAAAAAATCAATAATATAAGATTCTAAAGTCATCATGTGAAGTTGTAAGAGTTTCTCATTAATCTATCCAAAAATCATTTTTAAACCATAAAATACTTCTTTTATGTTTGTCAAAGAAACAAAAAAACACAATCTCATTTTAGACCTCGCAAATATTCTGAAGTACAACATGCCAGATCAAGACTCTCTCTTAGATTTTCCCTACCACTTAAACAAAGAAAAATTCCTATAGGAAAATATTTCACTACCTTTTTATTGATGATGAACATGTATTATATACAAGAATTACAAGTGCATAATACGAAATTAATTATGCCTAATCAATATAAATATTCTTTGACTTATATCTCATTAGTGTATTGTCATGTTCTGTCACACCTTCGCAGTTGAAGCGGGAGGTACGTGTACGCTTAAACTGTTTCAGAAATCTTGAAAGAGTATTAGGGGAATGCTCTTGGTGAATATATCCGCAATTTGATAACATGATGGAACATGTAAGACATGTATCTGTCTGTGAGCTACTTTTTCACATAGAAAGTGAATGTCCATCTCGATATGTTTTGCACGTTGATGTTGAACATGATTACCGAAAAGATATATGGCACTAACGTTATCACAGTATACCATAGTAGCTTTGTGTATCGGACAATGTAGTTCGAGGAGTAGGTCACGTAACCAGCATGACTCAAAGACGACATTGGCAATTCCACGATATTCAACTTCAACACTGGATCGGGACAGTGCGGGTTGATGTTTAAACGACCATGATAGTAAGTTGTCTCCAAGAAAAACACAATAGCCTAAAGTGGAGCGTCTAGTGTCGGGACATCTCCCCAATCAGCATCTGTGTAAGAAATCAATGATGTAGTGGATGATGGATAGAGATGTAACCTGTAGAGACTAGTTCCCTGAATGTAACACAAAATGCGTCGAAGAGAGTGCATGTGATCGTCCATGCGATCATGCATAAAAAGACATATTTGTTGTACCACATATGTGATGTCGGGTCTCGCGAAAGTGAGGTATTAGAGAGCGCCAGTAAGGCTACGATGTAATGATGGGTCTTGATAGGGAGTGTTAGTCTTGGCATTAAGCTTCGGCTTAGTGTCAACCAGAGTGGGACATGATTTGCATGATGACATGCCTGCTCGCTCAAGAACTTCATTTGCATACTCTTTTTGAGATAAGAACAAACCACCATCATGCCGAGTAACTGCAATTCCCAAAAAATAATTTAGTGATCCCGATTCGTTCATAGCAAATTCAGAGTTGAGTCGTGATATTATAGACTTGCGAAGATCATCAGAAGAAGTGTTGAGAATGATGTCGTCCACATAAAGGAGAAGATAGGCCATGTGTATATCTTTCTGGTAGATGAAAAGAGATTTATATGACTTGGTTTGAGAGAGTCCGATAGAATATACATAATCTATAAATCGTTTGTACCAAGCTCTTCGAGCTTGCTTGAGCTCATACAAAGATTTTCGCAGACGACATACATGATGAGGATGATTTGGATCCTTAAAGCCTAGAGGTTGATGCATATATATTATTTCTTTGAGTTCACCGTGTAGAAAAGCATTATTGACGTCTAACTGATGACTTTTTTAAACTTTAGATATGGAAAGACTGAGTATTGTTTGGATGGTGGATGGTTTAACAATCAGACTGAACGACTCTCCATAATCTATGCCAACCTATTGAACTGCACCGTTACCTACAAGTCAAGCTTTATGCCTCTCAAAAGAACCATCAAATTTTTCTTTATGCCTAAAAATCCACATAGAACGAATAACATTTGCATCAGGTGGACGAGGCACTAAATCCCACGTCTTATTTTGAATAAGAGCATTGTATTCGTCATCCATGGCCATTTTCCAATTTAGGTCTTTTAGTGCTAACACTGGGTTACGAGAGAGAGGAAATTTTGTAACTTCGGTGTGAAGATTAATATATTTTTGATTTGGTTTTAAAATGCCATGTTGGCTCCTCGTAACTGGTTTGTTGTCAGAACTAAGGGTAGGTTGGTAAATAGGAGGAAATGGGATATTTGGAGTAGATGTGGAAGGCAAAGTTTGGACCGGTTGAGAGGTTGTTTGGGTTGGTTCTGATTGATCATGGGTTTGAGATTCTTGATGAATTATGTGGGCCGGTGTATTGGATGTGGGTCAGGCTGAGTGATAAGGTGGTTTATGTTGTAAGGTGATAATTCATTATCAAGAAATTGATGATTTTTCGAATTAGGATTGTGTAGTTTAGAGAAGGGAAATTTTGATTCATCAAATATGACATGGAGACAAATGATGATTTTATTTTGTGATAAATAATAAAATTTGTACCCGCGATGATTGGAAGAATATCCTAAAAAACGTATGGGGTGGATCGAGGCTGGAGTTTATTTATAGTAGTGGATGGAAAAAGAGGGTAACATAAACAACCGAATACACGTAGATGAGAGTAGGATAGGTGCTTTTGAAAAATAATTTTGAGAGGTGATTGATAATTCAAATTTTTATTTGGTAAAATGTTCAACAGATAAGTTGCCATTTGTAAGGCATGGTGCCAAAAACTTGGAGGTAAAGAAGCATGAATTAGTAAAGTCTGAATTATATTATTAATAGAATGGATTTTTCGTTCAGCTTTTCCATTTTGAGATGAAGTATGAGGAAATGAGAAATGAAATGAAATTCCATTTGCTTCACAAAGTTTCTGAAAGCTACTATTGACATATTCTCTACCATTTTCACACTGAATATTTTTAACTTCAAGTTGAAATTGAGTTTTAATATATGCTCTTAATTTTTCAAAGGTTGGATAAACTTGAGATTTATGTGAAATTGGAAAAGTCCACAAAAAATTCAAATAGTCATCCAAAAAAAGCACATAATGTTTATGACCGGAAGTACTCGACACGGGAGATGTCCATACATCACTATGTAGTATGTCAAATGGCATGAAAGTAAAATTATGTGAATCAATGAATTAAACTTTAACATGTTTACCAAGAGGACAAGAGGGACACAAATTTGAAGTGGACTGTAAATTAGGAGTACAATCAATCATTTTATTTTTTCTAAGAAAATCTAAAATAGATGCTCCTGGATGACCCAAACTGTTGTGCCAAACAAAGGTAGATAAAGCTGAAAAATAAGAAGGGAAAATGTGTTTATTTTTGGTTGTGTTGATGATGGGATATAGCTGGCCTTGACTCTCACATCTCATTAGAACCATCCTCGTCTGAAGGTCCTTCACAGAAAAACCAAACGGATCAAATTCAACAGAAACATGGTTATCGATAGTGAATTTACGAATAGAGATTAAGTTTTTAATCAATTTCGGTGCATGGAATACATTGGATAAAGTTAATGGAGGGTGTGTGGTGGTAAGTTAGCATTTCCAAAACCATGAATAGGAACTGAATGGCCATTTCCTACGATAATACTATTATTTTTGCTCAAATTAAAATAAGATGAGAGATTACCTTGTGTGGATGTTATATGAGATGTTGCTCCAATGTCCATGTATCAAGATGGGTCAGACTAAGATATATGAAGAGTATGAAGAGCAACTTCAATATATTTTGGGCTTGGCCCAGTTGCAGCAAAGGCAGTAGGTTGTGGCCTATTTCCAAGGATTCATGCTTGATGAGTTTTTGGGCCAGCATTGGGCATAGGCCAATAAGAAGGATATGGAGATGGAGGAACATCCCAAGGTGCATATTGTTGTTTCCACTATTTCCAAGGATATGTATATGGAGGTTGTTGCTACCACCCCGAGCTCAGGCCACCGCGTCCATCGCCACTATTGAACTGCATGCCTCCGTAGTTGTTACGCCCTCCTCTGCTAGAGCTCCGGCTTTTACCTCGGTTGTCGTTACTTCCTCTGTTGCTACTGCTACCGCGATTTCCATTATTAGCAATCAAATTTCGAGCAGAAATTGCATCGGGATAGGTGGAGGATTTGTCATATGTGGGGATTTTCACGAGTAGGGTCGTCAGAGATGAGATGGCGCTGGATTCTTGTGCATTATGTTGGGCCATCATCGATTCTTCTAATTCCAATCGTGATTTCTCTGTTTCAAAGGTTGGTAATGAATCATCTTGTTGAATGTACGTGACAAATCCTGAATATGAATTTGCCAGTCCAGAGATCATTGATCTGTGGTTTTTATACGATATTTTCCCATTAGTTTTAGTTAATCATTATATATGTTTAGTCATATTTTATTCGTTTTTATTGCATTTTACGCGTCGGTTTGGTATTTCCATTTTTCTAGGTTCAGGTAAGCAATCAAGAAGAATCAGAGCAAAAATTGGAGAAAACAGCATGAACTCGAAAGAGTTTTTGAAGTGGACCAGGAGCTTGACACGGCCGCCCGTGTCAGCTGACACGGCCTGTGTTGGCTAAAGCGCTTCATCTTCTAATTTTCTTGGATTTTTTACCTTTGTGATTCCTAAGGGTATTTTGGGTATTTTCTTATTGCTGTGTTGGACCTGGAACTATTTAAGACGTGTTTTGAGAAGGAAAAAGGGGACTTTTGGATAGAAAAGACTTTTACGATCAAGATTGAAGCGATCAAGGATTGGGGAAACTGAAGGTTTTCATGAGCGGAAGCAATTGAAGATCAAGGCAACCCTATCATCTTGTAAAGTTCAATCTAATTGTTGAATTTATTTTAAATATTATGAGTAGCTAAACCCCCCAATGTTAGGGGGTGTCCCTGAGTTGACTATGCAATAACCTTGTTTTCTTTGAATTAGTGATTTCACTGCTTTCTCATGATCGTTGTTATCGTATAATGTTCTTAAGGTTTTTCTTATCTGACAAATAAGGATTTGATTTACGGTTAACCTTAGGTTTGGAAAAACGATTGTTAACGCTTTTATATGATAATGCTATAGTAGATATTGCTTAGGAATGAGGATACCCTATAGTAACCGTAATGTTTTAGATAAAATAAATTGATTGGTATTGTTCCTATACTGCCAAAGAATTTGGGCATAAGGAGAATGCCAAAGGGTTTTCTGCTAAGGAATTAGGGTCAACTAATCTTTAAAATCGGTAACGATTGAATTGAGCGGTGATTTCTGAAACTAAGAATTAAGGTTGTTACAAGGTTTTTCATACACCCTACCCTAGCATGCTCCTCATAACTGTCCAAAACCTTTATTTTACTACTTTTGCCTTCTGACCTTTACATGATTAAAACAACAAACCAAAACCCCATTGAATTTTGTTCAATTGCATTATTATAGAACTTGTATTCATACACAGTCCTCGAGATCGATTTTCAGGGAATCTTCCCCTTATTACTACATTGGTCAAAATAGTACACTTGCTATTTTACCGGTCAAGTTTTTGGCGCCGTTGCCGAGGACTGCCAGAATATCAGTTTAATTATAATTCCATTGAAATTTTGTTGCTCTGCGACCAAAATTTTATTTTCAGTTTTTTATTTTTATCTTTTATTATTATTAATATTTTTTTGTTACTACTAATCTACGTCTAACATTTTCATGCGAGGAGATTCCTCAGCTAATTTTTATTTGGACGTAGAAATTAAAATGACTCTACACGAAAGACGTAGACAAGCTAGACTATTAGCTTCATAAGATAAAAGAGTTTATGTTCATTCAAATTCAGGTTTGGAAACAGATAGAGACATTTTAGCTATGGCGGGACTCCCACCAGCGGAGAGACTTCTTGGCGATTACGACGGAGCTAATGCACCAGCTGATAGGTTAACAAAGTAAACCAACCAGTGAATGTACCAAATTTTCAGCTGCATCCGAGCACAATCACTCAATTTGAGAGGAGACCTTTCACCAGAAAGGTTAATTAAGATGCCAATAAACATCTACAAAGATTTTTGATGATGAGCACTACTCTCAAGATTGAAGGGCCCACAGATGAAGCAAAAAGGTTAAGAATGTTTCCATTCACTTTATCTGAAGATGCTGAAGTATGGTTTTACTCCTTACCAGTCGGAAGTATTACTACGTGGGAAGAGATGAAGATGGGCTTTTTGAATAAGTATTTTCCGGCCTCTGTTTATATTCGTAAATGATATGATATTATGAATTTTAAATAGAGGGAGGGAGAATCACTAGGAAATTCTTATAAAAGGTTCAAACGATTATTGGTTGCATGTCCTACTCACAACTTGGATCAAACTGAACAGATGAAAATGTTTGTGAATGGTTTTAAGATGAAGACGAAGCACTGATCGATATAGCATTTGGTGGCTCATCTAACTTTACAACAGCCACTAGTATCAAAAAAATCATTGAAGCCATTGCTGCAAATGAGCATCTGGAGCTATATGGACGGAGTGTGAGTAAGCCGGAAGAAACCGTTGACTTGAAGTTGACAACTCAAGTTGTGAAAATGGAAGAGCAAATCAAAGATGAAGTGGGAAGAAGACTTAAGGGAATGAATATGAGTACTGAAACTGTAGCTCAAGTTCAACCTGTCCAAGCTGTGAGCTGCGAGGTTTGTAATGAACCCTATTTTATTGCCCATTGTCTTGCTACTGCTAAACAAATTGAAGAGATAAAGTATTTGAGGCAGAACAATCCATACTCTCAGACTTATAATCCAGGGTGGAAGAATCATCCTAACTTTTCTTGGAAAGATCAGAGTCTACCTCAATATCTGCAGCAACAATAGACTCCTCAGAAAGCAAAACGGGAGATAGCTATTGAGAAATTGGCAACTCAAAATACTCAATTTCAAGAAGATACCTGTAATGTTCAAAGGAATGACGCAACTTCTATTAAAAATCTTGAGGCTCAAATGAAGCAGATAGCCCAACACCTTTCCACCCACGTCCAAGGAACCCTTCCGAGCGCGACAGTACTAAATCCGAAAAATCAAGAGAGTATTAATGCTTTCACAACAAGAAATCATAGAATGACGGAAGAAGAAGAAAAAGAAACAAATGAGTATAAGTGTATAGAGGTAGAGGTTGAGGTAAGAGAAAAAGTGAAAGAACCAGAAGAAGTTGTGCCATCTAAAAAACCAACTGAAGAGAAAAAGAAAGAGGAGGTTAAACCGAAAATCAAGCTACCTTATCCTCAAAGAGTTATAAAGAAGGATAAAAAAGAGAAAGACTTTGGAAGATTCAGTGCAATGTTCAACAAATTAAAAATCAATATGCCGTTCTTTGAAGCACTCGAGCAAATGCCTTTGTACAAGAAATTCGTGAAAGAGGTAATAGGTAAAAAGAGACCAATGGGTGAGGAGTCGAAAATCACAACTGAGCAATGTAAGGAAATATTACAAGAAAGGAGAATCTCCATCAAGTGGAAAGATCCTGGACCAGTAGTAATCCCTTGTACTATAAAAGATATAACTTTTAAGAAAGTCCTTATTGATTCAGGTGCTAGTGTGAGTCTCATGCCTCTATCTATCTTCAAAAAGATGGGTATTGGAAAAGTGAGCGATACGGGAACAAGCTTAAAGTTTGTCAACCACACAACTAAGAGGTCATATGGGCTAGCAGAGGATGTGCTGGTAATAATCGATAACTTCACCTTCCCAGTCGATTTTCAAATAATGGATATTCCAGAAGATGAAGAGACTTCAATCATATTTGGCCGACCATTCTTGCTTACTAGTCGGTGTAATGTTGATATTGAAACAGGTATGCTCACTTTGAAATATTTTGATGAGGAAATCACTTTAAAAGCGTTGGAGATTAAGAAGAGAGGTAAAGAGGAGGATGTTAAACCTTCAGTCGGAATGATCAAAACAACTAAAAAAGGATAACGATCAAAACCACTTCAAGTTGCTCTTATCTCTGAACCTGACTGGTATCCTATTGCGAAAAAGTCAAGCAATAGAGTTTGGAGGATAAAGTACCCCCCATAACAATGGGAGTAAACCGTCAAGCCATGCGACGTTAAATGAAGCGCTGCATGAGAGGCAACCCACGAATTTTAAGAATTTATGTTTTTCTTTTTGTGGTTATTTTTTTTGCAGGAATAAATGAGAGTTTGCAAGGGAAAATGTGTAAGCAGCAAAGAGGTGTTGCATTACCTGTCGACCCTTCTGTGAGTACATCTCTTTTTCTCTTGTTCTTAAACATTGAGGACAATGTTTAGTTCAAGTTTGGGGGAGGTTTTACTGTTTTGAATTGTCAATTTAAATACCATTTTAATTGAGTTCAGTAAAAATCACGTCAAACTCGCCCCATATGAAGACCGTAAAATTTTTTCTTGTGAATGCTATGTGTGTGAGGTAGTCAAGAAAGTATTTAGAGTTCGAGGGAAGAGGAGTTAAAACTAAGGAACTTGGAAAGATTTGGAAATTGAGGTATAATTTGAACATCCTAGGTTCCTCGAAGTAAGGAAACGAGTCCAACGTGTAGATTTGTGCCATAGTACTTGAATTTGAGAAGTATTCCCCGATTAGTTCATAATGATAGTCCGACATGATTAAAAAGAATTGCATGTTTAAAGATTGATTGTGAGAATGACTCGTGGCACCCAAAAAAAATTGAATAATGATGGTATAGACAACTAGTCCTTCTAAGTTGGGTAAACCTCACCCGGTTATTCAGTCTAACGGCGGTTGAATCTCTATAGTCATTCTAAAGTGGACTAATAAACGCCAATGAGCGAGAAAAAAAGAATAATGGTGCCACGAAAAAAGTCTCGATCAAAATTGTACATGTGAAGGAAAGCAATCAAAAATGCCTTAATCTAATTATCCGAATGAAACAGGTAGAAAATCAAAGAAAAGACTTAAGCCCAAAGCATAGTTGGAGAGGTGGCCAAAAGGGGGATTTAGGTCTGTGGTTTTACCGTGGTGTGTGTTTATGTAATACCTTCGTTAACTGATAATTACCGAGAGAAATAATTTTAGCCGATCAGAACAAAGACTCATGTATGAGTATCGACACACCTTACATTCTTAAGTCCTTCACTTGATGTGCTGTTTGATCTGAAAATTATTTATCCAAGCCTGTTGCTTGAGGTGAAGCAATGATTTAAGTTTGGAGGAGTTTGATCAGTGGTTTTTATACGATATTTTACCAATAGTTTTAGTTAAGCATTATATATGTTTAGTCGCATTTTATTCATTTTTATTGCATTTTACGCGTCGGTTTGGTATTTCCATGTTTTCTAGGTTCAGGTAAGCAATCAAGAAGAATCAGAGCAAAAACCAGGGAAAACAGCATGAACTCGGAAGAGTTTTTAAAGTGGACCAGGAGCCTGACACGGTCGCCCGCGTCAGCTGACACGGCCCGTGTTGGCTAAAGCGCTTCATCTTCTAATTTTATTGGGTTTTTTACGTTTGTGATTCCTAAGGGTATTTTGGGTATTTTCTTATTGTTGTGTTGGACCTGGAACTATTTAAGACATGTTTTGAGAAGGAAAAAGAGGACTTTTGGACAGAAGAGACTTTTACGATCAAGATTGGAGCAATCAAGGATTGGGGAAACTTAAGGTTTTCATGAGCGGAAGCAATTGAAGATCAAAGCAACCCTATCATCTTGTAATGTTCAATCTAATTGTTGAATTTATTTTAAATATTATGAGTAGCTAAACCCCTCAATACTATAGGGGTGTCCCTGAATTGACTCTGTAATAACCTTGTTTTTTTTGAATTAGTGATTTCACTGCTTTCTCATGATCGTTGTTATCGTATAATGTTCTTAAGGTTTTTCTTATCTGACAAATAAGGATTTGATTTACGGTTAACCTTAGATTTGGAAAAATGATTGTTAACGTTTTTATACGATAATACTATAGTAGATATTTCCTATGAATGGGGATACCCTATAGTAACCGTAATGTTTTAGATAAAATAAATTGCTTGGTATTGTTCCTATACTGCCAAGGAATTGGGGCATAGGGAGAATACCAAAGGATTTTATGCTAAGGAATTAGGCTCAACTAATCTTTAAAATCGGTAACGATTGAATTGAGCGGTGATTTTTGAAACTAAGAATTAAGGTTGTTACAAGGTTTTTCATACACCTTACCCTATCATGCTCCTCATAATTGTCCAAAACCTTTATTTTACTACTTTTTCCTTCTGGCCTTTACATAATTAAAACAACAAACCAAAACCCCCATTGACTTTTGTTCAATTGCATTATTATAGAACTTGTATTCATACGCAGTCTTCGAGATCGATTTTCGGGGAATCTTCCCCTTATTACTACATCGGTCAAATAGTACACTTTCTATTTTACCATTCAATCATCTTCAACACAAGACGAATGTTGTTGAAGGGAGAATCAACATTTGCGAGTTGATCTTCGAGGAGTTTGAGGCGATTGCAATATGCTTTTGTCGATGGGAACTCTTCCAAGTGCGTGTTGGTGAATTGATGTTAGATGTGGACTGCTCTTGAATGCTTGTTATCTTGAAATATAGCAGCAATTTGTTTCCAACAACTTTCGACGGTTTCATTAAGCACCAGGATGAAGCTAAGAATATCCTGGGTAACGGTGGCATACATCCACTGTAAAACAACAACGTCGAGATGGTTCTAGAGGTTTGGATCATTGGTCTTTGTTCGCGCGACTTCTTCTTGGGTTGCCGCATCAGTGGGAGGGATAATATGATCAAGAGCGTTGTGGACACGCGCTTGAACCTGAAACAGAGCAGACCAAGAGAGATAACGACTGAAATCGTTATCTAACGTGATTGGAATAATGGTTTTCACGTTTGTAATTGCAAAGGCATAGTGAAATTTAGGTTGAAGTGTTGGTATTTCTGTGTCGGTGGTGTTGTTTGAAGAGGTTTTGGTGGTTGAAGTCATGGTGGAAGAGAAAAGAATTGTTTGGAGCAGAATAAAAGAGAATAAGGATCAAAATCTAGCTAATACCATATAGGAAAATATTTCATTGTCTTTTTTATTGATCATGAACATGTATTATATACAAGAATTACAATTGCATAATAGAAAACTAATTACGCCTAATCAATGTAAATATTCTTTGACTTATATTTCATTAGTGTACAATATTTATTCCAAATATAAACATGTGTGTTGTCATGTTGTATCATTCCCAAAGAGAATACTATGATTCCTATAAAGAATTGTTTGCCAGCCTTAACCAGTTAAAAATCATATACGGGACATTCTTAAGTGCTGACTAAGTCACAAGTTAGAAGATGTCTCGACGAAATTATCGTAAATATAACACATGGTGAGACCAGAGTCAACAATTATTTTTCTTATAAATTTTTTTTTTTTAGAGAAAAACCTATTAAGACGAAGTTGTCTAGAGATAAAAATTACATTAGAAGGTGGTGAACTACTACAAATGTGAGAGATAAATTACTTATGGACGCATCATATTTCTTTTCTTAGAATACCTTTTGATGCCTGCTTCAAACTTCAAATCTCAAATGTTATATTCATATAGAGGATGGCCTAGGGTTCACCAAACACACATAGAATTGAGAAACAAATAAATATACAATTAAAAATCCTAGTTTTTCTAAGGCATAACATTCAGAGGTAGAAAATTTGGCAGCTCAACTGACATTGGTTGTTTCTTCAATGTAGTCTTAAGTTTAAAATTTACATTACTACTTATTTTGTTTATTAATTGATATTGTTAGCTAAATCTCCCACAGTTATTTCGTAGATGAACCTTCTTGATGCTATTTGAATTATGTAATTCATGAGTACTTATTATCTATTTGAATTTCTATTATTATTTTAGAATTAATACTTAATTCTTCCTTGTCATTTGAGTCAAATATGAAGATAGACCTTGTAAAAATACATATTTCTCTTTGTAATACGAAGATTATTTTATTTTTGACCTCTCACGTAAACTAGTCAACCATTTTGATGGTGTGACACTAACATGCTGAATTTTTTTCTTTTTTCTTTTATTTAAAGCCACGTTGAATCCATACGGAAATTATTATAATACACTTGACATATGAAAACTAATTTTATTAAAATAAACTAATATCCCAATCAATAATTTTATGAATTACTAAAAATTTCCAAAACCTTAATATCTTAAAAACCTCAAATTTTGTTTTACAACTACCGCTATTGTCACCGCTCACATTTACATTCTTCTCATATAAAAATTAACTAACCATTGTAGTAGCATAGATGATAGTGAAGTTAATCACCATATTATGATATTTGAAGGAAAAAAAACTATTAAAAAGAAGGTGGGAATGAGTTCTCTTCTAGCTACCAAATAATACAACCATCTAAAATAATGTTGTCTTTTAAAAGTTTGGTCCTTTGGGATGTAGTTAGTTTTGAAGGTGGAGAAAAATACAAGAAGGTAATTGTTATAAAAATAAGGTTTTTCGAACTTTTATACAAAAGTTGTTAAGAGAATGAAGATAAAAATACACAAATATTTTTATTTTGGTTAACTGTTAACAAAGTTACTATAATTTACCTGCTAAGGTGATTTCACCTTCAACAAGAACTTTATCCAATAATCTAGAAACATTACAACAAGTTCGTGTAAATGTTTAGAAAAACACCTTAATCCTCTCAAGTCTACAGACTAACACTTAGTCACTTGAGAAAATCAATATCAATAAAGATACAAAGAAGATATTTACATTATTGCTTCTATAAAGCAGATGAAACAAAAGTTTAAGTACAAGAATTACACAAATATGAGCAACAACTCTTGTGTATGAGAGATAAATGTATGATTGTATGTGTTTCTCTTCTTTTTTGGTGTTGATTGTTATCTATTGCAAGAAAGAGTGATCTCTTTATATAGCTGGATATTTTAACTTTGAGGGATATAAGTGTAATTTTTCATCCTAGTTGTTGCAATGATAACATTTGACCCGTGAGAAATAATAGTAGTAAAGTCTCACCATATCCCATGTAGCATTACTGACTTAAATTCAATTTATATTAATATAGGCATGCCTACATGTATGGATATTTTCATTATACGTTTTTGTCTTGTCCGTCTCTTCAAACCAGCTTTATCTTGTAAGACCAGAGAATAAAAGAATGAGTGATATTTGAGTCTTCAGTGTCTTTAAAATATTTAGAAGTGTTATCTTCAGAATATTTAGAATACGTTCAACAGAACCTTGTATTCAGAGTCTTCAGAATAGTTTATCAGAGCTGGAAGCGTAACTTCTTAGAAGCACATTATCTTTCTTCATCTTCATCCGAACTGCTGATATTTCTTTAGAAAAGCACGAAGTAAATTTCTTGAGGTATGCACGAGATTCTGATTTAAAATACTTTGAGAGTTATCCATAATCAGTTTTCGCTAAACAACGACATACTTTAAGAAATTCATTAGAGTACAAAATTGTTACATAAAAATTATATGTATTGTTATCATCAAAACTAGAGATTATATGCTGAACTAAAATCTTGTTTTTAACAAGTTTAAAGAAATTGATTTTTTTTTTGCTAGGATTCTTACCTTATGTAAATCTTATATCAGGTGAGGTTCCTTCGTTTTATATTTTCTTATCCCCCTGACTCATTAACCATTGTGAATCTCTCCTATCTCTAAATTTTTTAACTTCCATCTTAACAGTTAGCTTCATTCCTATGATCAAGATATCATATTTCGTTTTGGTTATTGTGGCTTTAAATTCAAAACTATTTTTTTTTTAGTAAAGTGTTGGGGTCATCTAATACTACTTTTTATCTGCTCCCTTTAGGCTTTGTTTGCGAGTTTGGAGAGGAGAGGAAAAGAGAACTTCTAAAAATGATTTTTCTTAAAATAGAGACAAATTGTAGATTATATTTTTTAAATTATAATTGTTGTGAATCGGATACCTTATAACAAAGTATAAATGGTTTCTTTATGATCAAGAAACACACAAAGGTTAGGGTTAACAAAGATAACAAGGTAAAACAACAAGGAACAACAAGAATTGGTTATTAAACTGCTATTCTTTCATTTCTCTTAGAACAAGATTACAAGTATACAAGAATAATAAATAACCTTTCTCTCTCTTGAAATTAGGATTTTATCTTCCTATTTTTCCTTATATCAAGATTGAGAAACTAGCATCCTATTTATAAAAAAAATAACACACTAACCTAATGGGCTTTTTAATAATTATCCATTACAAGCTAACTTAAACAATTGGGCTTACAAGCAAGGTCTAATTCAACATGCTAACAAACCTAGCAATAATATTGACTAATGCATGTTAGAACAAACTTCGACTACAACACGCATTATCTTCGACAGCAGCATGCAAACATACTTCAACCTCATGCTTAATTTCTGTCGAACCAGAAGCTACCCTTCGACTATACTAGAGTTTAATCCAATATCTCACAAATATCCACCTTGGATCTAACTCTATAGTATTAAGAAGCTAGCTTTCTTCATGCAGATTTATCAACTGCATACAATAGAAAAACTTGAAACTGGACAATGTCTTGGTGATCATATCAGCAACATGTGAACAGACTTCGATTGTTGCTTTACTATCTTTACCCAAGGCTCCACCATAAATTAGGACTCTATTCAGAGACCCATTTATGTACCTTAAAATCCATTTCAATGCTTGTCAGTAAGCCTTTCCAAGATTCGCCATGTACCTGCTTACAAGACTTATTGCATATGCTATGTCAGGTCTAGTACAGACTATACCATACATCAAAGAACCTACTATGTTAGCATATGGAATGTTATTCATATAAGTTCTTTCAACATCAGTGATGGGACACTGATCTATACTCAGCTTGAATTGAGGTTTTGTCGGAGTCACAGCAGACTTTGAATTCGACATACCAAACTTTTCGAGAACCTTCTGTAGGTATGCCTCTTAAGATAAGCATAATTTTGACTGCTTTCTATCTCTTCGGATTTCGATCTCAAGAATCCTGGACGCAACTTCTAGTTCCTTCATGTCGAACTCTTTATTAAGTTCAACCTTCACCCTCACTACCTCTTCGACATTGTTACTTGCTATTAGAATATTATCCACATAGAGAAACAAAATAACAAATGAATTACCCGGTCGAAATCTGAAATAAACACATTGGTCGAACTGAATTCTAATGAAACTTATGTGTGCCATGAACTTGTCGAATCTCTTATTCCACTGTCGAGGAGATTGTTTCAGTCCATATAAGGATCTATTCTTGCACACATAATCTTCCTTCCCTTTTTCGACATGCCCTTCAAGTTGCCTCATCAAGATTGTTTCATCTAAATCACCATACAAGAACGCAGTTTTCACATCCATCTGTTCCAGTTCAAGGTCAAACTGTGTCACCGTGGCAAGCAACATTCGAATGGATATGTGCTTCACAACAGGAGAGAACACATCATTGAAGTCAACACCTTCTTTCCAAGTGAACCCCCTAGCAACCAATCTTGCCTTGTATCTCATTGTCGCCACTCATTTGATTCCTTCCTTAACTTTGAAAATCCATTTACAGCTGACTAACCTGGCTCCAACAGGTTTCTTGATCAGTTCCCATGTGTTGTTATCATGAAGAGAATTCATCTCATCATCCATGGCCTTCAGCCACTCAGTCTTCTTTCAACTCCTCATAACTTTCTTATAGTCTCTAGGTTCTTCGTCTAGAACCTTTCTTGTAGAGATTAAGGCATAAGCTATAAGATCTGTATACCCAAGTCTCTGAGGTGGCTTGATGACTTTCCTCGACCTGTATCTTGCTAGCATGTAGTCATTATTAGTCTCTTCATCTTCGAAAACATCTTCTGTGTCTTCTTCGGCATCATCTGGGATACACTATTCAGCATCAACATGCTCCACCTCAACATGAATCTCTCTCTGTTCTAGCTCTTCGTCAGCATCATCAGTTTTCTTAAAAGTAATCTCTGCTTCATTGAAAACCACATTTCTACTAGTGATACACCTCCTGTGATCTGGCTCTAGGCACCATAGGCTATAAGCTTTGACTCCTTTAGGGTATCCCATGAACATGCATTTCAGAGCTCTAGGTTCGACCTTGTCTTGTCTAATATGAGCATAGGCCACATAGCCAAATACTCTCAGCCTGTCGAGACTAGGTGGATGTCCCGACCAAACTTCTTCAGGTGTCTTCATTCTCAAGGTAGTCGATGGACATCTATTTATCAGGTAAGTTGTTGTCGAAACAACTTCCGCCTAAAACACCTTCTTCAATCCAGCACTAACCAACATGCATCTAACCATTTCAAGGATTGTTCGATTGAATCTCTCAGCTAAGCCATTTTGTTAAGGAGTATCTGCTACAATCTTATGTCTTGCAATCCCAGACTTAACACAGTAATTGTTGAACGCTTTGTTGTAGAATTCAAGGCCATTGTCGGTTCTCAATCTTTTCGTTTGTTCAAGTCCTTAGAATACAAGGTTGATTGAACTTCTTCAAAGGTCAGGGACTCCCTTCCATACAAGAGAGTTTCTTTGAAGTGAGCATGAGTTCTGGGCAAAGCACACAGCAACAACAGTGCTTGATCTTCATCATTGATCTTCACATCAATATTTTCAAGATCAAGAATCAGCTTGTTGAACATATCCAACTACTCAGCCAACACTTTATTTTCACTCATCTTGAATGAATATAAAGCTTTCTTCAGGTAGAGTCGATTCACCAGAGATTTGGTCATGTACAAACTTTCAAGTTTCACCTATAATCCTGATATTGTAGTCTCCTTTGATACTTGTCGAAGAACCTTATCACCAAGGCTCAACAATATTACGTTGTGGGCTTTCTCTATCATGTCGGTCTTTTCTTTTGCCGTAAATGCAGCGCCCATGGCTGCCTCTCCCTTCAACGCTTCCAAACAACCCTGCTGAACCAGTAGGGATTTCATCTTCAAGCGCCACATACCAAAGTCGTTCACTCCGGTGAACTTTTCGATCTCATACTTTGTTGAAGGCATCTTCTCCATGCTCACCGCACCAATTTGTTGTGAATCAGATACCTTATAACAAAGTATAAACGGTTCCTTTATGATCTAGAAACACACAAGGGTTAGGGTTAGCAAAGATAACAAGGTAAAACAACAAGGAACAAAAAGGATTGGTTATTAAACTGCTATTGTTTCCTTTCTCTTAGAACAAGATTACAAGTATACAAGAATAACAAATAACCTCTCTCTCTCTCTCTTGAAATTAGGATTTTATCTTCCTATTTTTCCTTATACCAATATTGAGAAACTAACATCTTATTTATAAGAAAAATAGCACACTAACTTAATGGGGTTTTTAACAATTATCCATTACAAGCTAACTTAAGCAATTGGACTTACAAGCAAGGGCCAATTATACATGCCAACAAACCTAGCAATATTGACTAATGCGTGTTAGAATAAACTTTGACTACAATACGCATTATCTTCGACAGCAGCATGCAAACATACTTCGACCTCATGCTTAATTCCTGTCGAACCAAAAGTTACCCTTCGACCATACTAGAGTTCGATCCAATATCTCACAATAATTAAATATTTAAAAATTCATCATAAAATTAACTCGTTTATCATATTATTTTGGTTTAATATCATTTTTGATCTCGTATCTTTACCTCAGACTTCCTTTTGGTCATTTAATTTTAAAAAATCCCTATTAATCCCTTACCTCTATATTAGTCCTTTTTCGTTCAATTAACAAAGAAAAAATAAAAAAATTAGTAGTTAAATTCGTCTTTAAATAGACGAAAAAGACCAATATGGTATGATTTTTTGATTTGAGGGATCAATATACACATTTTTTAAGCTAACCGATCAAAATGAACTTCGAGGTTAAGATACTAAACTAAAAATGATATTAAACCTTTTTTTTAATAATAAAATTGATTATCTTTCTAAAAATGAATTATTGAGTTTATTTGATAATAACAAGTTTAAAAGTTAGAAAAATATTTTTATTTTTAATTAAATTATTACGATTAAATAGATAATAGTTTAATAAATTAAATTATTAGGTATTTAACGATGTAATTTAATTTGTAAAGTCTTATAACATTTTTTATACTAATTTAGCTTTCTTACATGTTGTTATTTTAACTCTTAATGAAATATATAAATATTTTTTTAAATGTGAAATACTAAAATATATATATATATATATATATATATATATATATATATATATATATATATATATATATATATATATATATATATATATATATATATATATATATATATATATATATATATATATATATATATATATATATATATATATATATATATATATATATATATATATATATATATACACACTGTTAGGAGTGAGTATCAAAATTTATATATACGAGTTTAATCATATCTTGAGGGGGTATAAGTGTAACTCTTCATTCCATCTGTTGCAACGATAACATTTGACTCGTGAAAGATAATAGTAACAAAGTCTCACTATATTCCATGTAGCAGTACTGATTGAAAATTAGTTTATATCAACATAGGTATGTATATATGTACGGATACTTTCATCACACGTTTATGTCTTGTCCATCTCTTCTAATCAGCTTTATCTTATAAGACCAGAGAATAAAAGAATGAGTGATATCTGAGTCTTCAGTGTCTTTAAAATCCTTAGAAGTGTTGTCTTCAGAATCTTTAGAATACATTCAACATAAACTTGTATTTAGAGTCTTCAGAATAGTTTATCAGAGCTGGAAGTGAAACTTCTTCTTAGAAGCACATTATCTTTCTTCATCTTCAGAGCATTCAACATTCATCAGAACTGCTGATATTTCTTTAGAAAAGCACGAAGTAAGTTTCTTGAGGTATGCATGAGATTCTGATTTAAAATACTTTGAGAGTTGTCCATAATCAATTTTCCCTAAACAACTACATACTTTAAGAAATTCATTATAGTACAGAATTATTACATAAAAGTTATATGTATTGTTATCATTAAAACCAGAGATTATATGCAGAACCAAAATCTTGTTCTAACAATCTTCCCCTTTTTTATAATAACAAAACCATGTATTTTAATAAAACAATATGTACGAGTATATAGGAAAAATATGTTTAGAGTTACAGAAATCCATCAGAGTTAAGTTTAGAAAACTCCCCCTGAGATATACAAGCTCCCCATGTGTTAAAACTTAGTTGATTATTGATAGTTTTAAGAGAAATCAGAACCTTGTTGACTTTTCAGAGCTTGACATATTTGAAACTTTGCAGAGAATCAACAGAGCTTGATATGTTTTTAGATGGTTCCTGAAAGAAGATATTCATATGCTTTGTATATGTGTGTGTGTGTGTGTGTGTGTGTGTGTGTGTGTGCGCGCGCGCGTGTGTGCATGTGAGTGAGTGAGTGTGTGTGTGTGTGTGTGTGTGTGTATGTGTGTGTGCGTATGTGTGTGTGTGTGTTAGAATGTAAGCAATAAAATTTAGAGAATCAGATGTGTTATGAAAATAAAATACTAATGTTATTCCCACTTTTTGTCATAATAAATAAGTCATATTAAATTCAGATAAGTGCAAAACGATACAAGGGAAAAAAAACACCAAATAACTTAGAACAAAAGGAAGGCTTAAAAAATCCTAAGTGCCTAAGATTGAGAATGAGCAGGGATTCTTTGAAGCATTCTAGCAAGTAAGTCTTGAATGCTGTTGTAACTTCGTCTTGCTTTTCAAGTTGGGTTCTGACCAATTTTTGTTCCTGCTGCATCTCTTCCAGAATTTTTGTCATTAACGGGAATAGTGCAGGGTCAGAGCTTTCTGCTGATTCTTTACCTGCAGCAGCCTTTCTAGCACAACTTGCTCTGTAGCAGCTTCTTCAGCTTTTTGTTTCTCAGCTTATTCTCTTGTAGATATTTTAGCAGCCTCTCTTTTTACAACCTTCTAAGCTTTCAATCTGATTTTCGCTTCCTTCACAAACTTATCATTTTGTTGATCATAGAGATTTTTGAGTTTGTCAAACTCAGCATCTATCCATTCATTAAAACTATTCCAACAAGTATCCAGATATGAAGTATCAATGCTAGATTTAGACTCCTCATAAAGCTTCTGAACTCTACACTATGTATTAGTCTTGAAACTAGATAGTATTGGATTCTGAAGGAATATTTTTCATTTTTTTTATCATTATTCTAATCAGGTGAATGTGAATCAGAAGGTTCATAGGTGAAATATTTGGATGCTGAAGTAACATTTGTTGTGGATATGGGTATCGGTTCTGAGGTAGGAGTTGGTTTAGAAGTGGTAGTTTTAGAGAGTGACTGAGCAATGTTGATTGAAGGGGCAACGTTTGTTGCAGATGAGAATGGAAAAGTGAAAAGTGATGTTGTTACGGTTGTTGTTTGAAGTGGTTGAAGAGGTGGCTATTTCAGGATTTGTTGTTGGAATAATTTCTAGATTACTTAGTGGTGGCAAGGGCTTCAGATGTAGTAGTTATTTGGGAAATAGGTTCAAGATTAGTGGTTATGGTTTGAGAAGTGGGTTTGGAGATGGTAGAAGGTAATTTGGATTCTTCAGTATGGGCTGACATAGTGGATGGTGAAGGTGGGATGGAAGTAGTTGTGACTGTGATAGAAATAATTGAGGGAGGTGGAGGAATAGATGAAGCAATAGTTCTAGTATCAAAACTCGGAAAAGCAGAATGAGAGCCAGATGACTTACAATAGGGAGTAGGAGATGACCCCAGTGCAAAAAACTTCTAAAGATTTATAGACACTCCCAGATGGATTTTCTTGATCTTTCTTTTCTTCTTCTCAGACTTCTTCAGAGAGAGTTCTCGTGGTCTTTTCATCAGATCAGGAGGGGCATCATGAAGATCATCATACAAGAAACTAGATAATTCATGACCTTCAGCTAAGAGCAATTTGTAATATTCGTCTAAGGCTTCTGGTGAATCATGTTTGGTGAATAGAGGGAATATATCGACGGCTTCTCTTCTATCCTTTATACTTTTCCAATCTGTAGGAATAATAGGTTTGACAAGAACCTTCTCAATAATGTCCATACTTTTAAGGTTCCTTCCATTTAGAGGTTTTATGACATCCACTTCAAGATTATCTAGCAGATTCAGACTCAATAAATGATCTACAAGACCATTTTCGATGAGAATGTCTGAGATGCGTCTACCTAGAGGAATGTAGGTTTTGGATTTCAGATTTTGTTTGGTATCTTTAACTGCATCCCTGAGATATTTGAAGAGAATGGAAGGTAGATGCATCGGTTCTCCTTTCATTAGATATTACAATATAAACTTCTGATCATCGTTCACATAATCAGAAGAACTGGATGCAGGTCTATGATGAATGCATTCCAGAATAACCTTGAGCCAAACTCTAAGTTTCTTGTGAAGTTCCCAATTCTTAGACTTGCTTTTAGAAACCTCAAAGAAAATAGCAGGATTGATTTCTTGAATCAGTATCTTTAATTTAGGGTTCATGTTGTAAACCTGTTTCCCTTTTGCATGCTTCATTCCAAGTAGGGTGGCAATTGACTTCTCAGTGATGACAACCTTCTTTTCCAAAATAAAAGAGACAATGAATTTCTTATCGACATCAGCAAATCTCCAGAATTCCATTATCAACTTTGGAAAAATGGTACCGTAGAGACGATCAAAGTAATTTCCCCAGCCTTGTTTCTAAAGATCCTCAGTTAAATCTAATCCATTTTCCTTTAAATTATTAAAGTCCACCAAAAGTTCATAGAGAACTTCCAGTTCCTCAAAAGATGTAGCCAAGTTAATTTGTGCAGGTCTAATGTTGGACGACAACCAGTTGAAACACACCTAGAGATTGCTTTAAAGTCATGGAGTTGGGTTGCATGGTGCCAGTAGTCACTTGTTGAGAACATTCATTTTGTTGCATTTGTTGTGAGAAATTGTAGACCGCTTGTTGTTGAGCATCCACGGAAGAAGGTAAGTAGCAGAGAAGAAGGGTTTTAGGGTTAAAGATGATGAGGTGTGGGTGAAGAGTAGCGTAATGTGTGAGAGTAAGAAGAGTGAATATATAATAAAAAAATGATTACAACGTTTTGAAATAAAGACAAAAGGAAGGGTAATAAATAGTAATTATGATTTTTAACCTAATCTCAAGACATCCAATCGTTCGAGGTGTCGCTTCAACGGGTAACGTGTAATTCAAAATAGACAGGTGTCTAAAATAAACTGTAGGCACGCGTTTGAAAATGCACAGATGCTCACAGAGTCAAAAATACCAAAGGATTTTTTGACTTGAGATAATTCTGACAAAAGTGCTTTCTAACTTTGTAAAAATATCATTGAGTCAGAAGGATCCAATTAAAAAATATTTGCACAAGTCAGAGTCACAATTTTAGATAGAGTTGAACACAATAGAAAGGAAAATTTATTCTGGACAGAGTTCTATTTTTAAAATTTTTAGAATAAACATAAACCTATCTTCAACTAAGAGTTTTGTGAAGATATCAACCCACTGGTAGTCTATATCTATGAATTCTAACAATAACCCCTTATCATAATTTTGATAGAGTAAATGTCCAACCAAACATATACTTAATATAATCCATGAAATTTTAACAATAATCAAAATTTATATCCTTTTTATAAATAAACCAACTTAATGATAAAATTTTAATTTAAGCTATTGAAGAATATACCATAAAAAGTAACTCAATGTAGCTAAGTATATTTTCCAATAACCAAAGATATCAAATGATAGTCAAACCTAAATTAAGCAACAAAATATAATTATGTGTTTTATTTTTCTTTATCCTGGTCATGAAAATTCTAGTACGACCAATCTCTTAGCAAATATACAAATATACGATGTTAACCAATCAAGACTGACAATTATTATTAAAATTTTATATTTTTAATATATAAAATAAAAAACAAATATATTTTATTGATCATTAAATCAAGATCAGATGATTAATGTTGCGATCTCGCGGAACTTAATTTCAAATTTCTTATAGTAGTTTATCTGTGTACCTTCCAAAGCTTGACACTTGGCAGTAGTTAACATCATGGGAGCATTTCTAGCTGTGTAGCAACCTCAACTGCACTAAAA
This sequence comes from Lathyrus sativus, assembly GCA_963859935.3. Lineage (NCBI taxonomy): Eukaryota > Viridiplantae > Streptophyta > Magnoliopsida > Fabales > Fabaceae > Lathyrus > Lathyrus sativus. Next base: position 836,806,239 of record OZ012735.1, read on the forward strand.
CATGCATTGTGTGGCTACTATCCATTTTGTTTCAACAAGGTATATATATATTAATTGCACTAGCTTACGTTAATGGTTTGGAGATAAAGACAAGAAGTGCATATAAGTTGGTTTACTATGTGGCTTATTGTCCCAACTAGTAAACTAGCCCATGACCAAACAATTGGGTATTGGCCTGCTTTCACTGCTATTTGTGCTACTAGTGTCCAACAAATTTCCGTTCAACCGATTAATTGTTCCACTTTCCTAATCTTCTATCTATCCAACAAATTGACCATTAAAAGGACTTGGTTTCAGAATCAGAACCAACCTATTCATTCTTGCTAATTGGGTTTGGTATTTGGTAACAGATTTGTTTCATAAATGTGTATATCTAATTCTCCACTTGCTCACTCTAATAATATACAACTCAAAGTAACAATAAATCTATTAAAAAATATGTATGATTTTTTTGTTTTTATTATTATGGGGTGTCAGGATTTTTGTGAAAATTTTGATCTATTTGATTCTTGACCATTGGACTAATCTAACAACAATAAAACAAAGAATATATAAGTGCTAGTTGAATCAATAACCACAAGTTGCTGTGGTGTAGTGGTTATCACGTCAGTCTTACACACTGAAGGTCTCCAATTCGATCCTGGGCAGCAACAATTTTTTCTTTTTTCGTTTCTATATAATTTTTCATTGAATAACCTTACATATACAAACATATATACAAGTTGTTAAGTTAGTGGGGAACTTTTGAGCCAAATGTAAGGTTGATTTAGTACTTTTATTTGTTAATATTATTAATTAAAGTTTTTCGACTAACTAGCCAAAATTATTTTGCATATTTAATTATTTATTTACTATTAACAATTATATTTCCCCACTCATTAGCCAAAAATTTAATTAATTAATTAATTAATTCATCATTAACAACTAAACTCTTCCACTAACTAGCCATAGTTTTCTAATTGTTTTTAAATTAATACTTTTCATATTTTAATATTTTTAATTATCATTATTTCGTTTTTCTAAATTTTCCATTTTTATATTTATTTATTTTTTTGAAAAATTTAACTTTTTATATCTCAATATTTCTTTGTTTTTTATTTTATTTTTAATTATCGTTATTTATTTTTTTAAAGTTGGCGCTTTGAAATTTTAATTTTTCCATTATCATTTTCTTATGAACCCTAACCCAGTTTTTAGTCCTTACTATTTATTTTTATTTATTAATTTATATTTTATACAAGAAATTAATTTTAATCTAAAAATGAGAATTAACTTTTCTAGGGGGTGGACATGAGTTGGGTCTAACCCGTTATTCGGTTTATTCAAATTTAAATAGGTTGAGTTCATCGTTTAACCCGCAATTTCATTGTCAAAATCGACTTGAACAAATCTATTTATTTATGGGTTGGGTTGGATTTGTGAGTTATGTTTCAAATTAAAAATATATATTTTTTATTCTTTATGTCAATTTTAAAAAAATGTAACACATTTTAATACAATCATATTCATTTATAATATTCAAATTCGATGAAAATAATACCGGATAAAATTCATCAACACAATATAACACTTGATAATAGTATAAAATTCAACAAGACACATTATTTTCATAAAATACATAAGTTGGAAATGATACAAAAGAAAATTAAAAAAAAAAAACATTTAACCTTAGAACTATATAAATTCATTGATCTAGTAGTATTATTGCTGGAGAATAATATTTTTTTAAAAAAATTATACTTAGTGAGATATTAATTTTATGTTTTTATTTAATTAATTATAAAGATAATAAGAAATTACTAAAGACACGTCAGTGAGTTGGGTCAGTAGATATGCGGGTCGCAAAACTCAAATTTGATACCCAAACCAAAACTATATATGTTATTATGGGTTGGATTGAGTATATCCGTAAACGAATGAGTTCGAGTAATTTATAAATTTATTCGATTTGAATCAACGGATTCGTGGGTCCAACTACACCATAAACATCCATAAACCCCTATCTATTATGAACAGCTAAATTCTCTCACTTACTGGCCATTAATTTCTATTGTTTTAAAAAAATTAATATATTTTCTTTCTTTTTTTAAAAATTTTAATTATCATTATTTCATTTTTCTAAAATTACCATTTTCTATTTTTATTCTTTTTAAAAACTTTTGCATTTTAATTCTCATTATTTTGTTTTATTATTTTTATTAATTTTTGTTATTTATTTTTTAAAAGATGTTCATATATTAATATTTATTTATTATTATTATTGATCAATATTTTCATCCACAAACTAACCAAAAATATTTATTTATTACTTATTTATTAATAATAATTATATTTCACCACTAATTAGCTAAAAAATTTAATATATTTGTTTATGCATTATTAAGGGGACTTCTGCGTAGTTGTCGCAAACAATCCCCCCCCCCCCCCACCCACCCACCCATCCAATCTGACCTAGCTAATCCTAAAGTTTAGAAACATCCACCTCGATTCGAGTCAGTCTCGAAGGTAAGGACGAAGATCCTACCTTGGTCGAAGAAAGATCCTCTATGGCGCGAAGCACAATACAATATGTGAATGCATAACATTGATTTCTTCGGTCCTAGACATTGCCCAAGAAAAGCAAGCAAATCACCAAATACAATATGTATATATGTGTGAATTGATACATTACTACAACAAACGCTAAGACAACAAGCGAATGTAAAAGCTAAAGATGGTAGCAGACATCATTCAATCCACCAAATTGCAAAAAGCAATAAAAATATAGAGGCCTTCTCGCCATCTCATTACAAACAAGTGCATTATTTCTTTCATTAAGAAAAAATCAGTTAAGGCTCTCACGCCCATAACAAATATTCAACCATCACCAATGAGTACCGGTATTATGATCTAAACTCTAAAACGAATAAAACTTTATAGGATAAAAGAGCGGGTCCGGAGCTACCATAGTTCATAAACGATGATAAATGTCATACCCTAAATTTTACCCTCAGATTACTTGATCTCTTGCATAAGCATCTTAGGTCAATCATATTGCATAACTAACCAAGTTTCTAGACTCTTTGTTTACTTTGTTTCTTTTGTGAATCGGGGATTGACTTTAGAAGCTTCAAAGGTGGTTGAATTAGGGTTGGGTAGGAGGTTTTCTAATAAGGTGGATTTCCTTTGGTCAGAAACGGTTTCTTCGGTTATTGTACTCAAGTTTGAGGTAGAAGTGTGGAGTTTTCAATTGTCATGAGCAACGCCTATCTGAGGTTTATCATGCACGACTTCATTTTTTATGATTGGTCACAAGGGTGTCGTTTGTTAGGGTTTCTCTCCATTTTCATTTATGATTGGCAAGTGTCATTTAGTAGAGTTTCACCGGAGGCTAGTAGGTTAAGTGTATGTGTGCAGTAGTCTGATCTTGGTCCAAAAATAAGAATTTGTTTCATTCTCAAGTTGAGTTTAGCATTGGTCAGTGCTTTATATCTGAAGATCATCAGACTAGGGTTTCGTGCCAATTTAAGTTTTCAGTTGAAGTCAATTTACAAAGTTATTAAAGAGGTCAAAGCAGTTGGTACATTCTGAGTGGTGTGCAAATATTGATTGTGTGGTTCAGGTTCTTGTTATTAATCCAAATAGTTCAAGTTTGTTATTCAGTTTATATCATTTCAAGGTGGATTTAAGGTTGCGATGTCATTAATTAGAAGATGATTCGAGGAGAATTTTATTCAATATAATTTTAGAGTTATGGCATTCAATTTCATTTGTCGAGGATTCAAGTGTTGTCCAACAGTGAAGGCCCATTACCATTACCATTACCCCTACCCATTCCCGTAACTATCCACTTTGTTATTCGTATCCATTTTTTTCTACAAACCAATCTTATCCAATTCGTTCCCCATTTATTTTTACTCTTTTTATCTTTCCATCCCTTCATACTTTCATTATCCATAAACCATTTCTAAACCGTTTTATTTTTCTAAACACTCAACTGTCCATCCTTCAAATCCATCCATTATCCATAAACCATTTTATCATTGTCCAAATCATCTTTTATTTTATCCATTCCTTTTCTTTTATATTTTTATTTCCATCAAATATTCACAATATCAATTTTTATCTTTTTAATATCCATTTTCCATTAATTTCCAAAAAAAAATCAAAAGTAATAATAAATTCTAGACCAAGTGCAATTCACATTCTCATAAAAGTCCTACGTCACACAAAAATGTTATGCCCATTCCATGTCTTCTCTTAAGCCCACTTTATACAAGTTTCTAAACATATACAGATATTTTGATGGTACATACAACATATAAAGCTGCAAACAAGCAAAGTTGAATTTAGTGGGCCATGTACATATAAAATTTTGCGGTATGCGACAGTAATATATTCATACATTTTAATACTTTATCCCCATTTGAATAAAGTGGACCACAAACCTTCCCACAACAATGCAAAGTTGCTGCCACAATGCATAGTCACACTCTCCAAGACACCCCTACATCCAAAACCATGCTCAAACGCAACACTCTAGTGCGAAAGGGTACGAAGGACCTGTAAAACTCTATATCATGAAAAAGACGACACTTCCATAAAGTTTGACCACACAACTATCAAAACTCACAAGAAGGGAACCCTGCTATCACCTATACAAGCCACTGCTATTACCTGTTACTAACTGTAGGTGCCCAATTTTGCTTATTTGACCTATCAAATGTGGGCATCTTTCACTCATTTTTGTCGAGAAAGTATTCAAAATCGCTCTTGCTTTGGTTGGTTTGCAACATTATGTGAAAGGATCTTGGTACCTTTAATTTGTGTGTTATTGTGCAGGAATTAGGCATGAAAGAGTAGAAAATTAAGACACGAGAAAGATGGCAAAGAAACCAAGGGAACAAGAAAACAACAACAAGTTCTCTAGGCAAACTGCCAGCGAAGCTCCCTCCAAAACTTCAGAAAGTTTGCTAGGCGAACTTTGTAGCGAAGGCCAGAAATCATGACACTATTCACAACAGAATGGAAAAGGTCCTAAACTCGCTAGGCGAAGAAGCAGCGAGACACCAGCGAACACTCCCAGACTTGGGGCAGAGGCAAAAGGAGCATAAACTCGCTACACAAGGGAGGTAGCGAAGAGCTCGCTAGGCGAAGCATCAGCGAGCAGTTAGCGAACACTCCCAGACTTGGGACAGAGGTGAAAGGACCATAAACTCGCTAGGCGAAGTTCACAGCGAAGGCTTCGCCTAGCGAAGGATTACTCGCCTAGCGAACGTTTGCAAACTGGCCTGGTGAGAGTCCTCAGAACACAGGCACTTCTAGTGGCACCACTTTGTTCGCCTAGCGAGCATGACAGCTCAGCAGACCCTTCTATAAGTAGTATGGGCTGCTTTTTGTAAAAATATCTTTTTCTTGTATTTTGAATTAGAGGTGATTTTTCTGACCTAAAAATCCATTCCTTCATTCCTCATCATCTCTTGACAATAATTTCTAAAAAGAAGGTGGATTCCCATCCAATCTTGATTATTCGACTCGGATGTTGATCAACCTTCTCCCGAAACTTGTTGTTCAAGCTATCATGGAAATGAGTGGCTAAATCCCTCTCTTGTCAAGGTTAGAAGTAGTTGGCTCAGATTTTATGTATTCTTCTTAATCTCTTGTATGTGAACAAGTTGTTAATCAATATAGATGAAGTTATTTGCTACTATTTTTACATTTATGGTTTGGTTTGTATTAGAGATAAACTTTCCAAGTGGTGACCTAATATCTTCATCTATCAACTATACAAATGCTAGAGATAGATTTGGAAGTTGATATCCGCTTTGTATCGATCTTTATGGTTATTATTTCGATTTCTATTTAGAGAGATCATTTAACAGTCGAAACAATAACATTCACTAAATTGATTTAGAGATAAACGTTTTTGCGAGGATACACGGTTATGTTGGTTAGAACTTCGTTCACATATTTGATTGGTTGGATACGTTTAGGACGGACTAGCAAACCCTAATCTTGGCATGCTTTTATCAAACTTAAGACTGAATTTTATTTCGCTTTATTTATTGCAAACTTTTGTTACAAGATTGAAACCATTCTAAACCCCCCCCCCCTTTTCTTAAGTCACTAAATCGTTGAACGACAAGCATCTATATTCTCTTCAATCCATATGGATACGATAAAATACTACCACATAATACTTTCTAACAAAATGGCGCCGTTTCCGGGGATTGTTAGTTGAATATTGCAAGCATTGCAATAGTTTAGTGATATTAAGATTTTTGTATTGTGAATCTCTTATCTTTTAAATTCTTTGTGCTTTTTAATTTGTTTAGTTCGTGTGCAGAATTCATTTATGCGCGGACAGGTTCGGCCGGAAAACCTTCTTTTCGATCCTGAGATTGAGAGAACCGCTCGGTGTACCAATAGTCGCACAAGGCGAAGACAGCAACAAGCTATTGCAAGATAAGAGCTCGGAAAATCTTCTTCATCCACTCCACCTAATTCACCAATTATGGCAGCACATCCACCTCCACCTCCAGTTTCTACTCCATGTATGAACAATCCAAGACATACCGCTCAATTCGCGCGTAATCTCCAAAATGGAAGACAAACCGAGATGAATACGGGAATCCTTGCACTTATCTATCAAAATCCTTTCACAGGATTAGATCATGAGGATCCGTTCACACATCTTACAAAATTCTACGAGATTGCGGGTGCAACAGGAGCAACCGAAGCTGACGAAGAGTCATTGTTCAGGAGGCTATTTCCCCATTCCTTGATTGGGAAAGCGAAGGAATGGTATCTTAATCAACCTACAACAATCATGGCGGATTGGAATCTTTTGGAAGAGAAGTTTCTTGAACGGTTCTTTCCACATAACCGTTTCATGGAAGCTAAAACTGCGATCGCTGTGTTTTCACAAGGAGCAAGTGAATCCCTCAACGAAGCTTGGGAGAGATTCAAGTCTATGTTGAGAAAATGTAAAGGACACGGTTTTGATGAACTTACTCAAGTTCATATTTTCCGCAATGGTCTCCTTTCGGTTCACAAGACCTTATTGGATGCTACAGCGGGAGGTTCTTTGATGTCTAAAAGCACCGATGATGCAATTGCAATTATTGACAATATGGCACTTAATGATCACCAAGGGAAGCATAACCGTGGGGTAGCTCAAAGAAAACCAGGCGTGCTCGAGTTAGGTACGAATGATGCTATTCTTGCTCAAAACAAACTTCTTACGCAATAAGTGGAGCTTTTAACTCAACAAATGTCGAAGCTTCCACAACAAATCAAAGAGATGCAAGAAGTTCCTACCCAAGTTCAAGTGGCAAGTTGTGAGTTGTGTAAAGGTGACCATCCTACCGAATATTGTCCTCCCGTTTTGGAAGAAGCCAATTATACCAAAAATAAAAATCAAGGATACCAACAAAGACCACCTTATCAACCGACAAATCAAGGTTATCAAAGACCTAATCAAGGGTACCAACAACCTTGGAGGCCACAAGAAGCCAAAACTTCAAACTGTCAATAATATCAAAATTACACTCAACCTCCATAAACTCAAAGTGCACCATCAAAGATGGAGGAAACTCTTACTCAATTCATTCAAATGTCAATGTCCAACCAAAAGAACACCAATGTGGCTATTAATAATTTGGAGACACAAGTTGACCAATTATCTAAACAATTGGCCTATCAACAAAAAGGGCCTTTCACGACTACCGCTACTCCAAATCCGAAGGAGCATTGTAAGGCGATTCTTACAAGAAGTGGTAGAGAAATTAACATGGGCGTAGGTGAGGAAGTAGTGGCAGAGGAAGTTGTAGTTGAAAAAGAAATTGAAAATGTTGGCGATGAAGTAGAAAAAAATGTCGAGGGAGAATTAGTTGAAAATGAGAAAGTGAAAAAAAATGAGGAAGGAGAGAAAAGTAAGGGAGAAGAAAGAGCGAGAAAGGTAAAAGAGCAAGTGAACACGATACCGATTCAAAATTTTCCTTATCCACATGCTCTGACTAGGAAAGACAATGCTAGACGCTATGCTCGGTTTATGGACATATTCAAACAATTGCAAATTAATATTCCATTTTCCGAAGCATTGGAGCAAATGCCAAAGTATGCTAAATTCATGAAGGACATTCTCACGAAGAAGAAGCGGTATACAGATCAAGAAATAATCATGGTGGATGCTAGTTGTAACACAATTATTCAACGTACTCTCCCGAGGAAAGAAAGTGATCCGGAACGAGTCACTTTGCCCATCACCATTGGAAATAATTATGTTGGCAAAGGGTTGATTGATTTGGGCTCTAGCATAAATTTGATACCCTTATCTATTGTGAAGCAGTTGGGATACATGGAGTTGAAATCGACTCAAATGACATTGAAACTTGCCGACAAATCTACCACTCGCCCTCATGGTGTAGCCGAAGATGTGTTGGTAAAGGTTGATAAATTTTTGTTCCCAATTGACTTTGTAGTAATTGATATGGAAGAAGATGATGACTCTCCATTGATTCTTGGCCGACCTTTCATGAAGACTGCACGTATGGCGATTGATATGGACGATGGTCTCATGAAAGTAAGAGTTCTAGATGAGGAGATTTGCTTCAATCTTTTCGAAGCCATGAAACTTTCTAAAGACGAAACCGATTGTTTTAGAATTTATGCAACAGAAGTGGCAATTGAAGAAGTCAATGAGTTATTACAAGTTCCTACACTATTACAACAAGTTCTTACAAATGCTCTTTCAAAATTGAATGAAGAAGAAGAACGAGAAATTGAAAAGTGTTTGCGGGAACTTGAAGAGTTAGGGGAAATCCCACCTTTGAAAGAAAAGGTGGAAAATTTGAAAAAAGAGAACAATGAGGAAGGCAAGCTTGAGTTGAAGTTGTTACCATCTCATCTAAAGTATGTTTTCCTTGATGAGGAGAAAAATAAGTCGGTAATCATAAGTGCAGAGTTAACCATGGATGAAGAAAGGAAATTAATTGTGGTGTTGAAGAAAAATCAAGAGGCAATGGGTTGGACTCTTTCCGACTTAAAAGGTATAAGTCCTTCCTATTGTATGCATCTTATATTCATGGAGGAAGATTTCAAGCCGGTAGCTCAACCACAAAGAAGATTGAATCCCACTATGAAAGAAGTGGTGAGTAAAGAAGTTGTAAAAATGTTAGATGCCGACATGATTTATCCTATTTCTGATAGTCCATGGGTGAGTCCAGTTTAAGTGGTGCCGAAGAAGGGTGGAATGACAGTTGTCCGCAATGAAAAGAAAGAGTTGATTCCAATAAAAACCGTAACGGGATGAACAATGTGTATTGACTACCGTAGGCTCAATCAAGCTACGAGAAAAGATCACTTTCCTCTTCCTTTCATGGATCAAATGCTCGAGAGACTCTCCGGTCTAGAGTATTATTGCTTTTTGGATGGATACTCCGGGTATAATCAAGTCATTGTCAACCCGGAAGATCATGAAAAAAAAGCTTTCACTTGTCCTTTCAGAATCTTTGCTTATCGGAGGATGCCGTTTGGTTTTTGTAATGCACCAGCGACCTTTCAAAGGTGTATGCAAGCTATATTCTCGGACTTGATTGAGAAGACGATCGAGGTGTTTATGGATAATTTCTCAGTTTTCGGACCGTCATTTGACCTTTGTTTGAAAATTTTGGATGTTGTTTTAGAGAGGTGTGTGGATACTAATCTAGTGCTTAATTGGGAGAAATTCAACTTCACGGTCACGGAAGGTATTGTGCTCGGGCACAACGTTTCTTCAAAGGAACTTGAAGTTGATAGAGCTAAAGTGGAAGTGATTGAAAAGTTACCGCCGCCTCTAAATATGAAGGGAATTAGAAGTTTTCTGGGTCATGCGAGATTTTATCGAAGATTCATCAAGGACTTCGTGAAGATAGCAAAGCCATTGAACAACTTGCTCAACAAAGACAACTCTTTTCTTTTTTATGATTCTTGTGTGACATCTTTTGATTCTTTGAAACAAAGCCTAATAATTGCACCCATAATTGTCGCACCGAATTGGAAAAATTATTTTGAACTTATGTGTGACGTGAGCGATTATGCGGTTGGTGTAGTTTTAGGCCAAAGAAAAACCAAAAATTTCCATGCGATACATTATGCAAGCAAGGTTCTTAACGAAGCTCAAATCAATTATGCGAAAACGGAAAATTAATTGCTTGCTATAGTGTACGCATTAGAAAAGTTTCGGTCTTATTTGATCGGATAAAAAGTTGTGGTATACACTGACCATGCGGCGATTAAGTATCTGCTTACCAAACCAGATTCCAAACAACGATTAATTCGTTGGATTCTCTTACTCCAAGAATTTGATCTTGAAATTCGTGATAAAAAAGGGTCCGAGAATTTGGTAGCAGATCACTTGTCCCGACTTGTAAATGATGAAGTCACAAAGCATGAAAAAGAGGTGAGGGAGGAGTTCCCCATGAAAAATTGTACATAGTAACGGTTAGACCTTGGTTCGCCGATATGGCTAACAACAAAGCCACCAGATTGATATCGGAAGGTCTAACTAGTCACCAAAAGAAAAAAAATTTGTCTGACGCCAAGTATTTTGTTTGGGACGAACCACGTCTTTTTAAACTTGGTGTCGATAACATTTTACGGAGATGTGTTTCAGAGGAGGAATCCAAATATATCCTGTGGCATTGTCACAACTCTCCGTATGAAGGTCATTTTAACAATACGAGAACGACCGCTAAAGTCCTTCAATCGGGATTTTATTGGTCGTCCTTGTTCAAAGATGCGTACGGGCACATAAAAAGTTGTGACAAATGTCAGAGGATCGATGGAATAATGCAACAAAATGAAATGCCACTTCAAAACATGATAGAAGTCGAAGTTTTCGATTGTTGGGGCATTGATTTTGTTGGTCCATTTCCACCGTCATTTGGAAATGAATACATTCTTATTGCGGTAGACTACGTCTCCAAATGGGTGGAAGCCATATCTACCCCTAAGGCGGACAGGAAAACCGTAATAAATTTTTTAAAGAAAAACATATTTTCTCGTTTCGGTACTCCGAGAGTGTTAATAAGTGACGGTGGTTCGCACTTTTGTAACACTCAGTTAGCCAAAGCTTTAGAGCAGTATGGTGTGCGACACAAAGTTACAACACCACACCATCCACAAGCTAACGGACAAGCGAAGGTATCGAATCGAGAGATTAATTTTTTTTTTGGAAAAAACCGTGTCTGTCTCATGGAAGGATTGGTCAAGTAAGCTTGACAATGCCTTGTGGGCCTATCGGACCGCTTTCAAAGCTCTGATTGGTCTCACGCAATTTAAAATGGTTTACAAAAAAAAATTGTCATCTCCCGGTGGAATTGGAACATAAAGCCTTTTGGGCTTTGAAGTTGTTGAATTTTAATCATAACTTGAGTGGAGAAAAAAGAAAAAGCCAACTCCATGAGTTGGACGAACTCCGCCTTCAAGCTTATGATTCGAACAAGATTTACTAGGACCGCGTGAAGATGTATCATGACAAAAAGCTTGTGACCAAGACATTCGTAGTGGGGAAGATGGTGTTACTGTTCAATTCAAGGCTAAGATTATTTCCCGAAAAATTAAAATCCAAATGGTCGGGTCCGTTCCGGATTCGCGACATTTTGAGTTACGGGGCTATTATTATTGAAAATATCAAGACCAAAGAGACTTGGACGGTAAATGTGCAACGGTTGAAAGTATACTTGGGTGGTGATTTCGAGCGGGACACCACCTCCGTACATTTCAGCGATTCATGATCGCGTCTGACCGTCGAGCTCCAACGACATTAAACAAAGCGCTTGTTGGGAGGCACCCCAACATTGTAAGTATTTATGGTTTTTTTTTGTGTGGAAATGGGTGTTTAACATGGTGGATGAAAATTTTGGCAAGCACACGATGGCTGTTATTCCCATAGTTATAACATCCACTATGACATCTGCAACTTAACAGCTAATAATCAGGAATAATAAAAGCAGTAAGTAACACAGTAATTGTTTACTCAGTTCAGTGTCAACAACACCTACATCTGGGGGCTACCAAGCCATGGAGGAATTTCACTATCAGTAGAATCAATTCAGAGTTAAACCTTCAGTTTACACTCCTCACTTAATACCTACCCAATGACAATTCAGCCTATAGACACTCTAGACCTGAGTATACCCACTCACTCCCCCTCAATCACACAACAGTGATATCAACCAATTACAGAAGACAATATGAAGAGACACTTCATACACACCTTGATCTTGCTTCACAACTTTGATCAAGGAACTCACACACTCTTGCTTCACAGCTTTGAGTGAGACATAGCCTAGAATCTACCTAACCAATGCAATCATCAGCCAGACAATTGCTTGGATTACAAGTATTCCTAGACAGAATTCACACGTGAAGACTAGCCATCTTCACTTACAAGGACTCTGCAATCTGCACTCTATATTCTTCTTCTATCAAGAGTTGTTGTTCAGGATTGCATATTCTGATCTTTATAGCAGATATCAGTCCTTTTGAGCCTTGGTGCATAAATTAGGTTTTATTCATAAAAAACCTATTTTCAATGATCTGCACACTCGCCACTTAATTTAGGGATCTTTTAGTTCGCCTAGGGCTTCTAGAAAATCCCCTGGTATCTAGCTTGAGCTCCTATTCTGTTTCCTGGTTTATAGCTACCATAAAAACAAACTTGCCCGCTGGATGTCATACGGTCAGTGTTATGACATTCTGTATGACATTCAGCTTAACTAAGTTAACTTATAGTTAACTTACCCTGCACACACATCATTACGTATGTCCTAACATTCAGTATGACATACATGCACACCCTAAAGTTTTTCCACAAAATGCAGCCAATCAAGAGCACTTATAAACTCCCCCTTTGGCAAATTTTTGGCTAAAACAGCCTGTTAGCATATCAGAGTTTACACACAGCAGAAGACTTATGATGTGTCTTGTCATGCAGGATAGTTGCTAGCTCAAGCCTCTCTGAGTCCTCATAGTTAGCTCTTACTGTTAGCTCACTCTGTTAACCATTTGGTAGTTACCACTACATATGTCACATCTATTTGAGTAACACTCTGGTGTTCTCCCTCTCAACTGATCAGATCAGTTGGGCACACAACCTGCAGATCATTCTGCAGTCTGCTCTGGATGTCTTGACATTCAGGATGACTTCCTGAAGTCACACACTTGTGCTACTCCCCCTGAAGAGTTGCACAAGAGTCTCATTCTGCTCACAACTTGCAGACATACAGTATAACAACTTTAGCACAAACTCCTATTTCTAACATACATGCATATCTCATTATTGCTAACAACACTATCAGCTGTTATCACACATTTCATCAACTGCATCTATGGTTACAAGCATGATAATCTCATATGTACCATGACACATATGCTCATCAAGCTATCCACCTGTTCTTCACTGTTCTGCATATCACCTGCACCACATCACCTGCACCTGTTCTGGAATATCTGTTGTACCTGCTATTACTATTACACACACACACACACACACTCTATCTCTCTCCCCCCCTTTTTTAGCCATAAATTAAAATCCAACTAAAACTTAGTATAGATTATATATTGTAACATAACTACAGTTAGATATACTATAAAAAGACTGCTCATAAGGAGCATCCCACATATAACGTCATACAATTCTTTGGTAATACAGACCAGCAGCACACAACCTCATCAGCTCAGCAGAACAACATCCTGAGTTAGGTTTCACCAACATTTACTTTTCCTCCTCTTCAGCAGAGTTGGACCTCTCCTCTGAAGTGTCTTCTGTACTGCTTTCCTCTGATCTGTCCTTGCTTGTTTCCTCATCTTCACCACTGGCTTTCTCAGAACTATTATCAGCTGCTTCCTGATCATTATCATCTGAACCATTACCATCTCTCTCTTCATCAGTGAATTCAGACCCCTCATCTTGCTCAAGGTTTATGATTAATTCTTCAAGATTTCTCTTTATAGTATCCAGTTCCTTGCAAGTTTCCTTCAACATTGAAATAACTTCAGTTTTTCTTGTTTTTGATGATCCCTTTGATGTCTCAGCTGTTGTCATAACAATATCAGGAACATGAGTCCCCTGAAACAGCTTATGATGAAATGACAATGCGGTTTCTCTCTTGCTTGCAACATCATTCTTCTTTAGGATGTTGGGATGTTGATCACAAATGATTCCACAGATGAGAGAGGGAAAAGCAATAGGGCCCTTAATACTATAGCTACCATCATGATTCATGGTTTGTTTATGAATGTATGTTCCATAATTTAGCTTAGCCTTAGTTCCTACAACATATATGAACCTTCCAAGAATGGTTGCCACTGTTGTCTTATGATTGGTGGGCACCCAATTTGCATCACCAACTTTGTGAAGCATAGCATATTTAACACTTAGTTTGCTTGCTACAGGCTTCCCTTTGGAAGGCCACTTCTTGACCTGTTTGGCAGTTATTTTCTGACATACTTGATGGTTTGAGACTCTTAGGTCAGTCAGGCCTTCATTAGGTCTTCCCAAGTACTTGTTAATGATAGTTGCTGTAAAGTTGATACATTCACCTCTTACAAATACTTTGCCAAACTCACTGGATTTACTATTAGCACATGCACTTGGTAGATTGACTATGAATTCTTTCACCAATGTTTCATAGCATTGGGAGAACTGAGTCATAGTTTTCATCAAGCCAGCATCTCTGATGAGGGCCATGATTTCTTTGTTTTCAAGAGCATTTTGAGCCAGCTCTCTCTCTAGGGCCAACCTCTTGTGATACACGTATTTCCATCTGATAACACTTGATGGATAGTGAAATGAAATGTTATCAATTGGTACTTCAGAAATGCTTTCAGGCAGTTTGCTTGTGGAAGGCTTTTTCTTGGTTTGGATGTCAAAGACAGCAACATCTGAGTCTGTTTCTGATTCAGAACTAGATTCAACCCTCTTCTTCTTTGTGACAACTTTGCTCCAGCCTTTAGGGGGTCCAACCTGAGCCCTCTTGGTTCCGGCCTTCTTTGTGGAAGTTTCTTGCTCAATACTCTTCTCACCATCTTTCTTCTTAGGGGATATTTGATCAGCTACCTCTTTCCCTTTTTGTGTCATCAGTCGTTTGGCTATACCTGGATTGAGTTTGACTAAGAGATCATTGTTAGAATAGTTGTCTAGGTCTACCACTTCAGTATATGTGGTGCCTTGCATACTTTCACCCATTTGTTTAGTCTCTTCACCCTTGTTCCTCCCTTTTGGTGCAGGGTCCTTCGATGTTGCAACATTGGATGAGACATTTCTTTGATCATGCAGTTTAGGATCAGAACCCTTCAAGCTAGAAGACATAGGTATGTTGAGTGTGTCGGCTACTATTTTCGCAATGGAAAGATGGGTTCGTCTACCTTCTACATTGTTGAGATCATCAGATGCAGTAGAAGAAAGAGCTTGACCTGTGACACGGTCATTTGGCCTTTTTGCAGGGGGTTTGCTAGGTTTATTCATCAATAGTCCGTCTGGTGTCACCATGCGCAATGGAGCTACTTCTAGAACCTCATTAGGGTTTGACTCCTCGGCTTTGCTGGACATGCATTTGGATGCGGATGATTTTGATTGTTGTGACATCGTTGGAGATGTTGATTGAGAACAGAGGAGTATTCTTTCGTTGGAGACTGTAGGGAAGATGAACAGTTTGACCGTGAACCAAGTGGTGTAGGAGTTTGATGTGTAGAGGCTCAGTAGGAGATATGGCAAATGAGGAGGGAACTTAATGTTTTGACCAATCAGTAAATGATTGAATTTTAAATTATAATTCCCTATTCACATTAATTGTTATAACTCACCATTACTTAAAGGCCTCAATTTTTGTAGATCACTTTTATGGTCCTTGACACTCCTTGCACCAAATTCAGCCCTATTTATTGCATACTCATCAGGTATTGCACCAATCCCTTGCCATTTACACGAGTGACCCCTGAGCATGCCTCCCTTGAACTCACCAGGACTTGTTTGAATGGTGCGCTGGATGTCACAGAATAAGGTCATGACATCTGGAGTAACATTGCTTCCTTTAGGCAGGGTAGCATTCATGGACTGCATCAGGTTCCAATATAGCCTATCTAGCTTTCCCTAATGACTAATGTTTGGGTATCCCTTCTTGGCTTGCTTCCCTACATGACTTTTCTTACTTCTTGTCCTTCTCTCTGAGGCATACTTTGAAGACCTTCTTGCTGATATGTTGGATCTTCTCTGTTGTCTGTCTTTCACCAGCCATACTTTTTCCCTAGTTTCCGTTTTCTCCAGGTTATTGAGGCTACTTAGGGGCTCCCATAGGTAGAAATTGTTCATTTCTCTAGATCCCCTCATTTCTTCCTCACCTTTTTCATTAACAACCACACACTTATCCTTTGAAAAATGGACTTTTAAACCTTGATCACATAGCTGACTTATGCTTATTAGGTTAACTGTCAGTCCTTTAAACAGCAAGAATCCTTCAATTTTGGGGCTTTAAGGCTGTCAAGGTGTCCAACACCTGTGATTTTTCCTCTAGCTCCATCACCAAAGGTCACATGACTGGACGTATGAGGGTTGAGTTTTGTCAAGTGATCCTCAATCCCAGTCATTTTTGTCTGGAATAGCCACTGTCAAAGTACCAATCCTCTTGGGTTGACATCCTTAGATCAATGTGAGATGCTAAGGCCATATTCTTGGTAGCCCAATGTCTTTTCCTATTAGAAGCACCTTTCTTAGTTCTTGCTTGATGCTGTCTTTTGACATGAGCTCTCTATTCTTGATGAGGATGACTAGGAAATCTATGCAGCCAGTAACATACAGATTTGATATGACCAAGTTTTCCACAGTGGTAACATCTATACCCTTGGAATCTACCTTTGACTTGATTCCAGTTTCTGTTATTAGGATGTTGTGACATTGGTCGTGACATCCTCTTTAGCTTCTGGACCTCAGGTTGTAGTCTTTTGAGTTTTAGCACAGGATTTGGTTTATCAACAAATACTAGTCCAAACCTATCTCCTGAGGTTTGTCCACTCTGAAGGATTTCCTCCAGGGTGTCAGTCCCAGAATTGAGCATCCTTATGGATTTTTCCATTTGATCCTTCTTACTTTTCAACTCCTTCACTTCACTTCTGAGTGTGTTTATTGTGGCTAGATGCTCTCTCTTTTCAGCTTCTAACTCCTTGCTGATTTTCTTCTGTTGCTCTCCTTCCTGAACCAGTTTTGTACTTCTGACGTGAAGGTTTTTGTATGAGGCTGCAAGCTCCTCAAATGACAGCTCTTCATCACTTGACTCACCATCAGAGATGCACACACTGTTAAGAGCAGTGACATGCTTGGCAGACTCTCCTTCTGATTCACTTCCTGAGTCTTCATCAGACCAAGTGACAGTTAGGCCTTTTCCCTTCTTTTTGAGGTATGTGGGACATTCCCTCCTAACATGTCCATATCCCTCACACTCATGACATTGGACTCCTCTGCTTTGGCTGACTTTTTCTTCAGATTTCTCTTTATCAGAAGGCATGCTTTTGGTATAAGGTTTAGACCTAGCATCTATCCTTTTGACCAGTTTGTTGAACTGTCTTCCAAGCAAGGCAATTGCTTCAGAAAGATTCTCCTCCTTTTCACCATCTGTATCAGCTGTGTTTGAGACAAGAGCTATGCTTTTGTTTTTTTTATCTCCACATCCTAATCACTCATTCCCATTTCAAAGGTTTAAAGGGAACCAATTAGTTCATCCACTTTCATGTGGCATATGTCTTGGGCTTCTTCAATGACTGTTACTTTCATGGCAAACCTTTTAGGTAGTAACCTTAAAATCTTTCTTACAAGCTTCTCTTTAGTAATCTTTTCTCCCAGAGCTCCTGAGGTGTTTGCAAGTTCAAGAACATTCATGTAAAACTCATGAATGGTCTCATCTTCCTTCATTCTTAGACCTTCAAATTTGGTGGTCAGCATTTGAAGTCTTGACATTTTGACCTTGGAAGTTCCTTCATGAGTAGTTCTGAGAGTGTCCCAAACATCCTTTTCTAGTTCACAGTGGTGTACCAGCCTGAAGATGTTTTTATATATGCCATTGAACAAAACATTCAATGATTTAGAGTTTCCAAGAGCTAAGGCCTCTTGCTCTTTGTTCCATTCCTCTTCAGGAATCAACGCATCTCCTCCATCCTTGTCAGTCTTCACAGGATGTTTCCAGCCTGAATTCACATCTCTTCAAGCCTTGTAGTCTATAGATTTCAAGAATGCAATCATCCTTGGTTTCCAATAATCAAATTAGATCCATCCAGTATTGGAGGTCTGTTAGTGAATCCTATATCTTTATCCATTGTACCAGAATTTATTTTCCCTAGATCTCACCCAGATTTAAACAGGCGGAGTGCCTGCTCTGATGCCAATTGAAAATTCTGGCAAGCACACGATGGATGTTATTCCCAGAGTTATAACGTCCATTGTGACATCTGCAACTTAACAGCTAATAATCAGGAATAATAAAAGCAGTAAGTAACACACTAATTGTTTACCCATTTTAGTGTCAACAACACCTGCATCTGGGGGCTACCAAGCCAGGGAGGAAATTCACTATCTGTAGAATCAATTCAGAGTTAAACCTCCAGTTTACACTCCTCACTTAATACCTACCCAATGACAATTCAGCCTAGAGACACTCTAGACCTGAGTATACCCACTCACTCCCCCTCAATCACACAACAATGATATCAACCAATTACAGAAGACAATATGAAGAGACACTTCATACGCACCTTGATCTTGCTTTACAGCTTTGATCAAGGAACTCACACACTCTTGCTTCACAACTTTGAGTGAGACACAACCTAGAATCTACCTAACCAATGCAATCATCAACCAGACAATTGCTTGGATTACAAGTATTCCTAGACAGAATTCACACGTGAATACTAGCCTTCTTCACTTACAAGAACTCTGCAATCTGCACTCTATATTCTTCTTCTGTCAAGAGCTGATGTTCAGGATTGCATATTTTGATCTTTATAGCAATTGTCAGTCCTTTTGGGCCTTGGTACATAAATTAGGTTTTATTCATAACAAACCTATTTTCAATAATTTGCACACTTGCCACTTAATTTAGGGATCTTTTAGTTCGCTTAGGGCTTCTAGAAAATCCCCTGATATCCAACTTGAGCTCCTATTCTGTTTCCTGGTTTATAGCTACCAGAAAAACAAACTTGCCCACTGGATGTCATACGGTCAGTGTTATGACATTCTGTATGACATTCAGCTTAACTAAGTTAACTTACCCTGCACACACATCATTACATATGTCCTAACATTCAGTATGACATACATGCACACTCTAAAGTTTTGCCACAAAATACATCCAATCAAGAGCACTTACAATGGACCCTTGCTGAATTGTGTTGTGTGGTGTTGTTTAAAAAAAAACAAAAACCTGTCATGTTCGCTAGCTCCTTCGCTAGGCGAAGACAATAGCGAGCATGTTCACTAGGACGTTCGCTAGGAGAACAGAGCGGAACAAGTTTTTTTTAATTCAGTGGGCCACCTATTTGGGCCCATAATCGTTTTAGTTTGTTTTGTTTTAGTCTGAAAAATTAGGGTCTCACATTTCACTCTCACATTACCACATTTCACTCTCACATCACTCAAAAACTTGAATGTCTCTCTCTGTGCAAGCCCTACCCTTTGTATCTCAAACTCAATCACCTTCTGCAATCAGGTTTGTCTCTGTTTCCATTTCTTTTTGTTTTTGATGCTTTAATTTTCAGAAGAATGGACCATTTGGGTTGTAGTTAGGAAATTGCGGATTTGAAAAAAAATTAGGGTTGCATGTGTGTCTAGAACGGTTCTTAACACGCCAAATAATTTTGTTTCTTGAATGGTGGTGGTAAACATTTGGATTGTCTGATTTTGGTTGGATAACAGTGGAGAAAAATCAAAACCCGCAGCCTTCGCTAGCATCTTCGCTAGGCGAATCTGGGGCGAACATTCGTTGGTTCTTCGCTAGGCGAAGCTCTCAGCGAACATGACAGAACTGTTTTTTTATGCCGATTGCTAATCTGTTTGTGGATGTTTGTTGTTTCTCTTCTGTGATTTGTGGAGATGGCATCCAGGTCTGGGGTTGCGAAAAAAGAAAGGTTGGAAGCACTTCCCGTCCTCCACCGATCCAATATGACACCGAGATATTTGTTGGCCCAAAACAAGCTGCGCGTTATGTGGCTTTGGAAAAACGAGATTTTTTTCCTGAGAAGAGGTTCCTTATCAATCCACAAGGCGAGTATAGAACATTTGCGGGATTGATCAACAGCAAGAAATGGGGTACATTGATCACTCCACCAGATAGCTACAACATCGAGATCGTGCATGAGTTTTACGCGAGCGCACTTCCGGATGATGATGAACCTTTTACCTGGACCACAAAGGTGGCAGGACATCAGGTTGTATTTGATCGTGATGCTATAAATAGGGTGCTCGGAGGACCGCTTAATTTGGGTGCTAATGAGATTGATGCTTATCACAGAGATTTGAGGCTCCATAGGAATACAAATGTTATTTCTGAGGCCCTGTTGTTGGATGGAAAGACTGTGGAGCTGAACCCATCTGGGGTTCCTATGAGGTACCACCGTGAGGATATGATACCCCTAGCCCAGTTGATCTTGTTGCTGATTTTGACCAACATCAAGCTAAAGTCACACACTTCTACCGTGCCGATCCCAGTGGCACACTTGGTTCACTGCATCTTGACTAATGTGCAGATCAACGTGGCGAGAATCATTGCTGATGAGCTGAAGTCTGTGGTTGAAAGTGGGCTGAAAGCGGGGACACGAGTTAATTGCCCCCTTGCTTTCCCATGTCTCATCATGGCCTTGTGTGTTCAGTCGAGGGTGAAATTACCCTCCCGCAGGCAAGTGATGATTTCATCCGTGATCGATGATCGTTATATGGACAAGTATTGTCGGCCGAAGAACTTTCGTGCAAGTTCAGTTGCTGTAGATATCGAGACTACTGATGGTCCTGGTGGTGCTTTTTCTCAGGGATTTTATCCATTTCAGCAAGCTGTCTGCAAATATAACTGGGATTGGATGGCGACAACTCAACACACCATGATTGACATTCATGATTCCATGCAGGTACTCCAGTTGCAGTGCCGCGACCCTTCTTTGGAGCGAAGTATGATGACGCGTGAGCAGTTCCTGCAAAACGCGAGCTGGCCTGCGGACATGCCTGTTTTCCCAGAGGGGGCGGGTGTTTCTGGTGCTTCTAGTTCTGGTGGCGCTGATGTGGCTGATGATGCTGGTGATGGCGAGGATGATGATGATGAGGATGGCTCTGGTTCTGAATCTGGTAGTGTAGAGGGGACTGAGTCTGATGAGGATTAAGTTTTTTGACTTTATGGTTTATTGCTTTGTATTTTCAGATATTGTTATTTTGGTTGTGTACTATTTTGGGGTGTTTTTTTCCCCACGCACATTTTATTTATTTGAAGTAATGTTTAACTTTTATGTTTGAATTATTTTGTTTGGTTTAAGTTTTTTTTAATACTTTTCTGGTTGTTGAGTTGTCAAACCTTCTAGATTGGCTGCTCTCCAAAAAGAAGTATCCAATGAAGGTGCATCCGAGCTTGGATATCAATGATAAAAATAAACAAGCGAATAATGCTAAGATACATGGTTACCTTCGGTTAGAATTTTAGAATGCATTAAGAACTTTACTCTTGTCATAATTGAATATTGTTCTTTTTGCAACATTGTTGAATAAATGATTCACCTAGGAGTTAGAACCACAAATTGTGAGGAAACCTCCATTGTACACTAAATGTTGGATTCTAATAAACTGTGTTGATTCATTTGATTCATGCTTTGTCTTTTATTATTGTTAATTTGAAAGTCTAATGGTAATTGGCATAATTTGAAAGTCCAATGGTAATTGGCATCCCTTTTAAAATCCAATGGTCATTGGTACCTAAAGTCCAATAATAATTGGCATTCTTTTAAATCCTAGTAGTGACTGGCATTGTTGAAAGTCCAACAGTGACTGACATTGTTGAAAGTCCAATGGTTATTGGTATTCTTTTAAAGTCCAATAGTGTCTGGCATTGATGAAAGTTCAGTAGTGTCTGACATCGTTTAAAGTCCAGTGGTAACTAGCATGGTTTAAGGTCCATTGGTAATTGGCATTTCTTTTAAACGTCTGATAGTTGTCATAGTTTGATTATTGGTTGTCACCAACACCCCTGTGAGGTCCAGATTTTACAGGCATTTTCTAAATCCAACTCACTTGGCATATTCCAGTTTTAGACTTATCTTTTTCTTTTCCTGTTGTTTTCTGAAGATCCTGTTTGAACTCTTCGCTTTAAGGAAATATTTGGTTTTGTCTGGTCTCTTGTTAGAAGATCATTTTTGTTTCGTTATTGATCTTGTCAAAAATTAACCCCTTATTCAACTTTTCCCCGTTGGAGACCGCTTGTCTGGTTCTATCTCTAGTGGATAATCTTCTTCTAGAATATCATTCTGGTCATGTATGAACATGTGTTTGATCACTTTAGATTTCCCCAGTTTATTTCAGTTTCCCTAGTGTGTTGTTTTCTTTCCCAGTGAGTGGTTACTCATCATGTTGAATCTATCCTTGTTTGCTTTTGTTATCATCTGCATTTTTGCATTTTCCATATCATCATGCTAGAGTTCATGTCATGTCAGCATTTGCATAGTTTTTTCCGTCCTTAGCATAACATTGCATCTAAGGGAAAAAATTTTGGTTTGTTATATTTAATCAGACTAAGGTTTCGCGCCAATTCAAGTTGTTAGTTGAAGTCAAGTTACAGAGTCATAAAGAGGTCAAAGCAGTTGGTACATTTTGAGTGGTGTGCAAATATTGATTGTGTGGTTCAAGTTATTTGCTATTAATACAAACAGTTCAAGTTTTTTATTCAGTTCATATCATTTCAAGGTGGATTTAAGGATGCGATGTCATTAATTAGAAGATGATTTGAGGAACATTTTCTTCGATTTAATTCAAGAGTTGTGGCATTCAATTTCATTTTTCGAGGATTCAAGTGTGGTTCAAGCGTGAAGGTGCATTACCATTACCCCTACCTGTTCCCGTAACTATCCATTTTGTTATTCGTATCCATTTTCTTGTACAAACCAATCTTATCCAATTCGTTCCCCATTTATTTTTACTCTTTTTATCTTTCCATCCCTTCATAATTTCATTATCCATAAACCATTTCTAAACCGCTTTATTTTTCTAAACACTCAACTATCCATCCATTCAAATCCATCCATTATCCATAATCAATTTTATCATTGTCCAAATCATCTTTTATTTTGTCTCTGTTCTTTTTTTTTTATATATTTTTATTTCCATCAAATATTCACAATATCAATTTTTATCTTTTTAATATCCATTTTCCATTAATTTCCAAAAAAATCAAAAGTAATAATAAATTCTAGACCACGTGCAATTGACATTCTCATAAAAGTCCTAACTCCTAAGTCACACAAAATTGTTAAGCCCATTCCATGTCTTCTCTTAAGCCCACTTTATCCAAGTTTCTGAACATATACAAATATTTTGATGGTACATACAACATATAAAGTTGCAAACAAGCAAAGCTGAATTTAGTGGGCCATTTACATATAAAAGTTTGTTGTATGCGACTGTAATATATTCAGACGTTTTGATACTTTATCCCCATTTGAATAAAGTGGACCATAAACCTTCCCACATCAATGCAAACTTGCTGCCACAATGCATAGTCACACCCTCCAAGACACCCTTACATCCAAAACCATGCTCAAACGTGTCGCTACTGCGAAAAAGGCCGATGGAAGACAGAAGAGTCGCCATCGTTTGTTATTTATCCCAAAGAGAGGGAAAGGAAACGATTGAAGAAAACCTACGAAAAGGGAAAATACAAGGCCATCGCAACCAAATCTTGGGTTCGGGAGTCGGTTACGCAAGGGGAAGGTATGAGCACCCCTCACGTCCGTTGTACTCAACGGGATCCATGCTTATTATCTATCTAAAGGGTGTTAATCTATCTAAGCTACAAGCCACAGGGACAAAAGAAAAGAAAAGAGACTCGATAGAGAATCACCGCTCTATGCCTATGTACTCTCTCGTGCAATGGGAAAGTCAGAGTCAATATAGTTCAGAAAACTACGGGTGAAGGTGGGGAAAGGTTGCTCGCCAAGACATCATCGTCTTGTGCCTACATATACTCATCTGGTATGAGAAATCAGAGCAAACATAGTTTGGGATGACACGACCACAAGTTGGTTCAAATGTTTTACCCGAGTAAGGTTAAACCTTAGTTCTAGCAGTTAGGTGTATTGATGCTCGACCATTGGAGATTAGGCGTTACCTGTTTACGGTAGAACCAAGAGTTAACAAAACTCTCTTTGAAAATGGTTTTCACTTAATCCCAAAGGATAAAAAAAGTTTGATGTTTGTTTTTGAGTCTTTTATGAAGAAGTGGATTGAATTGTGTTTGTAATTCATGTTGCACTAAAGATTATGACTTAGGAGCGAATCCGTCGCATATCGTCCAAAGGACATACGCTAAACACTCTAGACGGTATGAGAGGAGGCTCCCCAATCATCATTTCCCAAATGCTTAAGGCTCATAGCGTACAACACTTATTATCCTTTATTAGATGTTTTGAAGAAATTTTGAGATGAGAAGAGAAAGACGCGAACTCTAAGGGGAAACTACACAACCCTAATGTTCTCATGCAAAATGCTCCTAAAGTTGGGATTAAAAGGGGAAATCTACCCTAATGTTAGCATGCTTGGATTGAACACCTAATGTCTCTCCTACTCTCATCCTAAACGGAGGGACTAGGAATCCTAAGGGATCATGGCAAAAGAAACCAAGAAGGGACAAGACAAATCAATCACAAACAAAAAGGAAGAAAAAGGTGCAAACATGAAATGCAACATAAAGAAAAGAGGGAGGAAAAAAGTGTGGGCCAACAGCCACCACAAGCACATCTCAACCTCTTGAAATAAACAAGGAATGCAAAACAAAAGAGAAATGCAAGCAACAAAGATGCAAGGATGAGATGAAATGGGAGAAGAGAACTCCTACGACCATCGACCATCAATCATCAAAGAAAAGTGGGAGGAAAAAAGTGTGGGACAACAGCCACCACAAGCACATCTCAACCAAGCAATTCTTCATGCTCAAGCAAAGCAAAAGATGAACACTCATCACTTTGAACAACAACTACAAAAGTATGCATTCAAGTGGAAATTGAACACGCGTGTCGAAGAAATCATGATTAAACAATCAAGAACAGCAACACAATATCCAAAACATCTCACTCAAATGCATCATACTTATCCATGAAGATTCAAAGTGAAATGATACCAAAACAAGCTCAAAAAATAGCAAACATGACATTCTGGTTTAGTGTTAATCGGTTAACACATATGGTTAACTGATTAACTAGTTAAAAATGTTTGAAATTTCGAAAATTCGCACTGGTTAATCGATTAACCAGTTTGCACTGCAACTGGTTAACCGATTAACACTGTACCAGAAGCAGAAAATAACAGCTCAAAAACACTTTTCAGCAATTAATCACTTCTCCAATAATCTAGATGGTTATATAATCAATTATGCATGAATTTAAACCAGAAAACAGTGATCCAATCAACATGTAAACACACTAAAACAACAAGATCACAAATCACATGGATCAAATCAACCAAAAGTCAATCAAAGATGAAGATCCACATCAAATATGCAAAATAAGCTCAAAATAGCATCGGATCTAGAATCCCAACCTACAAAGCAGAGAATTGCTTTGGTAATTGTTGATTAAACTTCAATTGAGCAGATCCAAGCTAGAAATTCGGAAATCCTTCAAGATCCAAGTGATTGCTTGTAGTAGAAATGAAGATCCACCAAAATAAAGCTACAATAATCCAAATAACCTCCTCTAGATCAACTTCAAAATTTAGATCCACAATAGCACGAAATTTGAATGGAGAATTGGAGACAAAATGGATGAAGGATGAAGGTTTTAACTCTAGAATTCAATGATTCCAATGGAGAATCAAAGAATTCAAGGTGAGAAGAGCTTTAATGGAGTTTGGGAATGGAAAAGTTGAGAGCAAAATTCAAGAGTGAATGAATTCTGAAAAATGAAATGGAATTATGAGTATTGTGTGTGTGAGTTTGGAGCAAACCATTTAAATACCCTATAGGTTAGGATCCAAATATGGTTTGGAGTGTGGTTTGTGAAAATTGGAATGGGATTAGGAGTGGGAATTTGGAGGGAACTTGAATTAATTTGAAAATTAACCAAAATTTGAAGTGGTTCTAGATTCTTCTTCTGGTGTAAAATCAATTTCTCATGTGATCAAAATGGACCCCAAAGTGACTTCTATTGAAAATTCACGTGCAGAGCTGAAATTGCCTTGGTTAATCGATTAACCATTTGGGTTAATCGATTAACACCTTCAAAAATTCAAATCTGACCTGATTTTGCCTTGGTTAATTGGTTAACCAATGGTGTTAACCGATTAACACCTTGAAAATTTAAATTTTGACGCCTTTTGGAGGGAAAAGTGCACATTTATCCGTTTTTAACCGTTTTGAGCTCTGTTAAGCTTCTAAAACTTGCTCTTGAATATTATAACCATGAGAATGCTTGAGATAGCTTGAGTTTTTCCTTCTGAGCTAAAAATATCCTGCAAAACAAAATAAAATCGACCATTCGATTGCCGGGCAAAATAAATGTCGGAGCTTCTAATGCTCGTGTTTGGTCTCTTGCACTGAAAAGAATTCTGAACCACAGAAAAACCTTGATCCCCTGCCTTAAGAAAAAATGCTATGATATGCAAGAAATGTGAAAATGCCAAGAAAACATAAGCCAATTGCAAGAACAGGTTGGTCAAATTTTGGGGTATCATGGTTATGAATACTTACCTCCCGTTTGGAACCTTAACCATAGTCAAGAGTTCCTCGTCCCTCGCCAACCGAACTATGGAGGCTCTGATTCCCCTTTCCTAGTTAGGATACGTAGGCACAAGATGCGATATCTTGTCGAGCCCTCTAACCACTAACAACTAACTGTTATCTCCTTCTTTTGGTCTGGTTAGAACCAATTGGTATTAAAATATAGATTTAGGTTTAAAGTTGGTGAACTCTATGTGAGTATCATGGTTTTGAGTACTCATTTTTCCCTTTGACTTTGGTTAAAGTCAACCCTAGTTAGAATTTTCAACTTAGACTTAGAGACTTGGTTAACTCTGTGTAAGTATCATGGTTATGGACACTTACTTTCCCTTTGGAACCTTGATCATTATCAAGAGTTCCTCATCCCTATTTAGGTAAACTACAGTTGCTCTGATTCCTTCCTAGTTAGGATACGTAGGCACGATATGTGATGTCTTAGCGAGCATACTTAATGTATATACCCTAGGTCTTTACCTTAGCACTTTTCCTTAGCAAGCAAACTTTAACATAACACAAATACTTACAAGAGGTTCCTCTAGAGTACTACAGACACTTAGGATGCTAACACCTTCCCTAGGTATAATCAACCCCCAAGCCTTATATCTCTTAGCTGTGTTGTCACATAGTGCACTTAGGGTTTTCTTCGATCTTTACCATTTCCTTTGGATAAATTAAATCTCGGCGGTGAACTTCATAATTTGTGATTCAAGTTAATTAATAGCTGATATCTGATTCTCACCGCAACAATAAGGTTAAAGCAAAGACCAACACAAAGCTCTAAAGCTAACAATACTTGAAATGTCAAGGTAAAACATTTCATTAAAAATAAAAAATATTACACACAATGCACAAAGGCCTGAGAAACATTGTAGGGAGTAAAAATACATACAAAAGAAAATTAAGACAGAGTGTTTGAAGCCGATGTATCAGGACCAACTCCTTGAGTCACCCAAGAATAGACTTAAAGGGATTCAGCGTCTCAGCATAAATTACAGTACCGAGGAAGAACTTCCTTGCATGCTCTACAGCTTGCTCGTAAACTTCGAGCATGACATGCATTGTATGCTGAAGAGAATTATGGAATTTCCACCTCAGATTGGCCACTTCATCCTGAAGAGCTTTCAAGACCTCAATTTTCTAAACAACGGTTTTCTAGTGTTCCTCTATCTAACAAACTTTCTCCTCAATAGAATCAGAAGCAGTCTTGTACTAGTTCTTTGCATCTTGAGGATAACCCTTCAGTTCAATCAAATGAGCCTCTAGAGACGAAGGAGAGCCATGTATTTTCACGACCTCTTGCAAAAAGCGAGCATCTCTAACCTTCTCTCGCGACGCAAGGAGCTCCTTCTAAAGATTGATGTACTTAAGCTTCATAGTTTTGGCTTTCCCTTCCCAAGCATCCCTCTCCTTAAAGGTAGTACCTGAGGCCAATACACCACCCTATCTAATAGAGACGAGAGAAAACATATCAGTATTTTGAACATACTATGAGCTAACTCGAAATTCATTTCCATCTTATCCCACTCAAGAAGATTTTGGACGAAGGATAAATCTGACGTCAAGACAATAATATAAACCTTCTCAGTAGTTCGTGGAAGCCGAGAAGATAAAATGTGTGGTATCTTTATAAAGGCAGTTACCCCCTATAAATGTTGTCCCTATAAACACGAGTTTGGTTTGGAGAAGCCTCAATATGAGTTGAGGAGATTATTGTTCTTCCTCCCAGACTCTCTTTGTTGAAATCAGAGGTGGAATTGGTTCCCCACCGTCAAAGTGGCCTTTGTTGGAACAATTTTTATTTTTACATCTACAATCCTTGATTTTTGATGATAAAAAAGTACAAAGAACAATTTTGTACTCTAATAATGTTGTTAAGTGTGCAGAATTTGAACAAGCCAGGTGCTGGATAGAGCAAACTTTGAACAACCCAAATGCTGGATAGAGTAGACTCTAAACAAGCTAGATGTTGGATAGAGCAGACCCTAAGCAAGCCAAGAGCTGAACAAAGCTGAACATCATCATACTCTAGACTCTGGATAGAAAGATTTTGAACATCATCAGACTCTAGAGACTGGACATCATCAAACTCTGAACTTTGGACGCCATCACATTCTTAACCAAAGTTAGAATACGAAAAAATGCTTAACTAAAATCAACTTCGGATATCCTAGCCAATGCTTCTAAAGCAAACAATATAAACTTACGCTAATAAATTCAAGCCTCATTTTCACTAGACTTTAAAGTCTAATCTTCGAGGCTCTGAACTCTGATCAAGCTTCAAATCATCTTTTATACGAAGCCAATGATTTAGAGAACAATGATTGAAGTGATATTCCTGATAATCATACATTCAAGCGCAAAACCAAATGTTTCCTTAGAGGAAAAATATGTTGGAATTATTAAGGAATGTACTTGTCGCTACCGCGAAAATAAGGTGCCGGAAAAACAGAAGAGTCTCCACCTTTCGTTATTTATCCCTCAGAGCGGGAAAGGAAACGATCGGAAAAACCTGACGAGAAAAGGGTAAGACAAGGTCATCGCAACCATTGTCTGGGTTTGGGAGTCGGTTACGCAAGGGGAAGGTATTAGCACCCCTCACGTCCGTCGTACTCGATGGGATCCATGCTTGTTGTGTTTACTGGACGAGTTGGTTTATCTATATACCTATCAAGGCTGGTTTAAACAGACAAGAAAAATGACTCGGCAAAGCGTCGCGCTTTATGCCTACGTATTCTCATCAGAGAATGAGAAATCAGAGTCAACGTAGTTCGGCCTACTACGGGTTACGGGGAAGGTGGCTCGCCAATACGTCAGTATTGTGCCTACGTACTCTCAACAGGCTTGAGAGATCAGAGCTTACGTAGTTCGGGATGATACGGATTATGGGGATTCAGATTCATCTGTTTTATCGAGTAGGGTTAAACAGCAGTTCCAGCAGTTAGGGACAAAGCCTGTTTGCGTTGGCGCTGAAGTTTAACGACACTCTTTTCTTCAGAAAAAGCTTCCTTTGCATTACAGGCCCACGGGGCAAAAAGGTTTGAAGTTTGTTTTCTGTCTTTTATGAAAGAAGTGTTTTTTATTGTGTTTGCAATTTCAATCGCACTAAAGACTATGACCTGAGAGTGAATGCGTCGCATGTCACCCAAGGGGTGCCATACTAAACATCCAGACTGTTGAAAAGAAACTCTCCAACAATCCTCTCTCAGATAGCTTAAGGCTCGTAACGTACGAAAGAAATCATTCATGATTACTGTATCTTAAGCTGTTTTGAGATGAGAAGAGAACAGGCTCAACTACGGGGAGACTATCAAGTCCTACTGTTGTCATGCCAAGGATTCATCCTATGGTTGTGGTTTGAAACAGGGAACTCCTAGATGTTATCATGCATAGGTTTCAACCTAAAGTTCTATCATCAGTTCCTTATCAAAGGAAATGAGAGTCCTAAGGGATCATATCAATGATACACAGAAACAGATAAAGCATCAGCTGAAACGGTAAACAGTAATACAGTAAACGACTGTAAAATGCATGCAATGCAAGTGAGGGAGGAAATGTGTGTGGGGCAGCAGCCTCCACAAGCTCATCTCAACCTCAAGCCAGAATGAATAACAGTAATCATACTGAGGAAAATAAAACAACATGCTATCAAGCAAAAACAGTAAACTGCGATCATACAGTAACAATGAAATCATGCTATCAAGCAAAATAAACCACATGGGCAAGGGAGCAGGGCTCTACCGAATACCCGCAAGCAAAGCCATACAGTAACAATACAAGCAGAGGGAGCAACTCAACCTCTAGTGCCATCATGCTCCTAGATTAAAGTCAGTCTAGATATGGACTTATTCTAATGCATCAAGCAAGTCAAACAAGGCACATTAGCAATACAGAAAAGAAACAGACAAGAAAGCAGATCAACAGCTCCCCTTTCAACTTCAAGCTTCAGCTCTTCTGACAGCAATCCTAGTCTTCAGACCTCAACCACCCTTCAAGGCTACCATCTCTCATGACAAATATCAACTTGCCTCTCCAGGTTTCAACCCACCAAACATAAGTTTCCACTTATTCTCTCTTCTCCAGGCCTCAACTCTACACTCAATCTCAATTGAATCCTCTTCATAAGTATCAACTTAGTCTTCAAGCTTCAAAGTAAGTATCAACTCATCCTCTGTTCTTCAAGCCTCAGCTATACACTCAGTCTTTACTGGATCTTCATTGGGTCTTCAAGTATCAACTTGTTCTTCTTTCTCTTCAAGCTTCAGCTACAATGGCAATGCTCAAGGAATCATCCTCTTCCATACTCTTCAATGAAGTCTTCATCTTCAAACTCAAGCCCAACATCTTCAAGATACTCAAACCTGAAGAAATCACTTAACTGGATAAGCTAGGATATTAAACTGCTTATTGACCACCAAAGGTGACCTATAAGGGTTTAACATCAAAAGAATGGTTCCCTCAAAAGTTCTACTTCCTAGGTACCATCACTTATCCCTCCAAAGGAGGGAGGTGAATACCATGGGAGGACTTTTAATCATTGGGAGGAATGGAGGTGAAAGATACCATCCATGTTTAAGAAAGAAATTGACTAAGTCTATGCTCTACTTAACTCCTAACCCTAAAACAACAACAAAACAAACAAGTCTTCAAGCTATCAAGCTCCTTCTTCAATCTTAAAGTCTTCCACTATGCTCCTCCATGCTCCACAAAGCAAGACCAAGCCCACCAAGCCAAGCAAAAGCCCACAAAGCAAAGCAAAACAAAATACAAGCCCACAAGGGCAACACAAACAACAATCAATTACAAAAATCAATTAAAAATAGTATACTATTATATTAAAATCTAATATAATTTCTAGGGGATCCTATATAACTACCCTTAATACCCTATATGTCCCAATATCTAACTTGACCTAAAAACTCAAAATTCTAGTGTTATTGTGGACCTATGTTAAGGATTGACCTAAATCTACACAACCTAAAGTCATCTAATCAAAACTAATCAAAAACTAATCACAAAATTATGGAATAAATCCATAGGGGAGCTAAAGTCCTAATCTAACTATCCTAAAAAGAATGGTGCAAAAATATAAAGGGAACTAGCTAAACAAAATTCTACAAAACTATATATCAACATAAAATGGATTAAAAAGCTATTAAAAGAGAAAATATACAAAAAATATTAAAAATGCATGAAATGCAAATGTTTTGATTTTATAATTCTCTAGGCATTAACAGGAAATAGGAGCAAAAACTCCCACGTAAAAATCATTAATTTTCTATTTTATATGATTTTTCAAAGATTAAAGAAAAATGGAGGAAAAGAAAATAAAAATGTGAAATGTTTGGTGTATTTAGCAATGATATGCAGTGCATTGACCAAATGGGCTCCAAATGGGGGTGTCATCAGCAAACGCGCTAGGCCCATATTCTCAGTCAGAAAACAAATAAAAAATATAAAGAAAAACGAAAAATACGCGGTGCAGAAAGTAAGGATACGCAGTTCAAATCATCACTAGGCCGTGGATGGGGGTGTGATTAGCAATTAGCAACTAAAGCCCAAACGAAAAATAAATGAAACGGCTGCGTTTAGTGTGTATTCAGAATCATCTTTCAAAATGTGAAGTTAAAACACAACCGTTAGATCACGCCCAAGTCAACCAGTCTCCTCGAATCCAAGGGCCAAGAAGTCATCTTCCTCCTCCAGCCATGAAAATGGGGGGAAAGCTCCATGAACAGAGCTTCACATACCAAGCTTCTCCTAACTCGGGCTCCTTCCAAACTCAACCAAAATCCATGATCTAAAACCCTAACCTGTTCTAAATTCATCCCTGATCACAACCATCCACTTAGATTTCATTGAAATGCCCTCAATCTCTAAACCCGATAATGAATCAAAATTAGGGTCAAACCTCAACTCTAACCATTCTTGAAATTAAAGTGCTCAATCTCTTCCTCATGTTACACTGGTCAATTCCTGCTATCACACCAAGATTATCTCTCAAGATTCAACAAGTTATGATGCCAAACAGAAATGGTGTCATCATCTTGATCCTCTCCAAATGATCTCAAAATCTCCAGAATCCATCTCCTACTTGTCTCTAACCATTCTAACCTAACAAATCTAACTAAATGCGCTTGAATGAAGGTGTAGAGTAAAAGTTGCAAACCTGTCAATTCTTGAATACCAGATAGGTCAAATCTTCAATTCAACCCTTCAATCTCTCCAGAATCACTCCTTGTGCCAAGATCTTGCTACTGTTTGCAAAAGTTTTGATCAAAGGTGCTTGAATCTCAGAATCCGATAGTGACTTGCAGCTTCCAAAATCCAAATGCTATCTTCTCAATTCTTCATGATCTTGCTCTCAATTTGGTATGGATTCACTCAGTATGATCAATGGAAGATGTTACAATAGAAAGAATCAATGGAAATGATGCAGAATATAGAAATTGATTTCAACTTGCAATGGAAGAAAATGAAATGGCAATCTCACTCTCTTCTATCCACCCTCACCAACCTTGCATCTGAGCAGCTTCTAATCAATATATAGGATGGTTCTAAACCATCCAGAACTTTCTGGAATCATCCAATGAGAATTTGAGATTCTCATGTCATGAGTTTTTTGAATTCAAGCCATCTCATATACCAGCTTGTGTTTGGCTCATTGCAGCAACTTGTTCTCCTTTGAAAATCTCCTTAGATGAGATGCATGAGATGTTAGGATGCTTTGCTAGCTTGTGCATTGATCTTCCTTATGTTTTGCATATGTGGCTTAATATGCAAGTAACCATTTTCCAAAGCAAGTCCATGATTTAGTCCTCAAATCAAAAATGTGGCTAAACCATTGTTTCTGAAATGTTTTCTAGAGTCAAAATGGTATATTACATGCCATGGTTTGGATGTGTAGCTTGAAAATTTCAATTTCCAACTTTGACTTATTTAACTTATGCCTTCATTTTAGGTCATTTTTACCATTTTGAGCTACAAGCCTTTTCAACATCTCATGACCTCCTTACTAGCCTTAAAACATCATTTTAAGCAAGTTTTATGTTGAAGATTTTTCCATTTGAAGCTTGGAAATAGGAGTTATGGCCTTATGCTTGAAATGACCTGTAATCTCCAAATGACCAAAATGCCCTTGACTTGTCAAAGCCATAACTTGAGTTCTACAAATCCTATCAAGGACTTCTAGTACTCTCTAGAAAGCTAAGAAGATAAGGAACAACATTCATGTTAACCAAAAGTTCATAGTAATCATCCTTCTTAGGAAAAAGTTTGATGCAAGTTGGGTGACTTTCAAGGCCCTAGATTCACATACCTCAGATGACCTGTAACTTGTCAAAGTCATAACTTGAGCTCTATAAATCCTATCAAGGACTTCTAGTACTCAAATTAAAGCTAAGAATAAGCTCTACAACATTCATGTTGGGGGTAAGATGAGATGCCAATCACATATTGAGCTAAACTGCCTTGAAGATAGGGGTCAAACTAGGGGATTTTACACTGTCAAGCCCTAGAAACCCTAGCTTGAAACTTCTCAAACTCTTCAATCATGATGGGTTGACCTTGGAATCATCCTTATAGCATCTCAATGCATCAATCCATGATCACATGGCTCTTGGTTTAGGTCTCAACCCTCTCCAAATCATCAATAGACCTAGGGTTGACCCAGTCAAACCCTAATTATACCTCTCATGGCTGAGGCTTCTTAATCTTACACAATGACCTCTCTAGGCTTCATGATGGCTTTCAAGACATCTCATGAGCTCTCTCAAGGCTTCATGATGGCTTTCAAGACATCTCATAAGCTCTCTCAAGGCTTCAAGTCCACATTCATGGCTTCAGAATCATCTGGTGGCTTCCCACAACTTTCAAGTTAGGAGACACACACACACACTTGGTTTCAACCACCCTCTCTGAGGCTCTCTTAACTTCTCTGACAAAGATATCAACCCTTGAACACTTGAATAACCTTCTTGGCTATCTTCACAGTCTTGATTGGTACTCATACCTCTTGATCTCCTGCATACATGTCTATGAAAGGCAAATGATAATGCTAATGTGAATGAAATGAAACATGAGCTAGGTAAATAAATGTTGGTCAAATTTTGGGGTGCAACAGCTGCCCCTATTCAAGCGGCTTGGACCTGACTGGGTGAGAAGCGAACGGCTCTGAACCAATCAAGGTACGAGATGGTTGAATACCGATAAACCCGGAAATTTGCCAACTGCACGAGTACACGATACTCTGACGGGAACAAATCTTCGAAAACTGAAACATTAGCTGCACGACAACTAGCTGGAGAATCGGTCACACGGTAACTGGTAATACATGGTCGATCATGCCGTCAGGAATCAAGATTCCTCGGGACTCATCAGGTCAACAATCAAGTTAAATCATGCCGTCGGGCATTCGAAGAAAACTTTTGGGCATCAGCTGGACTCCATCAGTAAGTCGGGAATAGGATTCTCGTTCAATCATGAGCCAGTTGGGGATATCCAAACTTCTGCCATCAGGCACTCCGCATCAGCTGAGAGAACTGCTTTGTTAACACGGTCAGACTTCAATCATCAAGTCTTCAGGGGAAGTTTCAACTTCGCTGTTCAGAAACCTGCTGGGGATGACACATCTTCGTTGGGGATTCTGGAGAACTATCAAGTAACTCTGCTTCGAGGATCCAGGAATCATTCTAGATGAATCAACTCTGCTGAGGACTTCAAGAATCATCTTGGACAAATAACTCCGCCGGGGACTTCAAGAATCGTCCTGAACCGATAACTCTGCTAGAGATTTCAAGAATCATCCTGAGCAAACACTCTGCCGGGGACCCTAAGCATCAACTTGAGAAACCGACTCTGGCGACTGCACTAGGGCTTTTAAGAATCATCTTAAACGAACGCCTTCGCTGGAGAATTCAAGAATCATCTTGGGCTGAAGGCTTTGCTGGAGAATTCAAGAATCATCTTGAGCAAGCGACTCCGTTGGGGAGAATTCAAGAATCATCTTGAGCAATCCATTCTGCGGCGGAACACATGCAAAATAAGAACGGTAACAACCTAGATCATGCTTATTAT
This sequence comes from Lathyrus sativus, assembly GCA_963859935.3. Lineage (NCBI taxonomy): Eukaryota > Viridiplantae > Streptophyta > Magnoliopsida > Fabales > Fabaceae > Lathyrus > Lathyrus sativus. The sequence continues at coordinate 836,842,277 of OZ012735.1, forward strand.
GCATATGCTTCGACAATGGCGCAATGCTCCACACGGTGGAAATGCTACGCGTTTATGATAAATGCTATGCAGTCATGCAAGATGATGCGATCCCATCAGCAAAATAAATGCTGAATGGAGAATCCTCCTGTCAAGGAGAAAGAACCACTCTGATAGGGGGAAGGAATCATCCTGCTGAGGGGAAAAAGGTCACGCCAATCCCAATCGGGCGCTGTGGGGAAGTGAACTTCAGTTGACTGCTGCAGGGGAACGAAGCTCTACGAGAACCTGGACCTGCTGAGGGAAAGCGATGTCAATCGCAGAGATAAACTGCACGGCCTTCGCGGCTAACCTTCCTGGAGATAACGACTCCGGCAGGGAAATACGGCATCAGCTATTCGACATTACACTGGGGAAAACCAATCATGGCCTGAGCGGCTTCCAAGGACTCGGCTCTCTTGGGGATCTGCAAACTCGGCTGGGGAAGAAGAAATCATTCTGCTTGCTGGGGAGATTACGACTCTGTGGGGAACCTCGATTCCGCTGGAGACTTCAGTCTTGAACCATCAGTTGCTGCACACTTCGGTGAATGACTCAGCTGAGGAGATGACGTTCCTTTAGGATGCATCTGATTGGGGAGAGAATCTTCTCTACCTGGGGAGACATATCAATGCTCACGATCTCGTGTTCAGACTCTGCGGGGAGAGGCTGCTGAACTTTGCAGGAGAAGGAGGAATCATCCTGCTTGGGGACGCGTACGGCGTACTGCCTGGAATATGCTACACCTGTAACAACACAAACAAACAGACAAGACACCCTTCTCAAAGGGACCTATCAGGGTTATCATCTTGTGACAATGTTCAAGTAATTCATTGTTTCAACAATCAATGGCCTAGGCCAGTAAGTTTATGTATGCGCATTTTGTCAAAAACATCGGCGTTCTTTTTCGCAAACAAAACAGATAAATGCTAAACAGACAAACAGAATTGCTGAATAGTATACATTTTATTGATAACGAACCCTTGAATGGGTAAAAATGTTTTACAACAGAGGCAAGCTCCTGGAATGAGGAAGCCACGCAAAAAATAAAACATAAATATACATCAGTATATACAAATGTCGGCAACGAGGCGTAGACGAACACCATGAGTTGATCCCTCTATGACCCACTCGACTTCGATACTTCTCCGATGCTTCAGCTTCAGAAGAGATTGATTCAGATAAACGGCCCTCAGGTCTTCCAAACCACTAAACAAAGAAAGTCCATACGCGGAACGCAGTCATTTGCTTTTTTCAAATCCCTAACTTTTGCGTGAACCGCCCTTTGCGGGTTTTCAGTTCACCGGGATACCCTTTTTTGCCAAAGTCGCCCATCCGGGTTTTCGACTTTGCGGGTGTACATTTTTTCAATTTATATCCCTAATTTTTGCCCGAACCTTTTTCCTTTTTTATGGTTCGCCGGGATGCCCCATTTTTGCCTGGACTCTCTTTTTACTGTCCAGCGGGTCACTTTCAAGCAAAGTATTTTTTAACCGCGTCCGCGTTCACCGGAGATGCAAAATCTTCACCGTCCATTATGGATAACAACAAAGCTCCTCCCGAGAAGACCTTGCTGACGACGTACGGACCTTCGTAGTTGGGAGTCCACTTGCCCCGGTGATCGGAGTGTGGAGGAAGAATCTTCTTCAGAACGAGATCACCCGTCTGAAAGCTTCTAGGACGCACCTTCTTATCATAAGCTTTCTTCATTCGGCTTTGGTATAAACGACCATGCGCAGACGATGCTAACCTCTTCTCGTCCATCAGGCTGAGTTGGTTCAGTCGGTTCTTAATCCATTCTGCCTCGTCGAGTTTTACATCAACCAAAACTCGTAAAGAAGGGATCTCCACTTCTAACGGTAGGACAACTTCCATACCGTACACTAAGGAGAAAGGAGTTGCCCCGGTTGACGTACGTACCGTTGTACGATAACCGTGCAGTGCAAACGGCAGCATCTTGTGCCAATCTTTGTAGGTCACAACCATCTTCTGAACAATCTTCTTAATGTTCTTATTGGCCGCTTCAACGGCGCCATTCATCTTCGGCCGGTAAGGAGATGAGTTGTGGTGTTCAATCTTGAAACTCTGGCACAACTCCTTCATCATCTTGTTATTCAGATTCGAACCATTATCAGTAATGATCCGCTCAGGAATTCCGTAACGACAGATGATGTCCCTCTTTATGAATTTATCTACCACCTGCTTGGTCACATTAGCATATGAGGCTGCCTCCACCCACTTGGTGAAGTAGTCGATAGCTACTAGAATGAAGCGATGACCGTTAGATGCAGTGGGCTCGATCTTGCCTATCATGTCGATACCCCACATGGAGAACGGCCACGGGGAGGACATGACATTTAAAGGGCACGACGACACATGAACTTTATCAGCATAAATCTGGCATTTATGACATCTCTTCGCGAATTTAAAGCAATCCGATTCCATCGTCAGCCAGTAGTATCCTGGTCTCAGGATCTTTCTCGTCATGGCATGCCCGCCGGCGTGTGTACCAAATGTGCCCTCATGGACTTCTTCCATGAGCATATTTGCCTCTTTCTCATCTACACATCTGAGTAGCACGAGATCGTGGTTTCTCTTATACAAAACTCCATCAGGATTGAGATAAAAGTTTCCAGACAGCCTCCTCAGAGTCTTCTTATCCTGGGTCGACGCTCCCGCAGGATACTCCTTAGTCATAAGGAAGGTCTGGATGTCATGGAACCATGGCTTGCCGTCGGCGGCTTCCTCGATCGCAAAGACGAATGCAGGTCTATCAAGACGAGAAAGGACAATTCTTGGAGCTTCATTCCAAAAATTGACTTTATACATCGAAGCCAACGTGGCTAAGGCATCAGCCATCTGATTTTCGGCCCTGGGCACATGATGGAGTTCCACTCGATCAAAGAACGGAAGCAGCCTTCTGGCATAATTCATGTACGGCACCAAATTCGATTGACGAGTCTCCCACTCCCCTTTAATCTGGTTGATCACAAGCGCCGAGTCACCATATACATCTAGGTTCTTGATTCTCAAATCAATTGCTTCTTCTAGACCCATAATGCATGCTTCGTACTCTGCTTCATTATTGGTGACCGGAAATGTCAGTCTCGCAGTAAACGGGATATGGGATCCATAGGGAGTCGTGATGATCACCCCAATTCCACTTCCATAAGAATTAACCGCCCCGTCAAATATCAATTTCCACTGGGATTTCCTATCTGGCCCCTCGTCGGGCAACGGTTCATCGCAATCTTTCGCTTTGAGAAACATGATATCCTCATCAGGGAATTCAAATTTCATCGGCTGGTAATCCTCGATCGGCTGTTCGGAAAGGTAATCAGACAATACGCTTCCCTTGATGGCCTTCTGGGAAACATACTAAATATCATATTCCGTCAACACCATTTGCCATCTGGCAATCCTACCCGAAAGCGCCTGCTTCTCGAAGACGTACTTGATCGGATCCATCTTCAAAATTAGCATGGTGGTGTGATTGAGCATGTACTGTCGCAAACGTTTGGCAGCCCAGGCTAATGCACAACACGTCTTTTCCAGCATCGAGTAGCGAGATTCACAGTCTGTGAACTTTTTACTCAAGTAATAAATGGCATGTTCCTTTCTGCCCGTCTCGTCGTGCTGACCGAGAACACACCCCATACTATTCTCAAGAACTGTCAAGTACATGATTAGTGGTCGTCCAGCCACTGGGGGTATCAAGATGGGAGGTTCCTGCAGATACTGTTTTATCTTGTCGAATGCCTTCTGGAAATCCTCGTTCCAGATAATCGCCTGATCTTTCTTTAGCAGCTTGAACATCGGTTCACACGTGGCCGTGAGCTGAGAAATAAACCTTGCAATGTAGTTTATTCTGCCCAGGAAACCACGAACTTCTTTTTCTGTTTTTGGCACTGGCATTTCTTGTATCGCTTTAATCTTCGCAGGATCAACCTCGATGCCTCTTTCGCTCACGATAAACCCCAGTAACTTTCCGGACCGTACTCCGAAAGTACACTTGTAAGGATTCAGCCTCAACCTGAACTTCCTAAGCCTCTCAAAAAGCTTCAGCAAATTGACCAGATGCCCCTTCTCCGTTTGGGACTTCGCAATCATGTCATCAACATAGACTTCAATCTCATGATGAATCATGTCATGAAACAAAGTTACCATAGCTCCTTGGTAAGTAGCCCCTGCGTTCTTCAGACCGAAAGGCATTACCTTATAGCAAAATGTTCCCCAGGGAGTAATAAACGTCGTTTTCTCCATGTCCTCTGGCGCCATCTTGATCTGGTTGTAATCGGAGAAGCCATCCATGAACGAAAACACGGAGAACTGGGCGGTGTTGTCGACCAACACATCGATATGAGGCAGCGGGAAATCATCCTTAGGGCTCGCCCTATTCAAATCCCGATAATCGACGCACATTCGTACCTTATCGTCCTTCTTCGGTACAGGAACTATGTTGGCGACCCACGGAGGGTAAGTGGTGACTGCTAAGAAGCCAGCATCGAGCTGCTTTTGCACTTCTTCTTTGATCTTAACGACCATATCTGGTCTCGTCCTCCTAAGCTTCTGCTTAACGGGAGGACAATCTTCTCGCAACGGCAAGTGGTGGACCACAATGTCAGTGTCAAGTCTGGGAATATCTTCGTATGACCAAGCAAAGACGTCACTATACTCTTTCAGCATCTCGACCAATCTCTGCTTGACATCACTTTGCAGTGCAGCCCCTATCCTGACGTTTCTGACGAGTTCTTCAGAACCCAGATTCACAATCTCGATCTCCTCTTCATGAGGCAGAATAACCTTCTCCTCTTGTTTCAACAAGCGGGCCAACTCTTCAGGAAGGTCTTCGTCTTCATCAATCTCTTCTTCGGCTTGATAGATCGGGCAATCAAAGTCGAAGTGAGCCATAGAAGGTCCAGAGTCGATGTCATCTGCTATGTGGATCCTACAATAACAAGGGTTAAGTTTAAAACAAGGATGTGCAGGCTAACACAAACCTCATTGCCATTTTGTTGTTTTTCAAAACAAATATAAAACAGGAATAACAGAGATCACAATATTTGAATACGAAGAAAAACGCCTTTGATTTATTAACAAAATGCATGTACATAATCCAACAAGGCCTTGACAATAAAACCACTATGCCCCGGGTAAGACATAGAGTTGTACAATGATTGGAAAAAGTAAATCATTACTCTTCGCTTGTCATCTGGATGGTAGCCTTGACGGACCAATTGTTGAGGCCCTCGCCTGGCTTGCTTGGCTGGATCCAAGAGTCGAGGTCACAGTCGCTATCTCCGTTGTCTTCAGACACCGCGTTGATGCTTTCGAATATCACTCCGCCGCTGGTAAACTGGATCGGCCCCTTACCTCGCGACGCACTGCTAGAAGAAGAAGCTTCAGCTCCAGGAGAATATCCCAACCCAAACTTATCTTGCTTGTTAGGTATCTCCAAAATTCGCCCCCAGCCTGGGGTAGATCCGGCTTGGACAACAGCCCGAGCTTCCTTGAATGAGGAGAGAGTCATCTCTGGCTTCTCGGTGACTACAGGAGCTACGTCCTTCACTTTGACAACTTCGAATGCTTGGCATAGGGTTTCATGAATTTCTCCATCCATCTCAACATACTTAAAGGACGACAAATGGCTCACCATTATGTCTTCCTCACCACAAACAGTCACGATGATACCCCCGACAGCATATTTGAGTTTCTGGTGCAATGTGGAGGTCACGGCTCCAGCAGCATGGATCCATGGCCGGCCCAAGAGACAGCTGTAGGCAGGCATGATGTCCATAATATAAAAGACCGCGTCGAACGTTTCCGGACCAACTTGGATTGGCAGGGTCACCTCCCCGAAAACATGGCGTTTGGTTCCATCGAACGCCTTCACAACCAGATCATTGGGTGTGCAGATCACTCCACGAGTATCCAACTTCATTAATGCCTTCTTCGGAAGAACATTAAGTGACAAACCCGTGTCCACCAACACGTGCGATATAATCGTTCCCCTACACTCTATTGAGATGTGCAGGGCGCTATTGTGGTTCCTCCCTTTCGGCGTCAGCTCTAGGTCAGTGAACCCTAGCCCATTTCCAGCATTTACGTGGGCTACAACCTCCTCTAGCTGATTTACCGATATTTCCTGCGGTACATAGGCGGCGTTCAACACCTTCAGCAGTGCGTTGCGGTGCGCTTCGGAACACAGCAACAAGTTCAGAATGGAAATCTTCGAGGGCGTCTGATGGAGATGATCTACAATCTTGTAATCACTCTTTTTAATCAACCGCATAAACTCCTCGGCATCTTTAACAAGCAAGTCTTTTTCTGCCCCGCGTGGGATCTCTTCAACGACTTTACTTTTACCTTTATCAGCCGCATCAGCTCTGACTACTCTATCCGCCACGACCTCTGGTGGTGCAAACACTCTCCCGCTGCGAGTAATACCACTGATTCCCGCAAGGTTCTCCACAGTCGACCCAAACGGTTCTAGCTCCAACTTTTGTCTGTTGCAGTAGACTTCAGCCCCATAATGCCACAGAACGACGTTAGTGCTTTCGAAGGGTATCGGCCCAACTTTGGTGATGGTAATCGTGGGCGGTCTGGGCGCAGAAATAGTTATCGTCTGGCGAGGGATGGTGATGGTGGCGACCTCGTCATCTTGCTTCAGCACTACCTCTCCCGATCCATATTCGGCCCTCCGGCTAAACTGTAAAATCCCTTCAGTCATCAGACTTTGAATTCCCTCTATCAACTGTTCACATCCATCAGAACGTGTGGCACAGTCCATACATAGCTCTCCGCAACCTGGAAAGAACCCTCTTTTCATCAACTTAGCTTTAACGAAGCTAAGCGGCGTCTTCAGATCTCTGACGTCAGTCAGCAAGTCCGCACTCTCGTCTTTGATAATGGCGTTCACTCCGCCTCCCCTATGATTCGGCATAGGATTCTTCGTGACATTTGGCACATTGTCCGAGAAGTTGATGATCTTGGCATCCACCATGTCCTGCACCTTATGCTTGAAGGCTTTGCAGTTCTCTATTGTGTGGCCGGGTGCCCCTGAGTGAAACTCACAAGTTGCATTTGCGTCATAACCTGGCGGAGGTGCCCCTGTCAGGGGAGCCAGCGTTCTCTTCTGGATCAACTGTAGCTGAAGCAAAGTCTGCAAGAGTTGCGCGTACGACATGGGCGGTGTCTCGAGGTGACGGCTCGACAAAGGTGCTCGATTCTGATACTTTCTATACCCTTGTTGATTCGGTTGCTGCTGCTGCCGTTGAACTGTCGGGATAGTTATACTGGCCACCTGCTGGTGAGGACCTTTACCCTTCCTTCGAGCATTGGTCACAGCGCTCGCTTCTCCTTCCCGTCTTTTGCCACTATAAGGTTTCTTTCCGCCTCCTCCAGCTGAGGATGAATCACCTTGAATTTTCCCGAGTTTGATCCCATTTTCGATGTGCTCACCCGTGATAATGAGATCTGAGAAGGTTCCGGACATACCACTGACCAATTTCTCATAATAAACCCCTGGGAGGGTGGCTACAAACATCTGCACGAGCTCACGTTCAACCATCGGCGGCTGAACCCTAGCTGCCAACTCACGCCACCGCTGGGCGTATTCCTTAAACCCTTCATTGTTCCTCTGCGACAGATTCTGCAGCTGGACTCGGTTCGGGGCCAAGTCGCTATTGTATTGGTAGTGGTGCACAAATGCTTCAGCAAGATCCTTCCACGTGCGCACACTAGTAGGCTCCAGACTCATGTATCATTCGAGGGAGGGCCCGGATAGACTGTCTTGAAAGAAGTGCATCAGCAACTTCTCATCCTCAGAATGAGCGGACATTTTCCTGTAATATGATCTCAGGTGGACGCGAGGGCAAGTGGTGCCCTTATATTTTTCAAAGTCAGGCACCTTGAACTTAGGAGGCACCTTGAAATCAGCAATTAGTCCCAACTTGGACATATCAACGCCCAAAGTGTTCTGGTTCTCGATATCTCTCATCTTATCTTCAAGTGCCTTGAACCTTAGACGTGCTTCAGCATTCAGCTCCCCTTCAGCACCTCTCTGAGAGAACACATCGTCCTGACGATCCTCTAGCCATGATTGAGGCCCAAACAGATTCCTAACACCGGCATTGCCGTTGCCCAGCCCAACATTGACATTAGCTCTCAGACTCCCATTACCGACGCCCGTCGTATTGAGTCCCATGTTGGCCATCACATTGCCGTTAGCACTGCCGTTTCCCCCGGTCACGGGGATGCCGTTCTGCGGAGTTTCAACTGGTGGATGAGTAGGCACAGTCCCACGATGGAGTACGCCATTGCTATCGACCCTTGAAATCAGGGGCTGAACCAAGGTTCATAGCTGATCCTGGCCATTGGCGACCGCTTGCATGAGCTCCATGAAGCGATCCATTCTTTCGCAGAGTTCCTGAACATCGGTTTGCACTTGCTCCATGATCCTGGTTTGATTAGCTCTGGTCGGATAGCGGTGAATAGGTCTCTGATCAATCTTAGAACCACCTGAAACAACCTATAAACACAAAAGGGTTAGGAAAAAACGACAAAGTGCTCGTTATGCAAATGCTTTATGCAAATGCAAACGTGTGTCTGTGCGTTAGGGAGATCTCCCCCGATCCTAGTGCCTGAGTGCCAGTGCTAATAATAAGAAGAAGTCTGAGTCCAATCATGGAAATAACAATCTCATATATAAAGAAAGCCCATCAAGGCAGTACACAACATCAGCGAGTACAAGATGAATCAATAGCGTGACCTCAGCCAACAAGCCTGGTGATGGTCAGCATACAACAATGATCAAAACAAAAGGAATACAAATAGTCAAGTACGGCCACGGGCGCGATACTCTTCTAACAACTCCTTCGTTTCTGGATGATCAGGCAGAGTAAGTAACCCTTCGACGAGTAATTCCCTTTGCACAATGGTGCACTAAAGACCTTCAATCGAATCTTCCCAGGCTCCTTCGCCGAAACAATCTTCTAGCTTCCGTTTCTTGGATTCAAACGTCAGTTTGCGCTCCTTCAAGTTAGCGAGAGCTCTGTTGAGCTGGCCTTCGGCGGCGTATCTACGAGCGGTTTCATCATCAAACCTCTTCTCACTGGCCTTCACCTGGGCTTCCAGCTTGGAGACCTGTAGCATCAGCTTATCCTCCCGCTCTTTCCTGGTGGCTAGGGAGGCCTTCCAGTGCTGGTTGAACTTGGATATCCTCCGATACGCTTCGTCCAAGTGCTGCTTCTTCGTAGCCAGTACGTCATTGACAGCTTTAAAGTCTTGACCCATGCGTTCACGCTCGGCTATCTGCTTAGTCAGGTCTGTACCTAGCTGGTTCACCAGCTCTGTTTGCCTCTTGAAGGAATGAACGGCTTCGTTCCTCTCGCTTCGGAGCTGAGCCAATTCTTTTTCCAGTTCTTCGTTTGCCCGCTTCAATTCATCTCTCTCAGCTAACACCTGATTATGCTGCTGAATGGGCACGACAGTAGGCTCTTCAATCATTGGAGGGCTTTCTGGCTTGGCAGGAGGAAACGACATCCCTATAGCATCTGCTCTGGCTCTGATCCAAGTCACATACGGAGGGTAGGCTTGATTGTTGCTCCTCCCCAGCAATGGCTTTCCCCTCTTACTGACGCCATTCCAAGCGCGCTGAAGCTTAGATAATAGATCCCCCTCTAGAAGACTAGTGAGGTACAGAGATTCCTGCACCTCTTCATCCTTCGACGAAGCTCTCAAAGCATACGCGAACTGTCGGACCAACAAAGACGGATTATAGTTTATACAGCCCTTCCTGCCTATCAAAGGCACGTTTGGAAACCCACTGCAGCTGAAGATAATCTCGGTACCCAGCCTATCTCTGTCAAACCAGTCAATATCCTCCGTAGATAGACTCATCAAACGCTCGGACCACTCGGCTGTGGCTGCCGACGAAACAAAGGGACCCCTCTTGGGCAGATGACTATCAAGCCATTTATAAAGCAAGGGTACACAGCATGAGACATTCTTGCCCCTTCTATTCTCATTTTTGTAGTGGACGGAATGGTAGACATCTCCTATCAAGGTAGGGACTGGATTCCCTGATGCAAAGATATGAAATGCGTCGAAGTCTACAAAATCGGGCATATTGGGGAACAGAATAATGCCATATATGCACAGAGCGAGGATGGCGTTGAACACGACCCAACATCCATCTTTGGCGCACTGCTGAGCTTTACCCACTAAGAATTGCAAAGAGAAACCAGGAACCTTGTTCCAACTAGACAATACCAACTCGGAGGCATCCAGATGAAGTGAAGGAGCTAGACCAGCCAGGTCAGGCTCTGTATCCATATGAACAAAAGGCATCTGCCTCTTGACAGGCACACCTAACAAATCAGCATATTCCTCTAGCGTGGGTGCGAGAACAAAATCCTGAAAAGTGAAACATCTCAACGGAGGGCCGTAGAACTGCAGCAGAGCGTGCAACCCATTCAACTCGAACGCAGAAGGTTTACGAACCAAACCGAGCAATTTGCCGTAAGATTTTCTGAACTCATCTCTCACAGAATCATCTGCTAAAGCAATCAAACCGGTCAGCCGAACCACATCGGGGGCAGGGAACTTGTAAGCCACGGTCTTCCTCAGAGAACCCATAACAATACAATAGGAGGCAATAAATCCTGGATCGGGGAAAACGGTACCTGCAACACAGACACACGTTAATGAAATGCAAATGAGTATGCAAAGCAATGTAAAATGCAATCATGCAGCAGGAGATCAAGGCAACTGTGTTGTGGAGATTCTGTATCAACAAAACCATAATCCTGCTCTATCAAGAACAACCACTGTATCTGATAATAAGAAAACCCCGGTATCGGATCACAAATCTGCTCTGTCAAGAACACACATCTGATAGGGCCATATACACAAGACTATAATTTTGCTCTGTCAAGAACAAACGTTTGATAATAAGGACCTCTGATACAGGACCAAGAAATCTGCTATGTCAAGAACAAACATCTGATAACAAGGACCTCTGATACATGACCAAAAACTCTGCTCTGTCAAGAACAAACATACATCTGTTGATGAGATCTTCAGACCCCAATCATAAATTTTCTCTGTCAAGAACATACATATATATATATATATATATATATATATATATATATATATATATATATATATATATATATATATATATATATATATATATATATATATATATATATATATATATATATATATATATATATATATATATATATATATATATATGAATATAAGGTCCTTTGATACAGAACCAAAGCTCTGCCCTGTCAAGAACAAACATCTGATAATAAGACCCTCTGATCAAAACCTGCTCTATCAAGAACAAATACACATCTGATGATAAGATCCTCTGATCCCAATCAAAAACCTGCTCTGTCAAGAACAATCATATATCTGCAGATGAGATCCTCAGATCCCAACAAAACAGATCCACTATCAAGAAAACCAGGTGGTCTGAAGGACAAAGTTTCCTACAATAAACCCAACCCTGCTCACAGGTATGGACCTAAACTGACTCAAGTTAGGCATCCTATGCTTTCATCAGCGTCCCAGACATCCAAGAGGGGTGATACGATACCCAGAAGGTGTGGCATCACCAGCTCATGAAGCGGCCTCACTCGGCTGAATCATAAATGATCGGTCCCCAGAGTCGACAATCCTCCAAACCAACAACCCCCTCAACCCAAAGGGTTGAAAAAGAAGCCAACCGGGAGAACCTCTTCTGAGCATGGATTTCATGAGACACTAGTGCCTGCCAAGCAAGCACGCGCCCACTAATTTCCACAACTAATGCTATGTTCACTCAAGCCTGGGTCTGGCTTCTCACTCATCAGAATGCCCCTCCCACAACAGCACAGATAATCATTTCATACTGAAACATAAAGTGCGGGAAGTAAAATGCGATAAATAAACACAACCTAACAAGTAATCATACAAGCGCTAGGATTGACTCTCGCAGGGGATGTCGGATCCCCACACTGACTCGCATACGGGACGTTGGATCCTAGGAAACTATCAATCTCCCCAGCAGAGTCGCCAGCTGTCGCTACCGCAAAAATAAGGTGCCGACAAAACAAAAGAGTCGCCACCTTTCGTTATTTATCCCTCAGAGCGGGAAAGGAAACGATCGGAAAAACCTGACGAGAAAAGGGTAAGACAAGGTCATCGCAACCATTGTCTGGGTTCGGGAGTCGGTTACGCAAGGGGAAGGTATTAGCACCCCTCACGTCCATCGTACTCGACGGGATCCACGCTTGTTGTGTTTACTGGATGAGTTGGTTTATCTATCTACCTATCAAGGCTGGTTTAAACAGCCAAGAAAAATGACTCGGCAAAGCGTCGCGCTTTATGCCTACGTATTCTCATCAGAGAATGAGAAATCAGAGTCAACGTAGTTCGGCCTACTACAGGTTACGGGGAAGGTGGCTCGCCAATACGTCAGTATTGTGCCTACGTACTCTCAATAGGCTTGAGAGATCAGAGCTTACGTAGTTCGGGATGATACGGATTATGGGGATTCAGATTCATCTGTTTTATCGAGTAGGGTTAAACAGCAGTTCCAGCAGTTAGGGACAAAGCCTGTTTGCGTTGGCGCTGAAGTTTAACGGAACTCTTTTCTTCATAAAAAACTTCCTTTGCATTACAGGCCCACGGGGCAAAAAGGTTTGAAGTTTGTTTTCTGTCTTTTACAAAAGAAGTGTTTCTTATTGTGTTTGCAATTTCAATCGCACTAAAGACTATGACCTGAGAGTGAATGCGTCGCATGTCACCCAAGGGGTGCCATACTAAACATCCAGACTGTTGAAAAGAAACTCTCCAACAATCCTCTCTCAGATAGCTTAAGGCTCGTAACGTACGAAAGAAATCATTCATGATTACTGTATCTTAAGCTGTTTTGAGATGAGAAGAGAACAGGCTCAACTACGGGGAGACTATCAAGTCCTACTGTTGTCATGCCAAGGATTCATCCTATGGTTGTGGTTTGAAACAGGGAACTCCTAGATGTTATCATGCATAGGTTTCAACCTAAAGTTCTATCATCAGTTCCTTATCAAAGGAAATGAGAGTCCTAAGGGATCATGTCAATGATACACAGAAACAGATAAAGCATCAGCTGAAACGGTAAACAGTAATACAGTAAACGACTGTAAAATGCATGCAATGCAAGAGAGGGAGGAAATGTGTGTGGGGCAGCAGCCTCCACAAGCTCATCTCAACCTCAAGCCAAAATGAATAACAGTAATCATACTGAGGAAAATAAAACAACATGCTATCAAGCAAAAACAGTAAACTGCGATCATACAGTAACAATGAAATCATGCTATCAAGCAAAATAAACCACATGGGCAAGGGAGCAGGGCTCTACCGAATACCCGCAAGCAAAGCCATATAGTAACAATACAAGCAGAGGGAGCAACTCAACCTCTAGTGCCATCATGCTCCTAGATTAAAGTCAGTCTAGATATGGACTTATTCTAATGCATCAAGCAAGTCAAACAAGGCACATCAGCAATACAGAAAAGAAACAGACAAGAAAGCAGATCAACAGCTCCCCCTTCAACTTCAAGCTTCAGCTCTTCTGACAGCAATCCTAGTCTTCAGACCTCAACCACCCTTCAAGGCTACCATCTCTCATGACAAATATCAACTTGCCTCTCCAGGTTTCAACCCACCAAACATAAGTTTCCACTTATTCTCTCTTCTCCAGGCCTCAGCTCTACACTCAATCTCAATTGAATCCTCTTCATAAGTATCAGCTTAGTCTTCAAGCTTCAAAGTAAGTATCAACTCATCCTCTGTTCTTCAAGCCTCAGCTCTACACTCAGTCTTTACTGGATCTTCATTGGGTCTTCAAGTATCAACTTGTTCTTCTTTCTCTTCAAGCTTCAGCTACAATGGCAATGCTCAAAGAATCATCCTCTTCCATACTCTTCAATGAAGTCTTCATCTTCAAACTCAAGCCCAACATCTTCAAGATACTCAAACCTGAAGAAATCACTTAACTGGATAAGCTAGGATATTAAACTGCTTATTGACCACCAAAGGTGACCTATAAGGGTTTAACATCGAAAGAATGGTTCCCTCAAAAGTTCTACTTCCTAGGTACCATCACTTATCCCTCCAAAGGAGGGAGGTGAATACTATGGGAGGACTTTTAATCATTGGGAGGAATGGAGGTGAAAGATACCATCCATGTTTAAGAAAGAAATTAACTAAGTCTAAGCTCTACTTAACTCCTAACCCTAAAACAACAACAAAACAAACAAGTCTTCAAGCTCTCAAGCTCCTTCTTCAATCTTCAAGTCTTCCACTATGCTCCTCCATGCTCCACAAAGCAAGACCAAGCCCACCAAGCCAAGCAAAAGCCCACAAAGCAAAGCAAAACAAAATACAAGCCCACAAGGGCAACACAAACAACAATCAATTACAAAAATCAATTAAAAATAGTATACTATTATATTAAAATCTAATATAATTTCTAGGGGATCCTATATAACTACCCTTAATACCCTATATGTCCCAATATCTAACTTGACCTAAAAACTCAAAATTCTAGTGTTATTGTGGACCTATGTTAAGGATTGACCTAAATCTACACAACCTAAAGTCATCTAATCAAAACTAATCAAAAACTAATCACAAAATTATGGAATAAATCCATAGGGGATCTAAAGTCCTAATCTAACTATCCTAAAAAGAATGGTGCAAAAATATAAAGGGAACTAGCTAAACAAAATTCTACAAAACTATATATCAACATAAAATGGATTAAAAAGCTATTAAAAGAGAAAATATACAAAAAATATTAAAAATGCATGAAATGCAAATGTTTTGATTTTATAATTTTCTAGGCATTAACATGAAATAGGAGCAAAAACTCCCACGTAAAAATCATTAATTTTCTATTTTATATGATTTTTCAAAGATTAAAGAAAAATGGAGGAAAAGAAAATAAAAATGTGAAATGTTTGGTGTATTTAGCAATGATATGCAGTGCATTGACCAAATGGGCTCCAAATGGGGGTGTCATCAGCAAACGCGCTAGGCCCATATTCTCAGTCAGAAAACAAATAAAAAATATAAAGAAAAACGAAAAATACGCGGTGCAGAAAGTAAGGATACGCAGTTCAAATCATCACTGGGTCGTGGATGGGGGTGTGATTAGCAATTAGCAACTAAAGCCCAAACGAAAAATAAATGAAACGGCTGCGTTTAGTGTGTATTTAGAATCATCTTTCAAAATGTGAAGTTAAAACACAACCGTTAGATCACGCCCAAGTCAACCAGTCTCCTCGAATCCAAGGGCCAAGAAGTCATCTTCCTCCTCCAGCCATGAAAATGGGGGGAAAGCTCCATGAACAGAGCTTCACATACCAAGCTTCTCCTAACTCGGGCTCCTTCCAAACTCAACCAAAATCCATGATCTAAAACCCTAACCTGTTCTAAATTCATCCTTGATCACAACCATCCACTTAGATTTCATTGAAATGCCCTCAATCTCTAAACCCGATAATGAATCAAAATTAGGGTCAAACCTCAACTCTAACCATTCTTGAAATTAAAGTGCTCAATCTCTTCCTCATGTTACACTGGTCAATTCCTGCTATCACACCAAGATTATCTCTCAAGATTCAACAAGTTATGGTGCCAAACAGAAATGGTGTCATCATCTTGATCCTCTCCAAATGATCTCAAAATCTCCAGAATCCATCTCCTACTCGTCTCTAACCATTCTAACCTAACAAATCTAACTAAATGCGCTTGAATGAAGGTGTAGAGTAAAAGTTGCAAACCTGTCAATTCTTGAATACTGTCGCTACTCGAAAAATGCATCGCGCAACGACGGGGAGGCGAGAAAGATAGATAGAAGAGTCGCCACCGAACTTTATTTATCCCATGAGGGGAAAGGAAAATATTGAGAAAACCTTAAGAAATAAATGGATAAGTTGGTCTCGCAACCAAGAACGGGTTCGGAAGCCGGTTATGCGAGGGGAAGGTATTAACACCCCTCGCATCCATCGTACTCGATGGGAACCTTTTGTTTGTCGATGTGTGAATTTATTTGCTTAAACATTATGCTATAAGAAGTGTTCCACAGGGTAAAAGAAAAGGTTAGAAACAAGAAAGTTAGGAGGAAAGAGAGAACGGGGAAGAAAATAGAAAGAACAGACTCGGTAGGACTTCGCAGTCCTATGCCTACGTATTCTCAATAGATGTGAGAAAGTCAGAGTCGACGTAGTTCGGGGAACTACAGATATAGGGGGGAATGTGCTCGGCAAGGATTGTGGCCCTTGTGCCTACGTATCTTTACTTGAACGAAGTAAAGAATCAGAGCAGCCGTAGTTCGGCCTACGGTGTGCGGGGAAGTCTTGGTAGACGCTGCTAACGTGCGCATTCTAGCAGTTAGGTGTATTTCTGCTCGCTCGTTGGAGACTTAGGCGTTACCTATTTGCGGTAGAACAGACGTAGCATGCCTTTTTGGGAAAGGGTGAAAAAGAAAAAGGGTGCTCGCTAGGATATTGCAATCCTATGCCTACGTATTCTCAACATGCAAGAGAAATCAGAGCAACGTAGTTCGTGCCTACGGTGCGGATAACCGGTGTGTTTGGGGATGATGTTATCGTGTGTGTTCTAGCAGTTTAGGTGTTTTGCTGCTTGCATGTGAGGAGACTTATGCGTACCTGTTTGCGGTAGAACGGACGTAACATATCCTTTTTGAAAGATTAGGTTTTCGCCACGCGAGGCAAGAAGTCACGTTTGATGGATTGGACTGTTTTTTAGGGGGCGAGACATGTCCTCGGATAGTAACCCCTACGGGTAGTACCCAATTTGTTATCTCAAAGTTTTTATTATAAAAGGGTGTTACGAACTAGGCGTCTTCGTATTGAAAGACGAGCGTCGAAACCACCCTCACTACAGTGGGCATCCCAACACTCGAAGAAGAAGAGGTCTACACCCAATCTTCTCTCTTTAATTCAACATAAAGAGAGTTTCGTTCTCTTATTAAGTGTTTTTGGTTTTGAATGGTAAGTGCTTTGCGACAGAGAACCCTACGGTAAATGTCAGCACTCGGGATAGGAGAAGGCCTACGCCTAACCACTCCACGACCATTCAAGTTTTTGTTATGAAAAGAAGTTTGAAAACGCACTTGGTGCGAGACCGAGGTTTTAGGTGACAAGGGTTACAGAAAGGAGTCGTGAAAGGGATAGGTGGTGGATGGAGGCGTGTCTTCGTATTGAAAGACGAATATCGAGACCACCCTCACTACAGTGGGCATCCCAACACTCGGAAAGGAAGAGGTCTACACCCAATCCTCTCTCTTTAATTCAATACAAAGAATTGATTTTAAGGAGATGAGATTTGAAAATGGATGGGAAGCGTCTTCGTATTGAAAGACGAGTGTCGAAACCACCCTCACTACAGTGGGCATCCCAACACTCGGAAAGGAAGAAAGTCTACACTTAATCCCCTCTTTTAATTCAATACAAGGAATTTGATTTGAAAATGGTTTGTCAATGTTTTTGAATCGAGTTGGGACAAGTGACGAAGAGAGAAAAGAGGTGGTCTCAGATCCAACATTACTTACCAATAATTTGACTGGTAATGAATTACGGAGGTCTCGTCATCGACCCAAAATGGCAAAAATGCCCAAATAAAAAAAGAAATAAAAATCATATATAAGAAAATATTGAAATTACTCTAAAAGAAATTGAAATAAGTTAAAAGAAAAATCTAATATAAATATTTTACAAAACAAAATACATAATATTATTATAATTCTAATAATAATAACCTAATAAACCAAAAAAAACAAAGGATAGTATGAAAATAAAACAGGGGTGATAGTTCAGGAACGAGTGGGATCATCATGGGCCCATTGGCCCATTCACCCACAACAATGCTTGCCGGGAACGAATGGTGAATACAGGCACGAGCGTGGGAATCACGCGGGCACAAAAAAACCTACCATCTCACCAAAAACTGTCACGTTCACCATTGATGAAGGAAAAAAACGCATCCAAACGGCATGGAAGTGAGAGGCAACGCGTTTCAGACAGCAAAAACAATACAACGATCTTGTGATTTATTTACCGTATTCTTCGTCTCACCCATTCATCTCCAGGTGAGTGTTGGTTCTTGCTTGAGGAATAATTTCTCTCGATTTATGGTGGTTTAGATTGTCCGATGATTTCTCGTTTGTTCCTACCTTCTTCAATTCGATTCTGCTCTGGTTTGTTAAATGGGGTTTGTGCATGATTTTCTTAAGGATGCTTTCGGTGCGTGTTGTGTAGGGTTCAGATGGGGCTCGATGGCTTATGTTGATGTCTGGTTGGTGGAGATTTGGAAACGGAGAAGAAGGTCTATTTAGAGTTAAAGAAGATGATGGCTGGAATTATGATGTTTGTGAGATTTGAAGCTGAAAGGTATTGTTGTCGTTTGAGAAGATCAACGGTGGGCGTGTTGTTGTTTTTTCGTCATGGATGATGATGAATGTTTGAAGCTTCGCTGGGTTTTTCGCGGAAGAGGGGATGAGTGAGTTCTTGGTTGTTCTTTCTGGAAAATGTCTCGTTCAGAAATGGAGTGAGGTTGGTGATGAAGGTAAGGGAGGAGACGTGTTTTGGTCAGAAGAAAAGGTCGTGAACGGATGTTGGTTAATGTTGATGATGATGGTGTTTACATGTTTTGAGTTGAAGGTGGGGTTACGTTTGATATTTGGTTTGAAATGCTATGAAGATGATGATGGTTGTGAGTGAGCTCAATGATATTTCTGAGTTGTGTTGAAGAGGATTCGTTTGGTTATGGAAGTGTTCTGAGTTCACGGTTGGTTGAAAATGGAAGTATGAGAAGTCGTTGCTTGGAGTTGGAGGTTCAAGTTGAAAAAGATGATGATAGTGAGCTGATGGAGCTGATGATAAATGAAGATCAATAGAGTTGTGAAGGTTTTCTCAGAGTTAAGACCACTGTTTGGTTGAAGTTCAAAGGTTGTGGTTCCACAATGTAGGTTCTTCTCCTTGATATTCAACGGTGTTTTTATATTATGATGATTTTTTGCTCTATTATGGAGCCCAAAAGCAGGAACAACAGGGTCATACCAATATATTGTCTGGCGTGCAAGTTTTGGTGTGTGAGTGACTGAGGGTAGTACAAGTTGTCGTACCAGTAGTGGTTGTGTGTTTGCAGGTCTGTTGGTTTTTTAACAAAGCTTGTCTGGTGTGGGTTTTCTTTTTCATTGCAGGTTTGTCCAGGTCGGTACAGTCCTTGCAGCAGTGATTTTGTCTTTCTCTTTTCTGATGGAGTGTTTCAGGATAGAGCTATGCAGAATTGGAGCAGGTTTTGCTAGTATTGTTTGGGAAGTTTTGCAGGTGTTAGTTTATTGGAGGGTTTTTAGCTGGTTGTAACAGAGTTGGTCTGGTGTGGATGTTGAGTGTAGCAGGTTTCATTATGGTGTTTTTGTCTTGTTGTAGGCTTGTAGCAGTGGTTTGGTTGTGTGTGGGCTGGTATGTTGCGTTTTCACAATGCTGTACAGAACGGCTTGCTTTGATGTTGTGACTGGCCTTTGATTTCGCCGGTAAAAACAGCACCCCCATTCCTTGTACAAATTTTGTTTAAAGTTTTATGAATCCCTTGATTTGTTTGTTCTTCTTCTAAATCACAATTGGATAATTGTTGCTGCCTCAATTTTGTGATTGTGCAGGTTCTGCTGATGATCAAGTGGCGAAGTACGAGCTGTGTTTCGGTCAGAAGTGAAGCGCCAATTAAACCTGAACTTCACAGATAAGCACTCGATTGAGCAGACGAGTTAGCAACACAGACCTGGATTTTCAAGTTCAGATCCAAACTTCACAGCTCAACTTCACAACATAAAGCAACTTTTGCTTTTGTGATGGCTATCAACTCACAAGATGAGAAGGTGAGATATTAATAATGGGTCCTCTCGTCATTTTCTAACTGCAAACCGTCCATGCCTCTAAGGGCACTTTCATAATTATTGGCATGAGAAGCATTTCTTCCAGCCCGTGTTACTCTCTGAGGATCAGAAGACCCGATCGGTGAACTTCTTTGCCCACCCAAAATTCGGTGTGCTGCTCCAGGGCTAGCCTCAGCAGTGCGTGTACGGACATCTGATTCAGCACCAACAAATGCATCACGGCTACTAGAAACAGCAACTCTCCTGGATGATCCATTTGACTGACCCAAGACATTGGCACTTGAAAGAGTATTCAAAACGGGTCCTGACATTCTGCGCCTCGAGGAATCCACTGATACCAAACCAGGGGGTTGCCCTTCTTCTGCTCCTGTATGTCTGTCAGCATTGGTAACAGCAGGTGGCATTGCAGAACTGGTTCCAGTACCAGGAATGATGGCCCGTGCTGGAGGTGTGGCAAGCTGTGATTGCTGATACTTCAAGATGGTCCATTCAAACACGTAATCAAATTGGAATCCTTCACGAATAAACAGGTCACGGAATATCCTTTTGAGATACGCGTAATCTGGCTTGTCATCAAATCTTAATGAGCGACAGTAATGGAAGTAAGATGCAAATTTTGTTGGATAACCCCGGCACATGGCTTCAATCGATGTAGAAACCTTTTTTCACTAATTTTCTCATACTTCTGTTTCTTGGTTCCTGCTTTAAGTCCCTGCCAAGGAAGACTCCCTCTCAAGAAGTACATCAAAACATAACCAAGAGACTCTAAATCATCTCTTCGACTTTGTTCAATGCCAAGGTGAGTATTCGTGCTAGCATATCTTGCAGTTCCGGTCAAATTTTTATTTTCCCTGTAAGGTATGTGTTGATGGGTTGAATTCAAGTCATAGTTTATTGTTGTTGCCTATGCAGGTGAATCATGAGCTGATGCAGGAGCTAAGTTGGTGCCGGTTAGAGGTGTTCTGAAGGTCTGTTATGGAATTCTCACTGAGTATCATTGTGATAGTTTGGCTACTTTGTTGTACTGCAGGTCGACATTGCACAGTGAGTTGTTGTGAATTATTGACTTCATGTGGTGTCCGCAACGGTTTGGCAAGGTGCGTGGGAATCGACGGTGCATTGAGGCCTGACTGAGCTCGCGTAACATCGTTCGCTTTGCGGTTTAGGAGATGGCTGAACAAAACAAGGAATTGTAGTGTGAATTGACAGAAACTTGCTCTTTTTAACAAAATGAATTTCCATAGTTTGATGATGTAAAGGACCTCTCATTTGCAGTAACTTCCCGTGAGCCTTTTTAGTGTAATGGGCTTAAATTGTCCATGGGTTTTTTGTGTAACATTTCTTGTATTGGTCATGATATTTTATGATGAACGTATATGGGTTCAAGTAATATGCTTGAAACAAAATAATGGATTCTTTAGTGATTCTCTTGCAAATTACTTGAATCATAGGTTTTAGTAATACAATAAGTCTTTGAAATAAATCTGCAATGCCCTGACTTATTCCATTTCTTGATTAGAAAGCAATCATAATTGAAATCACAAATAATTGCGTGTTCTCAATTAAAACTACTCTCAAATCTTCCCTGACCTGGATGATACTTTGAATTAGTCCTTGAGCATTAAAGTCAGTCACAGAACAAACTTAATCATGAGTCAATTGTCAAATCATTCTTGATGTTTGCCATTTGAAAACGTGATGAGTTGAAACCTTCATGGAACACTTCTTGAAAAATCAAAATATTATGACTTGAGAAATGAACTTCGGTACACTGCACATAACCCTGGTTGGGGCTTTAGTCACACACCATTTAAATCAATGCACCATGACCTTGATAACAAAATAGATCCCTTTCTTGCTGATGAATTAAGTCAAACCTGGACTTCGACATATACTTCACTCATTCCTACTTAATGAACCCCAACCAAAACCTATCCAATTCAGCTCAATCTTATGATGGAAGCAACATATATTTTTTTGATTTTTCTGCCCCTGACAACCACATATGCTTATCTGTTTGTCTTCAAGGACCTTGACTTGTCTCTGATAAAGGTAACCACTTGGTGACTTGAATATAACCTCCTTGATCAGGTTAAAAACCATTGGTAATTTTTTGTTAGACACACATTTCTTGATCCCCTGTGAAATGCAAAATGCTATGCAATGCAATGCTTATGTATATGCTGATGCAATGAAATAAAACATAAGCCAGAGAGGTCGGTCAAATTTTGGGGTACAACAGCTGCCCCTATTCAAACAGCTTGGGCCTGAAGGGATGAAAGGTAAGCGACTTTCATACAATCAAGGTAAAAGACGGTTGAATACCCAAGGACCCGGAAATTTGACAACCGCGAAACGAACTTCTGACATCGCCGCCAGGCACCCATATTAAGTAGAACGTCTGACCTTGCCGTTAGCTCTCAGCGTCAAAATTATAAATCCACTGACTTTATCGTCGGTCCTCAATATTTTCTGACTTCGCCGTCAAATTTTTTTTCACAGAACTTTGGTAAAGCCCCTGACTTTGCCGTCAGCTCTTCAAAATAATCTTCTGACCTCACCGTCCAATTTACAATATTTTCTGACTTCGCCGTCAAAAATTTTTTTTTCAAAATCGTCTTCTGACTTCGCCGTCAAATCTACAATATTTTCTGACTTCGCCGTCAAAAAATTTTTAAATTTTTTTTTTTTTTTAAAATCGTCTTCTGACTTCGCCGGCAATCCTCAGAATGATCTGACCTCGCCGTCAATTTTTCCGTTAAATACGAACAGCCATTAAATTCGAAGATATAGTTACTTTTGACATTGCCGTCAAAACAAACTTTCAACATCACCGTTGAAGAGTACAATTACTTTTGACATCGCCGTCAACATAAACATCTCAACATCGCCGTTGAAGAATACAATTACTTTTGACATCGCTGTCAACACAAACATTCAACATCGCCGTTGAAGAACTAAATCATCTGACATCGCCGTCAGAACAAACTTTCAACATCGCCGCTGAAGGGTACAATTACTTTTGACATCGCCGTCAACATAAACATCTCAACATCGCCGTTGAAGAATACAATTACTTTTGACATCGCCGTCAACACAAACATTCAACATCGCCGCTGAAAAACTAAATCATCTGACATCGCCGTCAGAACAAACTTTCAACATCGCCGTCGAAGATCTAAACCACTTGACATCGCCGTCAAAACTAACTTCTCAACATCGCCGTTGAAGAATCAAATCACTTGACATCGCCGTCAAAACAAACATTCAGCATCGCCGCTGAAGGACAACCTCTTGACATCGCCGTCAAAACAAATATTCAGCATCACCGCTGAAGATCAATCACTTGACATCGCCGTCAAAACAAATATTCAGCATCGCCGCTGAAGGACAACCACTTGACATCGCCGTCAAAACAAATATTCAGCATCACCGCTGAAGATCAATCACTTGACATCGCCGTCAAAACAAATATTCAGCATCGCCGCTGAAGGACAACCATTTGACATCGCCATCAAAACAAATATTCAGCATCACCGCTGAAGAACCAAATCACTTGACATCGCCGTCAAAACAAACTTTCAACATTGCCGCTGAAAAAATCAGATTATTGACATCGCCGTCAAACCTTCGCTAAATATAAGCGAGCAACGAGATTCGAACGAATTTAAGTCCATCCTTTGGTGACAATCACAAAAGAAATCCGCTGGGGAGACAACATGAGCTGGGGTCTAGCCAACACACGGGCGAAGATACTAGTCATCTGTGGGATTCACTTGAAACAAAAGGGTAACGACTCAGCTTATGTTTCACATGCATATGTTTGGATATGATGAAATGCTCCATACGAAATGGAAATGCTTCGCGTTCGGGTAGATGCTATGCATGTATGTAGATGCAAATGAACCACTTTAGCAAAATAAATGCTAAAGAGAAAGAGCCAACTCCGTTGAGTCAGAGCTAGATACGCCTAGCGCAAATAAACTCATGCTGGGGTATGCAAGCTGTGGATGGCCTCCGAGAAAACTTCTGGGTAAAACTGCTCCGCTAAGAACAAAACCACTCCGCTGGGGATCCAAATCAAACTCTGCTGCGGAAAACGTCCCGGATGGCCTATCAGCCTACAACTCTTCTGGGGATCAAGCAACTTGGCTGGAGGCAACAACTCCACTCTACCGGGGAAATCAGCTATGAATGATTAGCCAGAATAACTCTATTGGGGAAACACAACAGATTACTGAGGAATAGCTCCATTCTGTCGGAGATTGAATCCGCTATCTGCTAGGGATTTTGAATAAGACTTACTGGGAGCTTATCCCACACTTATCTCTGCTGGGGATGGAGATGAACGATCTCTGAGTTAGTTCCACTCTGTGGGGAAGGAAAATTAACTCCGCTGCCTTGGCTGGGGGTTAGATAAGGAGGGAACCAACCTCTGCTTGGGGAAAATGAGAAGTAAACTCAACAGTAATCAACTTCCGCTTGAGGAACGAGTCAATGATCTAGACTCTGATGGGAAAGGAGTCAATTGTTCAGACTCTGTGGGGATAACAGTACTGCACTCGCCCTACTGCTGGGGAAATAAACCCAAATCTGCTTCTATAACTCTGATAAGCTCTGAAGATATGGAGAGGAACACATCTCCTTTGTTTACGATTTTGCCCCAGCCTGTGGGACTTTTGTAAAAACCTTCCTCGAAAGGAAACCTGAAATTTTGGTACCCTGATGGTTAGATATGAACTGCCTCAGCGCTTCGAACCCCGAAGAAGTGCTTCAAGTCAATTTCCTTTCTGGATGAGGATAGTTTTCGTGCTCCTGGGGTGGCCTGCCCCAGCTTTGAAGTGATTTTGCCCCTGATTGGCTGAATTTGGAGAAGCCTTTGACTTCGAGAGATTTACCTAATCTCGACCTGATTGCCCCAGATTAACTGCATCTAGGAATGACCGACTCCGCTTATGTTTACCTGATGTGACTCGCCCCTTCTCAAAGGAGTACTCGGGCGCTCTATATCTTATTTCTATCAAACTTCGCATTGTAGAAACTTTCCTGATGTCAAATGCTTTCTTGGGAGTAAAACAATTTGTTTTGCAAAAGATAATATTAATGCAATGCATATGACAGTTTTGAGATCCAAGTCTGTTCACTGGAAAAATTTGTGGCATTTAGTGAACGAATCACTTATCAAAAAAATATCAATATCCATACCCATAGGGTAAGAAAAATCCTTTTAGGAGTCAGTTTCGACGCGATCTTTACCGAAGTATGCTTTCGAAACAAACCTGCTTCAATTAGGACTTTTGAAGGTTGTAACTTGGTCAGGTTCACGGTTTGAAATAAAGGATTTAAGGCTCAAAGTTCTGTTTAACCCACCCACTCTCCTCAATATTCTCCAATCCTATGTTCAGCTAATTCGATACAAGCGCTCACCTCTCAAAGGTTAAATGACTGGAGTGATGGTTCGGGAAACCACAAGTTTTTGGGGTGACAGTCACTCGCTTTTTGTCTTTGGTGCCTGAAGTCACACGACTTGTTTTTCATTATCATTCATTCCCTATTTTTTCATGGACTGACTCTTTTGAGTATATTCTTTGATTCCAAAGTCCAGCGGGATAGCCTAATTTTTGCCTAAGCCACTTGTCTTCAAGTTATCGACTTAGCGGGCTTTTTCTTTCTTTCTTTTGATTCTTTTTTTTTGAACAAATCGTATGACACCGGCTTGTCTGGCTTGTTGAAGGGGTTGTGACTGTCTCACTCCTTGGCTGGTGAAGGATAACCACTGTGGTTTTTTAGGTACGACATATACAGGTGTGATTGATCCTCGAACAGGGACACTCCTCTTGCAATTTGGATGTTTAGTCGAATTAACTGACACCTACCCTGCCCCAGGTTAAGATTGAGGTTTTTTCGTTTTCAGAAAGAAACTCCTACTACTAGGCTCAAAGGGGTTGACAAAGGATTATCTTCCGTATATCTCCGGTGTTTAGGAATTTGAAACAATGCCTGTACATCATCAGCAGAGGTTTTAATTCGAAAGGCATACATTAAGAAGTTTGCGTCTTTAAATTTCGTCATCCTCCCTCGGATTCTGCTTTAACAAGCGCTTGACAACAATAAAAGCATTGAGTGAACACGAATGGATTTAATCAAAACAAACATATTCAATTCATTATCATTATCAACTGAAAACAACAGAGTTCTACAGACAAGATTTACAAATAAGTTCAAATTTAAGCAGAAAAGAAACTACAAATGCAAAGAAATGACATGATAAAAAGTATTGTCAGCTTCTAGGAACTGGGCTTTCAAGTCTTGATTCGCTGCTGAACCATCCATTTTTAGAATTGCTCGTCGGACTCATCCTGATAATCTTCTGAACACCCGCTTTCGGTGAATCCTTCCATAACGTTAGCGGCCGAACCCACATGACTGTACGAAGGAGGATCGTTGATCTGGATACCCTGAGGTGTGACAGAGAACATGTTGGAGTCAAGCAGAGTTTGAATCTTGCTTCTTAGCACCTTACAGTCTTCGGTTGAATGCCCCTGCGCCCCAACATGGTAATCACAGCGGGCGTCGACATCAGAACCTGGCGTATGTGGATGAATCTCTGGACCAATATTTTTCGGCACTATCAATCCATATGTGATCAAGTCTGGCAATATCTGACTGTACAATAACGACAACTGGGTGAACTGCCTCTTTAGCTTCCTTGGTCTTCGTCGGGCGTGCTGACGCGGCTGATGACAGTATGAATGTCGACTATGAACAGTTAAAACATATGGAGATCGAATTTGAGGTATCAGAGACTCCCCTTGTTCAGGAACTTTCATCCTCAGGCTTGGCCTAGGAACGGGCAATAGCTGCGGGCAGGAAGACTCTAAGGTCACAGATTGCAAGACAGGCTCCTGACCTGGTACGACTTCAGGGGAGAGAATAGAAACATCCACATCTTCTGGAATAAGACCATTGCTCGGCATGAACTCAAATGCTCTTGAATCGATTAAATCCTGAACCTTGTGCTTAAGGGCTTTGCAGTTCTCGATACTATGCCCTGGTGCCCCAGAATGGAAATCACAACGGGCTCTTTCATCATAGCCTTGTGGTGGCTTATCGGCAAGTGGAGACATAGTCCGGAGTTTAACCAATCGAAGTTGAAGCAAGAGTTGCAACAACTGAGCATAAGTCATAGGGATCTGGTTGAAGATTCTGTCGGACTGCTTCGTCCTTTGAGCATACCTCATAATCCTAGGATTGTCTCGGGAAACAGGAAGACGAGGAAATACTGGAACCTCAGGTTGTGTAAAATATCTTTGAGGCACTTCACGCCTTGGGAGAGGTTCCACATGTAAAGGTGGAATGGCCATCTCTGCTGCAGCTTCGGGCACATGATCGCCTTCCTTTCTCAACACATTTCTCATGACTTCTGTTATCAGGCCCATCTGAGTCTTCAACTGATGGACTTCCTCTCTAAGTACTTTCTGATCCTGAAACAAAGCTTGCATGTCCGTCATGAATTGTCCCATTTGGCTTCGGACTCCCCTCAACTCTTCTCGAATTTGTTCCATAATCGTCTCTGTTGATTTCTTTTGGTGGAATACTGGTGAATGGCTGGATCTTCAATTCTGGAACAAACCGGATGGAAAACCACATGAAGCAATAACGTTCACAGAAATAGAACACCTCTATGCAAATGAATAATGATGCAATATGCAAGACCTGTAAAGTAATGCAAATGATTATGCAAATGTAACAGGGGATCAAATGTTGTTGTGTTGTTGATTGTGACGGACCCGCGCTTCGCCTTGAAACAACATTAGTACAAGGATCCCCCTGTAACTGTTCATACTGACAAACGGGCAGGATGAAGGTCAAAGTTTCCTGCAAGACAGCACAACGAGATATCTCTCCCCTCGGGCGGGCAATCTATCGGTTTATAAGAGGGTATTCCAAAGGCTTTTCAAACAAAGTCCCATGCACTAACCCTCAAAAGTTTCCCATCATAACGACTACTCGTAAGACGGTAATCCTTTCAAAAGGATGAACACAGAGTTATGTTTTAGCAACCTTCGGAATAAGGTTCTATAAAAGGTCCTCAGAATCGCGGACTCCCAAGTTGGAAATAAGAACGCCATTACGACTACACGTAAGACATCATTATTCCAACGGGGTCTCATCTGAGCGGTGGAATTTGATCCAACTCAACGAGTCCTAAGTCTCGCAAATCAGAAAGAAACCACCTCCTAACTTAGTGCATACTCGAAAGCTCGGGTAGAAAGCTTTATCCTCATAAACCAAACCAAATGAACCCAACAAGTTAGAAAGAAACACAACCATAAAATAAATAGCAAAAACAAATAAAGCACAAATGCGACAAACAAAATAGGCCTGGCTTGCTAGGCATGCATCCCCAGCAGAGTCGCCAGCTGTCACTACTCGAAAAATGCATCGCGCAACGATGGGGAGGCGAGAAAGATAGACAGAAGAGTCGCCACCGAACTTTATTTATCCCATGAGGGGAAAGGAAAATATCGAGAAAACCTTAAGAAATAAATGGATAAGTTGGTCTCGCAACCAAGAACGGGTTCGGAAGCCGGTTATGCGAGGGGAAGGTATTAGCACCCCTCGCATCCATCGTACTCGATGGGAACCTTTTGTTTGTCGATGTGTGAATTTATTTGCTTAAACATTATGCTATAAGAAGTGTTCCACAGGGTAAAAGAAAAGGTTAGAAACAAGAAAGTTAGGAGGAAAGAGAGAATGGGGAAGAAAAGAGAAAGAACATACTCGGTAGGACTTCGCAGTCCTATGCCTACGTATTCTCAATAGATGTGAGAAAGTCAGAGTCGACGTAGTTCGGGGAACTACAGATATAGGGGGGAATGTGCTCGGCAAGGATTGTGGCCCTTGTGCCTACATATCTTTACTTGAACGAAGTAAAGAATCAGAGCAGCCGTAGTTCGGCCTACGGTGTGCGAGGAAGTCTTGGTAGACGCTGCTATCGTGCGCATTCTAGCAGTTAGGTGCATTGCTGCTCGCTCGTTGGAGACTTAGGCGTTACCTATTTGCGGTAGAACGGACGTAGCATGCCTTTTTGGGAAAGGGTGAAAAATAAAAAGGGTGCTCGCTAGGATATTGCAATCCTATGCCTACGTATTCTCAACATGCAAGAGAAATCAGAGCAACGTAGTTCGTGCCTACGGTGCGGATAACCGGTGTGTTTGGGGATGATGTTATCGTGCGTGTTCTAGCAGTTTAGGTGTTTTGCTGCTCGCATGTGAGGAGACTTATGCGTACCTGTTTGCGGTAGAACGGACGTAACATATCCTTTTTGAAAGATTAGGTTTTCGCCACGCGAGGCAAGAAGTCACGTTTGATGGATTGGACTGTTTTTTAGGGGGCGAGACATGTCCTCGGATAGTAACCCCTACGGGTAGTACCCAATTCGTTATCTCAAAGTTTTTGTTATAAAAGGGTGTGGCGAACGAGGCGTCTTCGTATTGAAAGACGAGCGTCGAAACCACCCTCACTACAGTGGGCATCCCAACACTCGAAGAAGAAGAGGTCTACACCCAATCTTCTCTCTTTAATTCAACATAAAGAGAGTTTCGTTCTCTTATTAAGTGTTTTTGGTTTTGAATGGTAAGTGCTTTGCGACAGAGAACCCTACGGTAAACGTCAGCACTCGGGATAGGAGAAGGCCTACGCCTAACCACTCCACGATCATTCAAGTTTTTGTTATGAAAAGAAGTTTGAAAATGCACTCGGTGCGAGACCGAGGTTTTAGGTGACAAGGGTTACGGAAAGGAGTCGTGAAAGGGATAGGTGGTGGATGGAGGCGTGTCTTCGTATTGAAAGACGAATATCGAGACCACCCTCACTACAGTGGGCATCCCAACACTCGGAAAGGAAGAGGTCTACACCCAATCCTCTCTCTTTAATTCAATACAAAGAATTGATTTTAAGGAGATGAGATTTGAAAATGGATGGGAAGCGTCTTCGTATTGAAAGACGAGTGTCGAAACCACCCTCACTACAGTGGGCATCCCAACACTCGGAAAGGAAGAAAGTCTACACTTAATCCCCTCTTTTAATTCAATACAAGGAATTTTATTTGAAAATGGTTTGTCAATGTTTTTGAATCGAGTTGGGACAAGTGACGAAGAGAGAAAAAAGGTGGTCTCAGATCCAACATTACTTATCAATAATTTGACTGGTAATGAATTACGGAGGTCTCGTCATCGACCCAAAATGGCAAAAATGCCCAAATAAAAAAAGAAATAAAAATCATATATAAGAAAATATTGAAATTACTCTAAAAGAAATTGAAATAAGTTAAAAGAAAAATCTAATATAAATATTTTACAAAACAAAATACATAATATTATTATAATTCTAATAATAATAACCTAATAAACCAAAAAAAACAAAGGATAGTATGAAAATAAAACAGGGGTGATAGTTCAGGAACGAGTGGGATCATCATGGGCCCATTGGCCCATTCACCCACAACAATGCTTGCCGGGAACGAATGGTGAATACAGGCACAAGCGTGGGAATCACGCGGGCACAAAAAAACCTACCATCTCACCAAAAACTGTCACGTTCACCATTGATGAAGGAAAAAAACGCATCCAAACGGCATGGAAGTGAGAGGCAACGCGTTTCAGACAGCAAAAACAATACAACGATCTTGTGATTTATTTACCGTATTCTTCGTCTCACCCATTCATCTCCAGGTGAGTGTTGGTTCTTGCTTGAGGAATAATTTCTCTCGATTTATGGTGGTTTAGATTGTCCGATGATTTCTCGTTTGTTCCTACCTTCTTCAATTCGATTCTGCTCTGGTTTGTTAAATGGGGTTTGTGCATGATTTTCTTAAGGATGCTTTCGGTGCGTGTTGTGTAGGGTTCAGATGGGGCTCGATGGCTTATGTTGATGTCTGGTTGGTGGAGATTTGGAAACGGCGAAGAAGGTCTGTTTAGAGTTAAAGAAGATGATGGCTGGAATTATGATGTTTGTGAGATTTGAAGCTGAAAGGTATTGTTGTCGTTTGAGAAGATCAACGGTGGGCGTGTTGTTGTTGTTTTTTTGTCATGGATGATGATGAATGTTTGAAGCTTCGCTGGGTTTTTCGCGGAAGAGGGGATGAGTGAGTTCTTGGTTGTTCTTTCTGGAAAATGTCTCGTTCAGAAATGGAGTGAGGTTGGTGATGAAGGTAAGGGAGGAGACGCGTTTTGGTCAGAAGAAAAGGTCGTGAACGGCTGTTGGTTAATGTTGATGATGATGGTGTTTACATGTTTTGAGTTGAAGGTAGGGTTACGTTTGATATTTGGTTTGAAATGCTATGAAGATGATGATGGTTGTGAGTGAGCTCAATGATATTTCTGAGTTGTGTTGAAGAGGATTCGTTTGGTTATGGAAGTGTTCTGAGTTCACGGTTGGTTGAAAATGGAAGTATGAGAAGTCGTTGCTTGGAGTTGGAGGTTCAAGTTGAAAAAGATGATGATAGTGAGCTGATGGAGCTGATGATAAATGAAGATCAATAGAGTTGTGAAGGTTTTCTCAGAGTTAAGACCACTGTTTGGTTGAAGTTCAAAGGTTGTGGTTCCACAATGTAGGTTCTTCTCCTTGATATTCAACGGTGTTTTTATATTATGATGATTTTTTGCTCTATTATGGAGCCCAAAAGCAGGAACAGCAGGGTCATACCAATATATTGTCTGGCGTGCAAGTTTTGGTGTGTGAGTGACTGAGGGTAGTACAAGTTGCTGTACCAGTAGTGGCTGTGTGTTTGCAGGTCTGTTGGTTTTTTAACAAAGCTTGTCTGGTGTGGGTTTTCTTTTTCATTGCAGGTTTGTCCAGGTCGGTACAGTCCTTGCAGCAGTGATTTTGTCTTTCTCTTTTCTGATGGAGTGTTTCAGGATAGAGCTATGCAGAATTGGAGCAGGTTTTGCTAGTATTGTTTGGGAAGTTTTGCAGGTGTTGGTTTATTGGAGGGTTTTTAGCTGGTTGTAACAGAGTTGGTCTGGTGTGGATGTTGAGTGTAGCAGGTTTCATTATGGTGTTTTTGTCTTGTTGTAGGCTTGTAGCAGTGGTTTGGTTGTGTGTGGGCTGGTATGTTGCGTTTTCACAATGCTGTACAGAACGACTTGCTTTGATGTTGTGACTGGCCTTTGATTTCGCCGGTAAAAACAGCACCCCCATTCCTTGTACAAATTTTGTTTAAAGTTTTATGAATCCCTTGATTTGTTTGTTCTTCTTCTAAATCACAATTGGACAATTGTTGCTGCCTCAATTTTGTGATTGTGCAGGTTCTGCTGATGATCAAGTGGCGAAGTACGAGCTGTGTTTCGGTCAGAAGTGAAGCGCCAATTAAACCTGAACTTCACAGATAAGCACTCGATTGAGCAGACGAGTTAGCAACACAGACCTGGATTTTCAAGTTCAGATCCAAACTTCACAGCTCAACTTCACAACATAAAGCAACTTTTGCTTTTGTGATGGCTATCAACTCACAAGATGAGAAGGTGAGATATTAATAATGGGTCCTCTCGTCATTTTCTAACTGCAAACCGTCCATGCCTCTAAGGGCACTTTCATAATTATTGGCATGAGAAGCATTTCTTCCAGCCCGTGTTACTCTCTGAGGATCAGAAGACCCGATCGGTGAACTTCTTTGCCCACCCAAAATTCGGTGTGCTGCTCCAGAGCTAGCCTCAGCAGTGCGTGTACGAACATCTGATTCAGCACCAACAAATGCATCACGGCTACTAGAAACAGCAACTCGCCTGGATGATCCATTTGACTGACCCAAGACATTGGCACTTGAAAGAGTATTCAAAACGGGTCCTGACATTCTGCGCCTCGAGGAATCCACTGATACCAAACCAGGGGGTTGCCCTTCTTCTGCTCCTGTATGTCTGTCAGCATTGGTAACAGCAGGTGGCATTGCAGAACTGGTTCCAGTACCAGGAATGATGGCCCGTGCTGGAGGTGTGGCAAGCTGTGATTGCTGATACTTCAAGATGGTCCAGTCAAACACGTAATCAAATTGGAATCCTTCACGAATAAACAGGTCACGGAATATCCTTTTGAGATACGCGTAATCTGGCTTGTCATCAAACCTTAATGAGCGACAGTAATGGAAGTAAGATGCAAATTTTGTTGGATAACCCCGACACAAGGCTTCAATCGATGTAGAAACCTTTTTTCACTAATTTTCTCATACTTCTGTTTCTTGGTTCCTGCTTTAAGTCCCTGCCAAGGAAAACTCCCTCTCAAGAAGTACATCAAAACATAACCAAGAGACTCTAAATCATCTCTTCGACTTTGTTCAATGCCAAGGTGAGTATTCGTGCTAGCATATCTTGCAGTTCCGGTCAAATTTTTATTTTCCCTGTAAGGTATGTGTTGATGGGTTGAATTCAAGTCATAGTTTATTGTTGTTGCCTATGCAGGTGAATCATGAGCTGATGCAGGAGCTAAGTTGGTGCCGGTTAGAGGTGTTCTGAAGGTCTGTTATGGAATTCTCACTGAGTATCATTGTGATAGTTTGGCTACTTTGTTGTACTGCAGGTCGAAATTGCACAGTGAGTTGTTGTGAATTATTGACTTCATGTGGTGTCCACAACGGTTTGGCAAGGTGCGTGGGAATCAACGGTGCATTGAGGCCTGACTGAGCTCGCGTAACGTCGTTCGCTTTGCGGTTTAGGAGATGGCTGAACAAAACAAAATAAAGGCTCGTGGAATTGTAGTGTGAATTGACAGAAACTTGCTCTTTTTAACAAAATGAATTTCCATAGTTTGATGATGTAAAGGACCTCTCATTTGCAGTAACTTCCCGTGAGCCTTTTTAGTGTAATGGGCTTAAATTGTCCATGGGTTTTTTGTGTAACATTTCTTGTATTGGTCATGATATTTTATGATGAACGTATATGGGTTCAAGTAATATGCTTGAAACAAAATAATGGATTCTTTAGTGATTCTCTTGCAAATTACTTGAATCATACGTTTTAGTAATACAATAAGTCTTTGAAATAAATCTGCAATGCCCTGACTTATTCCATTTCTTGATTAGAAAGCAATCATAATTGAAATCACAAATAATTGTGTGTTCTCAATTAAAACTACTCTCAAATCTTCCCTGACCTGGATGATACTTTGAATTAGTCCTTGAGCATTAAAGTCAGTCACAGAACAAACTTAATCATGAGTCAATTGTCAAATCATTCTTGATGTTTTCCATTTGAAAACGTGATGAGTTGAAACCTTCATGGAACACTTCTTGAAAAATCAAAATATTATGACTTGAGAAATGAACTTCGGTACACTGCACATAACCCTGGTTGGGGCTTTAGTCACACACCATTTAAATCAATGCACCATGACCTTGATAACAAAATAGATCCCTTTCTTGCTGATGAATTAAGTCAAACCTGGACTTCGACATATACTTCACTCATTCCTACTTAATGAACCCCAACCAAAACCTATCCAATTCAGCTCAATCTTATGATGGAAGCAACATATATTTTTTTTTTATTTTTCTGCCCCTGACAACCACATATGCTTATCTGTTTGTCTTCAAGGACCTTGACTTGTCTCTGATAAAGGTAACCACTTGGTGACTTGAATATAACCTCCTTGATCAGGTTAAAAACCATTGGTAATTTTTTGTTAGACACACATTTCTTGATCCCCTGTGAAATGCAAAATGCTATGCAATGCAATGCTTATGTATATGCTGATGCAATGAAATAAAACATAAGCCAGAGAGGTCGGTCAAATTTTGGGGTACAACAAATACCAGATAGGTCAAATCTTCAATTCAACCCTTCAATCTCTCCAGAATCACTCCTTGTGCCAAGATCTTGCTACTGTTTGCAAAAGTTTTGATCAAAGGTGCTTGAATCTCAGAATCCGATAGTGACTTGCAGCTTCCAAAATCCAAATGATATCTTCTCAATTCTTCATGATCTTGCTCTCAATTTGGTATGGATTCACTCAGTATGATCAATGGAAGATGTTACAATAGAAAGAATCAATGGAAATGATGCAGAATATAGAAATTGATTTCAACTTGCAATGGAAGAAAATGAAATGGAAATCTCACTCTCTTCTCTCCACCCTCACCAACCTTGCATCTGAGCAGCTTCTAATCAATATATAGGATGGTTCTAAACCATCCAGAACTTTCTGGAATCATCCAATGAGAATTTGAGATTCTCATGTCATGAGTTTTTTGAATTCAAGCCATCTCACATACCAGCTTGTGTTTGGCTCATTGCAGCAACTTGTTCTCCTTTGAAAATCTCCTTAGATGAGATGCATGAGATGTTAGGATGCTTTGCTAGCTTGTGCATTGATCTTCCTTATGTTTTGCATATGTGGCTTAATATGCAAGTAACCATTTTCCAAAGCAAGTCCATGATTTAGTCCTCAAATCAAAAATGTGGCTAAACCATTGTTTCTGAAATGTTTTCTAGAGTCAAAATGGTATATTACATGCCATGGTTTGGATGTGTAGCTTGAAAATTTCAATTTCCAACTTTGACTTATTTAACTTATGCCTTCATTTTAGGTCATTTTTATCATTTTGAGCTACAAGCCTTTTCAACATCTCATGACCTCCTTACTAGCCTTAAAACATCATTTTAAGCAAGTTTGATGTTGAAGATTTTTCCATTTGAAGCTTGGAAATAGGAGTTATGGCCTTATGCTTGAAATGACCTGTAATCTCCAAATGACCAAAATGCCATTGACTTGTCAAAGCCATAAATTGAGTTCTACAAATCCTATCAAGGACTTATAGTACTCTATAGAAAGCTAAGAAGATAAGGAACAACATTCATGTTTACCAAAAGTTCATAGGAATCATCCTTCTTGGGCAAAAGTTTGATGCAAGTTGGGTGACTTTCAAGGCCCCAGATTCACATACCTCAGATGACCTGTAACTTGTCAAAGTCATAACTTGAGCTCTACAAATCTTATCAAGGACTTTTAGTACTCAAATTAAATCTAAGAATAAGCTATAAAACATTCATGTTGGGGGTAAGATGAGATGCCAATCACATCTTGAGCTAAACTGCCTTGAAGATAGGGGTCAAACTAGGGGATTTTACACTGTCAAGCCCTAGAAACCCTAGCTTGAAACTTCTCAAACTCTTCAATCATGATGGTTTGACCTTGGAATCATCCTTATAGCATCTCAATGCATCAATCCATGATCACATGGCTCTTGGTTTAGGTCTCAACCCTCTCCAAATCATCAATAGACCTAGGGTTGACCCAGTCAAACCCTAATTATACCACTCATGGCTGAGGCTTCTTAATCTTACACAATGACCTCTCTAGGCTTCATGATGGCTTTCAAGACATCTCATGAGCTCTCTCAAGGCTTCATGATGGCTTTCAATACATCTCATAAGCTCTCTCAAGGCTTCAAGTCCACATTCATGGCTTCAGAATCATCTGGTGGCTTCCCACAACTTTCAAGTTAGGAGACACACACACTTGGTTTCAACCACCCTCTCTGAGGCTCTCTTAACTTCTCTGACAAAGATATCAACCCTTGAACACTTGAATAACCTTCTTGGCTATCTTCACAGTCTTGATTGGTACTCATACCTCTTGATCTCCTGCATACATGTCTATGAAAGGCAAATGATAATGCTAATGCGAATGAAATGAAACATGAGCTAGGTAAATAAATGTTGGTCAAATTTTGGGGTGCAACAGTACTACCAACAATACTCCATATTTCACAGCTCAACCTCGTACCACTATTACAGTTGTGGAATTGAAGATGTTTCCAATTCTATCCTCCAATGGTTCTATTCATTATCTATATAAAGAGGACAAAAGAGTTTAATTATGTGTATCTACTTGTTAAGAAGCATTCTTGTAAACACATATCTTTGTATTGTAACCTTGAGTTATTCCTTGAGGGACTAAGTTCAGTCTGTAGCCACAAGAATTCATTGACTGGAAATCTTTGAGTTTTTCCTTGAAGGACTAAGTTTAGTCAATAACCTTGAGAAGTCATTAAAAATTGGTATTTGAGTTCGTAATCTAATTGATTAATGAATTAAGTCCTTGTGGGAAGGTGAAATCACTCTAGCGAGTGGACTGGATTAACCTAGTTAACAGTGAACCAATATAAAAATCATTGTGTATTTTTATCTTTGTTATTTGTGTCTTTGGTTTGTGATTAGCTTGGTAAAAATTTGTCGTATCTGATACCCAATTCAAACCCCTCTTTCTTGTGTTTCTTGGACCTTCGATTGGCATCAGAGATCAAAATCTGGTATTGACTCTTTCATATCAAACACTTAATCGTGTCAGATAAAGATCCACTTTCAGAAACATAATATGACATCCACAAGAAACAATGATAAATATCATTATTCTGATAAGCCTTCAATCTTGATGGAGAAAAGATCGACTATAAGAAAGATATAATTGAAAGTTTCTTCCTTGGATATGATGCAAATTTATGAGATATGGTAAAGGATGGTTACACATATCCTGTAAATTCAAATGGTGTAAATCTTGAAAGAAACAAGATGGATAAATAGCAAAAGAAGGACAACAAAAACCATCACAAACTAAGAACAAACTTGTTGAATATTATTTCATATACTGAGTTTGAAATGATTACAAATAGAGACTCAACTAAGTCTATATTTAATTCTTTGAAAATGACTCATGAAGAAAATGAGAAAGTTAAGGAAACTAAGGCATTGGCTTTAATCCGAGATATGAAGGTTTCAAAATGGAAGAACATGGAACTATTGAGGATATGTTTTCAAGGATTCAAAATCTTGTGGCTGGATTAGAAGTTTTCAATAAGGGCTACACCCATGCATATCATGTAAAGAAAATCATCAGAAGTCTGCAAATAAAAATGGAGGCCAACGGTAACAACACTCGAGGTGTCAAAGGAACTGAATAACACAAATTTGGAAGAACTTGTAATCTCTTTAAAGAGTCATGAGATCGATCTATAAGAGGATGAGCCCCAAATGAAAGGGAAGTTTTTGGCTCTAAAGTCTAAAGGCAAGTCTGAAAAAGACTAAAACTCTTCAAATTGAAGAAGAAGAAGAGTATGAAGAAGGTTATTATGATGAAGAGAAAGAGTTATCTATTCCATCCAAAAGGATCAACCAACTATAGAGACAAAGATATAATAACTCTAGAGGCTATAGAAGAACATGTGGACGCTCTTAGACAACCTATGGGCAAAGAAAGTCTAGAGCTGACGAAGAGGTTATTTTTTGAATGCAAAAAGCCAGATTGCTATAAAAATGAGTGCTTCAAACTCAACAAAGACAAGTCTAAGAAAAAATTTCTTTAGAGAGAAGAAGAAATGGCTAATGGCAACATGGGATGACTCTGACTCTTTCGAGGATGGCTGTGAAAAAGAGCAAACTAACATGGCACCAACGGCTAGCACTGAAGCCTCAGAATTAGAATTAAATTCAGACTTTGATGATGTATTTTTAAATCTAGCTCGTTCTAAACTTGACTTAGCTTTAATTGAAATTCTTGAAAAGAGTTAGAAACTCCATAAAAGATACAAAAATTTGAAACAAATTCAGGTAACTGATTCTGGATCCCATAGTGGGCCGATAAAATAAATTTATATTTTAAAAGAAAGAATTGATAGTTTAAAAAAAGAAAACTCTACTCTCAAAATCAATATGGAGAATACTCGAATAATACACACTATGAACTCTTATTAGATCTGCTTTTGAAATTTCATAAAGTAAAGATGTAATTAATTTTTTTTTCAAAAACAATTATCAAATAAATTGTTCACGACGAATTTCAACTTTGCATATGCACAAATTCCATAAAACTTTGCAGATGGAAAACACCCTTATTTTTATTTCTGGAATTTTTGATCGAGTAATTGTTAGTCGCAGTGAAAACAAAGTAAAGAACAATAAAAGATACAAGAATCTGAAACAGATTTAGGATCCCATCGTGGGTTGATAAAAGAAAATTCTATTTTAAAAGAAAGAATTGATAGTTTAGAAAAAGAAAACTCTACTCTCAAAATCAATATGGAAAAACTTGAGAAGGAAATCATTTCAGAAGCTCCTATGGATTCTTGGTGTGTTTCAAATAAATATGAAACATATTTTAGAAAATTTTAAGCAAAAAACATAGATAGAAGCAAGATGGCTTTCATGATCTATGAAGTAAGTAGAAATGGGAAAAGAGACACTGGTTATGTTCCACCAAAGAATTCTATGTTCAAATCTAGGTAGTTCTGGGTAGAAAATATTTATTCGTTGGTTGATTTTAGCGAAGGATGCTTGTTCGCACTCGAACGAAAAACATTGCTCGCTACCCAAAACATGGAGAAGTGAACATTAACATCGCGTCAAAATGGACAACATAACTTGGAACCTCACATGGTTATGTTCTCATCGCATTCGAGCATAAAGCATTCTAACTTCTTGCACATGATAGGAACGAAGTGTTGTTTGCATCGTCTCAGAATGGACAAAGCATCTCTCGTTTAAGAAAAGGTTTTGATGTTGCACTAA
The DNA here is from genome assembly GCA_963859935.3 of Lathyrus sativus. Classification (NCBI taxonomy): domain Eukaryota; kingdom Viridiplantae; phylum Streptophyta; class Magnoliopsida; order Fabales; family Fabaceae; genus Lathyrus; species Lathyrus sativus. The sequence continues at coordinate 836,881,817 of OZ012735.1, forward strand.
GGCTAAAATGATAGTTTGATTGATTGAGTTTATTTATGTGGTTGACGAACACTTTGATTGATTGAGTTTATTTATGTGGTTGACGAACACTCGATAAGTCCAAGACGTGTGCTTTAGGGCCGATTATTCAAGGTATCAAGAAATGTGTACTCCAATTTCCTTTTTCATCCATGTGTTTTATGAAAGTTTATTTGCGAAAGACGAACGTTCAGTAAGTCCAAGACATGTGCTTCAGGGCCGATTATTCAAGGTAACAAAGATTGTGTACACCTATGTCCTTTTAAATCCTAATTTGGTAAAGTGTTTTATGGAAGAAGACGAATGTTCGGTAGGTCCAAGACGTGTGCCTCAGGGTAGATTATTTAAGGTATTAAAGAGTCTGTACCCCATGCCGTTTTCATCTAATTTTAATAAGAAAAGGATTTTCAATGCGTTTTGAGTAAATGGAAAAGAAACTTCGTGTTGATCAAGTATTTTAATTCACGTTAGTTTGAAAACGGTTTATGAAATGATTTAATTTAGTTTGGAAATGATTTTGAAATTATAGAATGTTGATGAAATATTTATTTGAAAATTGTTTAGTTTTGATCAAACCTATAATTTTTAGTTTGAAAATGTTTGTTTTTATTTTGAAAGATTTTATTTGAAGATTTATCCAAAAGAAAAACAATCATGTAGGGTGCAAAGTTAATATATAGTGATATGTGTGATGATGAAAAATATCTGCGGTTCAAGGCTGGAAGGTGTAGGTACATGCAAGATGGGGTGAGGCTCTTGTATAGCCCCCCTCCTCCCAATCAAAGGAAAAATATTTTAGATATCTTTTAATATTTTTTATATCATTTTAGAATATTGTAATATTTTATAATTAATTTAAAGATATATTAGAATAAAGATGTTATATTAATGTTTTATAAATATATTATAATATTTTATGATTAATTTAAAAGATATTTTGACTTTCTAAATTTAAACAATTTCAAAACATATTTTATTATTCATCACTAAAAGATTTTAAAAAAAATAATCATACACTTTTAAATAACAAAAAATAATCCTCTTAAATCTAACGTGGAGAACACTCCAATAATAGACACTATATAAACTCTTATATAAACTCTTATTAGAACTGCTTTTGAAATTTCATAAAGTAAAGATATAATTAATTTTTTTCAAAAATAATTATCAAATAAATTATTTACCACGAATTACAACTTTGCATGCACAAATTTCACAAAACTTTGCATATGGAAAACACCCTTATTTTTATTTTCAGAATTTTTATGTATGTAAAGGTAATTATTAATTACAATAAAATCAACTAAATAAAATAGAGATAATAATGATAATAATATATTATAATACTCTATAGAATTATATGTTCGAATTTTAAAGATGTATCTTTAAATATTTAAAAGACATTTTTAGAATTTAAAATGGTGTTTCAATCTCATAAATGTGATTAGAATTTTTCATGTTGTTTGTAGTTGCGCTCTCTCACTTTGTACGAGGTGAGTCTCTATTAATTTAATTTATTTTTCTATTAAAAAGAAAAGGTTATATATACAAAATAAAATGTGAAATGAATAATAGTTGGACTAGATTTTAAGTGGAGAAAAGAAAGGCCGCATGAGTTTTGGCTCTTTTTCTGTGGGCCTGGATCAGCTTATGTCATGCCACCATGATGTCTATTTTCATGTATGTATTTTTCTTTTTAAGCAATAAACATGACGCATTTTTTGTAAGATTCTACATCTGAAGGTGTCAAACCATGCGCTTATATTCAACATATAGGCGCAGAAGAAATAAAAAAACAACAAAACCATGCGCCTATGCTTAATATATAGACGCCAAAAAATAAAAAATAATTATCAAAATCATATTGTAATTTTATATTAGTAACATTTTTTATGACAGAAGATCGATGATTGATCGAGCCGAGCAAAAATATAGCTGAAATGTTAACTCTGAAACCTCCAAGTCATTGATCTCAAAGAAGTGTAACTTTGCGATTTCAAAAAAGATGTGTAACTTTGTGATTTCAAAAAAGATGTGTAACTTTATCTAAGTGAATGAACAAATGCTTGTTTATGGTGTGTGGTGAAACTTATATTCAACGAGTGGTTAAAAACCCTCTCGCTCAATTTGGCATAAGGTGCGAGAGATCGTCTGATTAAAACTTAACATTGGTGATGTGAAAGTAGGCCAAATATGGTGCACGACCTTCTCACACTGGTCCACTTATTCATATTTTGTCAAAATGATTTCTTAACTGGACCACTTGAATTAGGTCAACCCGAAACATTTGCCTCATAAGTCATTGATTTCATTCATGAAGTTAGGATTGTGAAGCATAATGAGGTCAACCCTTTTAAGTGTCATCATAGGTTGCTTGATACGAAACATATCTATTTTATGGTAGGAGATGTGGATAATGGGTGTAGTTGACCTCGAGAACACGCACATTAAATGCATGTCTCATAGCAGGAAGGATTTAAATTTAGAGCTCTCCATGTGGCCCTAGGTTTCAAGACATCTTTTAAAATAACTCGAGTCTCGTGGGATTGAGGCCAAATCAGGGTTGTTGGTGGTGATAATGCATCTTTTTAACTTCGGTCGTCGATCATGGAGTCGTCTATAGCCAATATATAAAGGATAAAAGAGGGAATATTATCTCTTTTTACTTCTCTTGCTCGTGAGGTCTTAAGGATTTTTCGTGTTCGTCTACTACATTAGATTTCACGCTTTGTTGGCTATTCCTCTTAATTTTTCTCTCTTCTCTAATGATTGTTTGGACGCTCACGCGACTTAACTTTTCTTGTACTAGAAGTTGTAATGAACGAAGTCAACAATTTTAACTCCCATTTTTTTTACCGAGTTTACTTGTCATTCGGCATGATTCTTGGTGATTATATAAGGAAACTCAAAAAACGGTATTGCTTCCAAAGATGGAGAGGTTACTATCGGCCTAAATCTCGAATTTTCCCCAGGTTTTGCTTTTCCAGCTTTTCCCTTAGCGAATTTAGAGTATATATGTGATTTCAAGCATGAACGAAAAGCTCAAACATATATCAAAGTGCATTTTTGTGCTTTCAGTTTTGATCCTACTGACAATGAAGTAACGTGGTGGTTAGAGTCTTAATCGCGTGGTTATACTCACAAGTTATTCTTATTTGCTATTGGTAGTGAACACAAATGGATTAAAGTGGCAACTATATATGATTTCCGTTTTCACCGATAAAGGAGGCTTAGAAAGTTCTTTTATCGAGGTGGGTTCCTTTTTTAGTTAGGGGGTGTTTTCTCCATAAGAGGACAAGATATTATGAAAAAAGTATAAGATATGTTCTTCCTCTCCACGAGTGCTTATTTTCTCAGGTATCTGACTTCCTTTTAACGACTTTGAGGTAAAGGTTCTTAATCACATGAGGATTTCTCCTTCGTAACTGAATATAATGAGATGAACTTATGTCTAAGTCTTTAAATATTGGTGCAAATGTAAAATAATTTTGCCAACTATGTGTTGGTGCACAAGGTGAAAAAGGATGAACAGAATGAGAGAATTATATTTATGCTCTGCAATGATGGCTACAAAGAGTAAGGAAGAACTAATTAAAAGTGGCATCTACCACTAGTCTATATATACACAGAAAAATTAGGGCCACATAGGCAACATACTAAAGTACTAAAATACTAAAATACCCTCTAATAAACTTAGTCTCCAAGTAATAGTAAAATATAAATTATTTCTAACACATCCCTTAATTTATATTTACACAAAACAGACAACACTAATTCCATCCCTTAAGCGAAGAAATTGATCGGTCTTGATAGCCTTCGTCAAAACATCTGCCAACTACTTCTGGGTGCTACAATGCACAACTTCTAACACTCCATTCTGAACCTGATTTCTTAAAAAGTGATACTTAGTCTTAATATGCTTGCTTCTCCCATGCAGCACTGGGTTTCTAGAAAGATTGATTGCAGACTTGTTATCAATCATCAGCTTCAGAGGCTTGTTAACTTTGATCTTCGGATCCTGCAGTAAGTTCAGAATCCACACAACTTGACATGCAGTCACAACGCCTGCGATATATTCAGCTTCACAAGTTGACAGTGCAACAACAAGTTGTTTCTTGGAACACCAAGAAATAGGACCTCCCAAAAACATAAACAAGTACCCATAAGTACTTTTTCTGTCAACTCTGTCTCCAGACCAATCAGAATCTAAATAACTCAGAAGTTCTGATTTAATCTTTCTTCCATAAGGGAATAACACTCCATACTTCAGAGTTCCCTTGATAAACCTCAGAATTCTGACAGCAGCTTGGTAATTGGACCACTTAAGTTTACTCATGAACCTACTAACCATTCCAACTGCATAGCAGCTATCATGTATGGTATTACATAGATACCTCAGAGAACCAACCAATTGTTTGAAGGTTGTAGCATCCACATCCTCACCATTAGAATCAAAACTCAGTTTCTGATTTGTATATACAGGTGTGGTAGCAACCTTACAATTCTGCAGCTTAAATATCTTTAAAAGCTCAAGTTCATACTTTAGTTGATGTAAAATGATACCCTTATCAGAGTATATAAACTCCATCCCTAGAAAATATGTCATTTTCTCGAGATCAGTCATTTCAAACTCATTTATCAACACCTTCTTGAACTTAGCTATCTCTTGTGCAGAACTCCCTATCAGCAGTATATCATCAACATATAAATACACCAGAATCATATTGCCTTCAAAAGTATGCTGAACATAAACATCGTACTCCATCTTACATTTCTAAGACCCATGCTCCTTGAAAAATGAATCAATCTTCAGATTCCATGCTCTAGGCGCTTGCTTCAATCCATACAAAGCTTTATGTAATCTGTAAACCATCCCTTCCTGATTATTTTTAACAAATCCAGGAGGTTGTGACACATATACCTCTTCTTGTAATGAACCATTTAGAAATGAAAATTTCACATCTCAATGCATCATAGGCCAATTCCTGTTAGCAGCTATTGCAATCACCAGTCTGATTATTTCATGTCTCGTTACAGATGCAAACACTTCAGAATAATCCAGTCCAGGTTTCTGCAGAAATCCTCTTGCTACTAACCTCACTTTGTATTTTCCAATTGATCCATCTAGCTTTAGCTTTTGCTTGAAAACCCATCTGACGGTGATGGCTTTCTTGTCCTTTGGAGTTTCTGTCAGCTTCCATGTTTTGTTCTTCTATATGGCATCAAGTTCTTCTTTCATGACCTTCAGTCAGACTTTTTGCTCAAGAGCCTCTTCCGTGCTTACGGGTTCAGAGTCTACTAACATGGCACACTGGATAACTTCTCCTTCAAAATCTAATTCAGTGTCTTGTAGCATGTTAAACTCTTCAAATCTTCCCAAAATGTTTCTGATTCTCTGTGGCCTCTGACCTTGTTCAGAATCTCCTTCGGATGCTTGAACTCCAGATGTTCTATCTTCATAAGCTTCTCCTTCAGAAGCTCTTGCTTCAAAAGTTTGACCTCCTCCAAAACCTTGACCACCTTCAGAGTTTGGAATATTCATTGAATCTAAATCACCACTAGAATTTACTTCAGCTTCAGAATCTTCTCCAGTTTTTGACTCATCTTCAGAAACTTCTAATTCTGAACTTTCTTCAGAAGTTCTCACATCAGAGTTCAATTGAAACTTGTTCCAATCCCAAGTTTCTAATTCCTTTATAATGACGTCTCCGTTGAATTCAACTTTATTAGTTTCTAGACAATAGAGCTTGTACGCACCTGTACCGTGGTACCCCACTAGTAACATTACTTTGTTTATATCATCCAGCTTCTTTCTTCTGGCTTCTAGAACATGTTTGTAACATACAGAACCAAATACCTTCATATGCCTAACACTTTGCTTATCTCTATTCCACTTCTGCATAGGAACTATTTCCTTCAGCTTCTTAGTTGAACATCTATTGAGCACATATGTTGCGGTGGCAACAACTTCTCCCCATAAAGAATGAGGAAGCTTCTTCTCCTTTAGCATGCTTCTCGTTTTATCAAGCAAAGTATGATTTCTTCTCTTAGCAAGACCATTGTGTTGAGGAGTATAAGAAGCAGTAACCTCATACTCAATTTCATTCTCCTGACAGAACTTTATGAACTCACTGGAGTTATACTAACCTCCACCATCGGTTATGAGAATCTTTAGAATCTGGCCACTCTGATTCTCAGCCTTCATTTTGAACTTCTTGAATTTAGTAAACACCGCGTGTTTGAATTTTATAAGGGATACTCATATCATTCTTATGAATTCATCAACAAATGACACAAAGTATCTATTCCCTCCAATCGATGCTATTGGAAATGGACCACACACATCAAAATGCACTACTCTCAAGGCATGTTTTGCTCTTAGAGCTACTTCTGACGCAAATGGAAATCTTGGTTGCTTTCCTTCCATGCACACTTTGCATGACTTCTCAGGCTTCTTAATTATAGGAATTCCATGTACCAACTTCTTCGAATTTAGATGCCCTAAGCTTCTGAAATTCAGATGACCAAATCTTATGTGCCACAACTCACTTTCCTTCACGACACTTGTTGCACTAAGATATTCAGAGTCTGCAGTTCTTACATTTAACTTTAATGTACTATTCCTTCCCTGTTCTGACTCCATAATCAGCTTCTGATTACAGTCATACAGCTTCAGAAGATTGTCCTTCATGGTAACTGAAAAAAACTTCTCAATTAGTTGCCCCACACTCATCAGATTGCTTTTCATGCCAGGTACATACCATACTTTCTGAATCAATGTTGTTTTCCCATTGTGCAGAACGACTCTGACATTTCCCATACCTTCAACATTGAGGTATTTATCATCAGCACATCTGATCCTTGTCCTCTTATCAGAGTCAAAGTCAACCAATCATTTCTTATTTCCAGTAAGATGATTTAAGCAGCCAATGTCCATATACCACCAGTCTGTCAAATCCGTATCATCAGATTCAGAAGCCATCAGTAGCATAGGTTCATCATCAGAACTTCTAGATATATTTTATTCTTTTGAATTCATTTCCTTGTTTGACCAACAATCAACAGCAAAATGGCCAAACGTCTTACAACAGTAGCATTGGATTTTCTTTTTGTCATACGTCTCTTTTCCCTTTTGAGCATTCTTCTGCCTATCAGAAGTTGAGGTTTCTGACTTCTGAACACCATCAGATCTTCTCCTAGCTTCTGACTAAGACTGTTTCTGATGCTTCTTACTAGAAACTGTTTTCAGAGCCTGCTGCTCTACTTCCCTTTCAGAAGTTCCCTCAGTCAAACGCAACTCTTGTGCCACTAGACTACTTTGCAACTCTTCAATTCTCATGGTGCTCAGATCTTTAGAGTGTTCTATTTCTACCACAATGTAATCAAACTGAGGGGTAAGGGGTCTCAATACCTTCTCAATGATTACTTGTTCAGAAAGGGTTTCTCCACAAGCTTTCATCTCATTAGTGATCAGAATCACTCTAGAGATGTACTCAGATACCTTATCATTGTTCTTTAGGTTGAGATTCTCATATTTGTTTCTTAGGGATTGAAGTACCACCTTCTTCATTGATGCGTCACCATCATAACACCTGACCAGTGTATCCCACGCAACCTTCGTTGTCGTTGAATCAACGATTTTCTCAAACACATTTGCATCCGCACACTGATAGATGTAGAACAATGCTTTCTGATCTTTCTTCCTCGTATCTTTCTGTGTGTTTTTGTTCCTCCGTTGCATTTGCTGCCATTGGAACGTAACCTTCAGTGAAAATATCAACCACATCTTGAGCACCGAACAATACATGCATGTGAATCATCCAACGAGTCCAGTTTTTTCCATTAAACACTAGAAGCTTGATGCTCATACCACCATTTCCGTTCATCTTCAACCTTGTGCAATCACTAAGATCTCATCAAACACAGTGTTTCCCAATCCCACAGAATCAAAAATGTGATTTTTTTACAATTCCGTTCAAGATTTAACACAAATTCATGAAACAAAATCAACCATACAACGCCTCACTGTTTCACCCGTGTTTCCCATGTTTCCCCGTGGATCCGAACCGGAGCTCTAGATACCAATTGTTGGTGCACAAGGTGAAAAGGGATGAACAAAATGAGAGAATTATATTTATACTTTGCAATGACGGCTACGAAGAGTAAGGAAAAATTAATTAAAAGTGACATCTACCACTTGTCTATATATACATAGAAAAACTAGGGCCACATAGGCAACATACTAAAGTACTAAAATACTAAAATATCCTCTAATAAACATAGTCTTCAAGTAATAGTAAAATATAAATCATTTCTAACACTATCATGCTCTTCTTCAACCATTTCAACATCTAACGTAGTTCAGGTGACTCAAAACAAGGTCATGGTTTACTCTCCCTCAATAAGGGTAGGAAGATGTTTGAAGTGTATGTTGACAATATAAAACACCGTGGTCACTCATGCAAGTATCTTTGATGTTCAACCCTGCACGCCCCCAATATGTGTTGATAAGTTCCCTAAGTTCTGGCGCCAAAATCATTTCTTGGTCGAATCAGGAACTTATATTTATCTGCATGATAACTTGTCTCTAGAGGAGGCTTATTTGAAGAGTAAACTTGTGGCCTTCTGGGAAGGTTTTGGCTTCACTGATGGTGTTAGACCTTCCACTATTGTGTCATAGAAGTAGAAGAAACATTACATAGAGACTTTCATGTTGGTGGAAGTGATAACCATATACTAAACACATTATAAATTTGGTAAGGGAAAAACGACTTCTTCTTTTGCTTCACCATTCCAATAAGAAGTTCTCATTATTTTCATTTGACCTATGCTTGCATATAAGATGGGTTTCTACAAAAGGATGCCCCAAATAAGCATGGAACATGAAACATGCCTTCTCCTTTCGAGGTTGTGACCATGTTGATTCTAGAGAAGGCTCATCCCTTGGATGCTTTTGTTGCTCTGGCTTTCACAGTCCCTTTATAGCTTAGAGTAGCCCGAGATACAAGACATTTCTATCTGATTTTCGGGGGAGGACGTTCTCAGGTCATCACCAAGAGTGATCAATGAAGCTTATTGGAGGATTGATGGTGATAGTTCTTCTTCGATTGGTGAACCCATTTTCAATAGGCCTCAAAATGGGTAGCTTGATGCAGGGAGGTCAGGTCACGAGGAAAGTTTGTTATCAAACCCGATAAATTTATCTCTAATGTTCCTTACCCATCCTGGTTCTGAGAAGACTAAGGAGCTTCGTTTTTTCATTTCTACGAAGGAGTACTCATAATGACTCTTGATTTTACTATGATTATGTTGTTTCAGTTTATGCCCTTTCCACTTCTCAAATTGTATTTATTTAGTTCTAAGCTTCTTTTAATGCATTTAACTGTCGTCTTTATGGTTCTTGGGCTATATAAAGCCTTATAATCTTTACATTAAGTATCCTACAACTTTTGTATAACTTTTGCATAATTTAGTTTATAATTTTTGCACTTTTACGATTTCTGCGAAAAGTCTCTTTCGAACACGTACTTGTTTGTAACTAAGTTTCTCAATTCAGATTTTAATTTACATTGCTTTATTATTCATTTTTTTTCATATTATGTTTATATTATTTATATTTATGTTTATTTATATTATTAACATGTGTGATTAGTTTACCATAAATTTAGAACCATGTGGATTGTCTATACAACATACCTCATGTAGGCTCATACTTCATTATTTGTAACGAGAAATTTTGCGCTTGCTTTGGGGTTTTTGGATTAACACACACACACACACACACACGCGCGCGCACACCCACCCACCCACCCACCCACCCACCCCCCCCCCCCACACACACACACACATATATATATATATATATATATATATATATATATATATATATATATATATATATATATATATATACATACTTCTTAAAGATATTCTTAGATATCAGTTGTATAATGAAAGGGTATAATTGATATATGAACTAGAAAGATCAAAAGTTTAAATCGAGGCTACACAAGTGTCTTTGGTTTAACAGATAAAAATCCTTTTTACAACAGCCAATCTTAAAGGATCCAAGATGAATGAATTGCGCTATGGAATTAGGCAATTTATTGGTTCAAAAAAAGATTATATGTTGCCAAAAAGGGTATGTTCGCTTTTATCTATTCATTTATGCAAATCACGATTTCCCATTATAGATAGAAAAAATGAGAGTTTATGTGAGAGAGAGGCAAAGACATAAATCATAGTCCTAAGTATTCTTTTATGAATATTATAATCAAATTTAAACCATTTTAACCAAACTAAGCATCATCTTAGCTAACTATCGAATTAAGCGAATTCGGTACTCTAAACGATCCTCAATAGAATAATATTATTTTATACTACTCTTATAGAATCGTATGCTTACGACCTATCAAAAGAGGCTTCTTTTCTTTAGTCATAGCTTTTCAAAGATTTATACATATATAATATTGCATGAACTTCCCTTGTCTATAAGGATTCTCAAAACATTAAAATTTCTCATTGTTGTTGTTGTTATAACTAGCAAAAAGATCTCGTTAGGATCCCTTCAAATTTTTTTCTATATTTGAATATGAAAATAAGCCTTTTCCGAATTTCCTTCAGAATTTGTTTCTTCCTTTTTGTTGATCACCATCAACTCAATAATCATTCTCTTGATTGTCCCCTTAGACAAAGTCTTTGGACTGGAAAAACCTTCAATGATCGAAGCGAGGAAATTGTATCCTCATGTCACATAAGCTATAAATTGGTGTTTCCCCCTTCTCATTCACTGTTATCTATCCTCTTTTAGCCTTTGCGAAGACCTCGATTTCTTTATTTTGGGATGCCTTCTCTCGACGGGGAGATTGATTTTTTTCATGGTGTGTCATATCTCCTCCTAGATCCTCTAAAGGAGTCCTTTTTTTCTTGATCATGTATTTTTACTTTCTCTTGAGTGTATCGACTTTGCATTCCTTTATTTTATTGCCTTTTAAATGACATCCTTCAAGTAGACGCACTCATTCATGTTATGGCTATGGCTCTTGTGAAAATGATAGTTTTTTTACCTTGTCAATCTTGGTTGACTCTTTGAAGGGGTGAGAGTTTCTCACTCTGTCTTCCTTGAATTCAGTGTTCGTGCATTATTGCAAAAAATTTTCCCTCAATGTATTAATGGGGTGTAACATGAAAATATGACCCAAATATCAGCCTCACTTTGACTATCTATACATTAATTAGTTTTTCTACGAGTTCCCCAATCCTTTCTTCCTCCCCGCCTCTTTTGCTAGGAGCTTTTCTTCATAATTTATACATATTTTGGCTTTGATGAGAAGATCATTCATGCTCTCGATCCCCTTATAGCCCTAACTTCTCATGAAAGATGTAATGAATCCTCAACCCCTTTTCAAAGATCCAACACTTTAATTCATCATTTGATCAAAAAAATCCAACCGTTACCGTGGTGAACCAGTTAATATATTATTGTAGGTTTTCTTTCTTTATTTGTTGGATTCTGCATATAAAAATAATTTTCTTAAGCTTCCTCTTTATTCTGTTAAATTAGCTATAAACTTGTCCCGCACTTTCTTCCAAGAGTTGATATAATCATCATGTAAGGTTTTAAACCACATCATGTCCGCTCCCTTTAGGTTCAGAAAAAAAATTCACTTCACCGCGCTCTTGGCATGGTGATAGTCAATCATGATATTCTTGTGTTTAATATGTTCATCTGGATCCTTGGTACACCACCATATCTATACCACTTTGGTGGTTTTTTAAGGGATCAGGGAATCCTACTGTCAAAGATGTACCTAGAGAACAAATTCCTACTGTAGCCAGAGGCATGAGCTTTGATGTCATATCCATTCCTTCCTCGAGAACGAAAAGACATAGATCTCTGATGTTGGAGACCTTTGGGGGTGTGGTTGTTGCCTCCACCCCTAAAATTATGAGAATGAGATCAATGAGCCTGGGAAGAAATAGGCCATGGTCATCCCACGATTCCCGATGCTAAGAGACAGCTTTACATAAGGCCTGGCTATGAGATTACTGCATAATGTTACTCCTCATTGCAAGTGACCTCGATGTGGAGTAATTTTTTTTTGATTATGTTATACTCGTATGGGCCTTTTCCGGTAGGAAGTGTGCATTCTGTTGCTGCACCAAGTTGTAAATGTTAATAATCATTTCATTTTCTCATTACATCCCTAGATTGGCCTCGAGTTGTTAGAGGCTTTGGAAAATCTCTGGTTCAAGAATTTGTGCTTACGGTTGAGGTTGTTTAGAGGCTTGGTCTTGAAGTAGTTGTTGGAAAGTGCCTTGGTTGACGGGCAAAAAGACTGGAGCCAGAAGAGATGAAACGATTAGAGAGGTTATAAGGACCAGATTAGATTCCCTTGCGGAGGAAAGCATTGTCTTATTTCATAGAGTAAGTGATGGAACAACAACTTCACCTACGACACTGGCATTATTATACGCAATTATCCATGCTAACTTGGACGTTATCATTGTCGGTGAAAATTTAATATGAGATTATGACAAGAAATTATGGAATAGTTGTGGCGATGCAATTGGTAGGATTTGGTGGATTTTTGGAGAAGTTCATGAGAACGGCAAGTCGATTACCACATACGGAGCCACTATTCGAGTGTGTAGTAAAAAAATCATTGATGTGAAGGGAACAAGTTCTTCTAGTGTGGTGGTGCGAGCCTCGCACACATTAGAGCAGAGATGTACTTGCAAGGCTAACACTGTAATGCCGAATTTAGCGAGGTCAAAGAGATGTAAATTTGAAAGAGTGAATGAATATGTACTTATTTATGGTGTGTAAGTGGTTATATACAACGAGTGATGAAAACCGCTTCCGCTCGGGCCAACTTGAGGTGAAAAAGCTGTCTGATTATATTTGATAACTGGTAATAAACAAGTAGATCGAATCTGTTGCATAACCTTCTAACGAGCTTTTACCTGTTCATATTCTATCTAGAAGATTTGACTAAACCGCTTAAATTAGATTGGTCTTAATGGTTCGGCTAAAGGTCCGAAACAACAAATATATGCTGTTAAACTACTTCTTCCTCCTACAAATAAAAACTTAAATTAATAGAGTTTGTAAAAACTTTATATATCACGAGTTTGTAAAAGTTTTACTCCCTCATAACCTTTTTATGTGTCACTTTTTATTTTTATTTTTACACATATCAAGAAAGCTAATCAATAATTTTTTTACCTATAATACCCCTAATCGTTTATTACATTCATTACTTTTTTTCTCTTTGTAATAATTATCTATGGACAATTTTAACAAAAGTACATTTAATACTACCTTAAACTTTATAAGTGGCTGTTGTGAATCAGATGTCTTGAAACAAAATATAAATGGTTTCTTTATGATCCAGAAACACACAAGGGTTAGAGTTAACAAAGATAACAAGGTAAAACAACAAGAAACAATAAGGATTGATTGTAAACTGTTATTATTTCCTTACTCTTAGAATAAGATTATAAATATACAAAAATAACAAAATAACCTCTCTCTCTCTCTCTCTTAAAATTAGGATTTTATCTTCCTATTTTTCCTTATGCCAAGATTGAGAAACTAGCATCCTATTTATAAGAAAATTAGTGCACTAACCTAATGGGCTTTTTAACAATTACCCATTACAAGCTAACTTAGGGTACAAGCTAACTTAAACATTTGATCTTCCAAGCAAGACCTAATTCAAATGCTAACAACCCTAGCAATATTGACTAATGCATGTTAGAACAAACTTCGACTATAACACGCATTACTCCGACAGCACCATGTGAACATACTTCGACCACATGCTTAATTCTTGTCAAACTAGAAGCTACCCTTCGACCATACTAGAGTTTGATTCAATATCTCACAAATATCCACCTTGGATCTAACTTTATAACATCAAGAAACTAGCTTTCTTCGTGCAGCTTTATCAACTGCATACAGTGGAAAAACTTATTACTGGGCAATGTCTTGGTGATCATATCAGCAACATTATGATCTATCGAAACCTTCAGCACTTGGACTTCTCCATGCTCGATTACCCCTCTAACAAAATGCAACCTCACATCAATGTGCTTGGTTCGCTCATGATAGGATGAATTCTTTGACAAGTGTATTGCACTTTAACTATCACATTTAATAGTGATAACTCGACCTTGAAGTTTTAGCTCCTTTGCAAAATCTTTAAGCCACAATGCTTCCTTCACAAATTCAGTTAAGGCTATATATTATGCTTCATGGTTGATAAGGCAACGACCTTCTGAAGTGTTTCTTTCCAACTAACTGTTGTCCCAAACATAGTGAACACATATCCAGAAATAGATTTTTTGGAATCCATACAACCTGCATAATCAGAGTCGACATATCCTTCGATTGCTGCTTTAGTATCTTCACCCAAGGCTCCACCATAAATTAGGACTCTATTCAGAGACCCATTTATGTACCTTAGAATCCACTTTAATGCTTGCTAGTGAGTCTTTCCAGGATTCTCCATGTACCTGCTTACAAGGCTTACTGCATATGCTATGTCGGGTATAGTACATACCATAACATACATCAAAGAACCCACTATATTAGCATATGGAATGCTATTCATATAAGTTCTTTCAATATCAGTGTTGGGACACTGATTTATACTCAGCTTGAATTGAGGGTTTGTCGAAGTCACAACAGGCTTTAAATTTGACATACCAAACTTTTCGAGAACCTTCCGTAGGTATGCCTCTTGAGATAAGCATAATTTTGACTTTTTTCTATCTCTTCGGATGTCAATCCCAAGAATCCTAGATGTAGCTCCTAGATCCTTCATGTCGAACTCCTTATTGAGTTCAACCTTCACCCTCATTACATCTTCAACATTGTTTCTTGCTATTAGAATATCATTCACATAGAGCAAAAAAATAACAAATGAAATACCCAGTCGAAATCTGAAGTAAACACAATGGTCGAACTGACTTCTGATGAAACTTATGCATGCCATGAGCTTTTCGAATCTCCTATTCCACTGCCGAGGAGATTGTTTCAGTCCATATAAGGATCTATTCAGCTTGCACACATAATCTTGCTTCCATTTTTCGACATACCCTTCAGGATGCCTCATCAGGATTGTTTCATCTAAATCACCATGCAAGAACGCAATCTTCATATCCATCTGTTCTAGTTCAAGGTCAAATTGTGCCACTGTGGCAAGCAACATTAGAATGGATATGTGCTTCACAACAGGAGAGAACACATCATTAAAGTCGACACCTTCTTTCTGAGTGAACCCCCTAGCAACCAATCTTGCCTTGTATCTCTTCGACGTCACTCCTTCGATTCCTTCCTTAACTTTGAAAATCCATTTACAGCTGACTAACCTAGATCCAGCAGGTTTCTTGGTTAGTTCCCAGGTGTTGTTATCATGAAGAGATTTCATCTCATCATCCATGGCCTTCAATCATTCAGTCTTCTTTCGACTCCTCATAACTTCCTTATAGTGTCTAGGTTCTTCATCTAGAACCTTGCTTGCAGAGATTAAGGAATAAGCTATAAGATCTGCATACCCAAGTCTCTTAGGTGGCTTGATGACTCTCCTCGACCTGTCTCTTGCTAGCAGGTAGTCATTATCAGTCTCCTCATCTTCGACAACATCTTCTGCATCTTCTTTGACTTCATTTGGGATACACAATTCAGAATCAACATGCTCCACCTCAACAGGAATCTCTCCATATTCCAGCTCTTCGTTAGCATCATCAATTTTCTTGAAAGTCATCTCTGCTTCATTGAAGACTACATCTCGATTGGTAACACACCTCCTATGACCTGGCTCTAGGTACCATAGCCAATAAGCTTTGATTCCTTCAGGGTATCCTATAAACATGAATTTTAGAGCTCTAGGTTCGACCTTGTCTTGCCTAATATGAGCATAGGCCACACAACAAAATACTCTTAGTCTGTCGAGACTAGGTGGATGTCCTGACCAAACTTCTTCAGGTGTCTTCATTACTAAGGTAGTCGAGGGACCTCTATTTATCAGGTAAGCTGCTGTCAAAACAACCTCCGCCCAAAACACATTCTTCAATCCAGCACCAACCAACATGCATCTAACCCTTTCAAGGATTGTTCGACTGAATCTCTCAGCTAAAACATTTTGTTGAGAACTACCTGCTACAGTCTTATGCTTTGTAATCCCATACTCAACACAGTAACTGTCAAACGATTCGTTGCAGAATTCAAGGTCATTGTCGGTTCTTAACCTCTTAACCTTTCTTCCAGTTTGAGTTTTGACCAGAATCTTCCAACTTTTGAAATTCTCAAAAGTTTCATCCTTCGTCTTATGAATAAATACCAATAGCTTTATGGAATAGTCATCAACGGTGGATAGAAAATACCTTGGACCTGAGTGTGAAGGATTCCTTGCAGTTCCCCAAAGATTAACATGAATGTAATCCAGGGATCCATGTGTTCTTTGCTTGCCTTTGTTAAACTTCTCCCTACAGGATTTACCAAATACACAAGATTCACAAAACTCTAACTTTTCGACTTTGTCACCTCCTAACAGGTTTTGCTTCCCTAATTCGACCATGCCTCTTTCGCTGACATGGCCCAATCTCATGTGCCATAATTCTGTCTTCGACACAGGTTTCGTGGATGAAATATTTATCGAACCACTTACAACCTTAGCCTCAAGGGTATACAAGCCTTGTTTCTTCACGCCTCTTAAGACTTCCTTCGACCCCTTCATGACTCTTAGGATACTTTTCTCTCCTTGAAAAACATATCCCTTTTTGTCAAATTCACCAAGAGAAATAAAATTTCTCTTCAAGTCAGGTACATACTTGACTTCAATCAATAACCTTATTGACTCATCATGGAGCTTGAATCTCACATATCTAATACCTGCAATTTTATAAGATTTATTGTTTCCCAGCAGCACAGATCCACCATCTTGATCATATAGCTCCTCGAACAATTCTCTGTTTAGAGTCATGGGCCAAGTGCAACATGAATCCATAGTCCACTTTTTTCTCGAGTCGCCACTTGAAATCACAAGAACATCAGATGACTCGAAGTCATCATGAACAATGGCTGTGTTGCCATTACCTCTATGATCTTTCAGGCGTTCAGGACACACCTTTCTTGTGTGGCCCTCCTTCTTACAGTGATAACATCGAATACCATATGTTTCGCCACTATAAAACTTTTGTTGACTTTTACCTTTCTTCTTGTTGAACTTACCATCCTTTCGCAAGAAATTTTTCTTAACTGCCAAACCTTCACCCACAATCGAAGGTTTATGTTTCTTTCGTTCATTCAAGTCCTTAAAATACAAGGTTGATTGAACTTCTTCAAAGGTCAGGGACTCCCTTCCATACAAGAGAGTTTCTTTGAAGTGAGCATGTATTCTGGGTAAAACACACAACAACAACAGTGCTTGATCTTCTTCATTGATCTTCACATCAATATTTTCAAGATCAAGAATTAACTTGTTGAACATATCCAACTGCTCAGCCAACACTTTGTCTTCACTCATCTTGAATGAATACAAAACTTGCTTCAGGTAGAGTTGATTCACCAGAGATTTGGTCATGTACAAACTTTCATGTTTCACCCATAATCCCGGTGTTGTAGTCTTTTTTGATACCTGTCGAAGAACCTTATCACCAAGGCTCAACAATATTGTGTTGCGGGATTTCTCAATCATGTCCGTCTTTTCTTTTGTCGTTAACGTGGCGTCCATGGCTTCCTCTCCCTTCAACGCTTCCAAACAACCCTGCTGAACCAGTAGGGCTTTCATCTTCAAGCGCCACAGACCGAAGTCGTTCACTCCGATGAACTTTTCAATCTCATTCTTTGTTGAAGACATCTTCTCCACGCTCACCGCATCAATTTTCTATGAATCAGATGTCTTAAAACAAAATATAAACGGTTTGTTTATAATCAAGAAACACATAAGGATTAGGGTTAACAAAGATAATAAGGTAAAACAACAAGGAACAACAAGGATTGATTATAAACTGCTGTTATTTCCTTACTCTTAGAACAAGATTATAAGTATACAAGAATAACAAAATATCCTCTCTCTCTTGAAATTATGATTTTATCTTCCTATTTTTCCTTATGGCAAGATTGAGAAACTAACATCCTATTTATAAGAAAAATAACACACTAATCTAATGAGGTTTTTAACAATTACTCATTACAAACTAACTTAGGGTACAAGTTAACTTAAACAATTGGGCTTACAAGCAAGACCCAATTCAACATGCTAACAATCCTAGCAATATTGACTAATGCATATTAGAACAAACTTCAACTACAACACGATTACTTCAACAACAACATGCAAACATAATTCAACCTCATACTTAATTTCTGTCGAACCAGAAACTACTTTTTGACCATACTAAAGTTCGATCCAATATCTCACAGTGATAATTAAAAAAAAAAAAATTAAAAAATGACACTTAAAAAAGAAAAAAATATATTATACAAGTCAAAGTTGAATGATAGATTCATTTATTTATTTTTGAATCATACATTCGTTTGTTACATTTTCTTTTCAATTTTAAATGAAGAATGAAATATAGGTACATGCAAGGGAGGTCTTAAGTGGGGAAGCTATAACTTCACCTTAAACCTCCCGGTTGACTACTCTCTTTATTCGTGTGCATTGTGTCTTGGATTTCATCAACTCTATCATTATATTAAAAACTTCAAAATTAACTACAAATAAATATTTATTCTAAAACAAATTTGCCTCTATTAATTAAGTTGTTTTTTAAATTTAAATATGCCCAAAAAAATTAAAAAGAACTCTAAATCAATAATTTTAGTATGCCATTTCTCAACTTCAATATTTTTTTCAAATTCAAGTCTAAAATAAAATAGATATTTGTAACAAAAAAAATTCAAAACCTATATTATATAATAAAATTATAACTATAAATCTTTATATATATATATATATATATATATATATATATATATATATATATATATATATATATATATATATATATATATATATATATATATATATATATATATATATATATATATATATATATATATATATATATATATATATATATATATATATATATATATATATATATATATATATATATATATATATATATATATATATATATATATATATATATATATATATATATATATATATATATATATATATATATATATATATATATATATATATATATATATATATATATATATATATATATATATATATATATATATATATATATATATATATATATATATATATATATATCGACTCTCACACACACGATACCTTAATTTCTTTGAACCAATAAACTCAAGTTCAATCTTCAAAAGTTCAGCTTGTTATACCTACAACTTTTTGAAAGTGGAAATCAAAGGCTATAAAAGCTTCCTATGGTCATTGAAGATATGATGCCATTGCCAAACTCCATGGAAGGAATTTCTGGATCATCTCTACCCTCCAATTCTCTCCTCTTGAATCTCTCTATTCTCAAAGAAAAGTTCAACCAAGTGCAAACTCTTGTAGGTGTTATTCTCTCCCCAAATCATCAAGACTCATCAACTAACTCCATGGCCATATCCAGCATGAACTCAACAATACAAGAAATGATAGTAACCGCCACATCAATCATGTTCACTTGCCAACACATGGCTCTTAGTTTTCCTCAAGGTACTACTACTTCTAATGCATGCACAAACCTAGAATTGCAAAAGGCACAATCTAATATTCATTCAAACTTTGACAACAATATTAACACAAACATGGATCTTAGAGGTCAAAGTCAAAGCTTGTTTTTTAGTAATGAGTTAGAACAATTGGATTGGTTTAGTGAAAGCTATAATAGTAACATTAATTATAGGCTCAAGGATGATATTGATGATCAAAGGGTTGATCATGAAATTTGTGAAACCAATAATAGTATAAAAGAGTCTAACGAACCTATTCTGATGAAGAATAATCGTGATCACGATAATATGAGCCTAAAATTTGGACCGTCTTATCCATTATGTGAC
Organism: Lathyrus sativus; assembly: GCA_963859935.3. Taxonomy (NCBI): domain Eukaryota; kingdom Viridiplantae; phylum Streptophyta; class Magnoliopsida; order Fabales; family Fabaceae; genus Lathyrus; species Lathyrus sativus. The sequence goes on from OZ012735.1 coordinate 836,901,882, forward strand.
GATGAGATAGTTGAATTAGACGCGTCGGATTTATTAGCTAAGTATACACATTATTGTCAAGTTTGTGGTAAAGGGTTCAAGAGGGATGCAAATTTGAGGATGCATATGAGAGCTCATGGGGATGTGTACAAGAGTAGTGCAGCATTGAGCAATCCAATCAACAAGAATAAAGACTATTTGGTGAGTATGAAAAACAAGAAATATTCATGTCCTCAAGGAGGGTGTAGATGGAATCAAAAGCATCTCAAGTTTCAACCATTGAAGTCATTGATTTGTGCTAAGAATCATTACAAGAGAAGCCATTGTCCCAAAATGTATGTGTGCAAGAGGTGTAATCAGAAGAACTTCTCAGTTCTTTCTGATTTGAGGACTCATGAGAAACATTGTGGTGATCTTAGGTGGCAATGCTCATGTGGCACTACTTTTTCTAGGAAAGATAAGCTTATGGGACATGTTGGTTTGTTTGTAGGACACCACCCTGTTATCAACGGTTTGTCATATAGTACTCACACAAATTAAAGCACTAGTCATTTGTTAATATATGTAGGTTGATCTATATATGTTGGTTCAAATTTTTCTTTTAATTTATGTATTTATAAATATGATTGATGATGAAGAGTTTTATGTTAGCTTCACAATGTTGATGTTATTATTATTATTATTATTATTATTATTATTATTATTATTATTATTATTATTATTATTATTATTATTATTATTATCTATGTTTATGTAATTTGATGATGAAATTCAAATTAAGTTACCAATGTAATACATGGAACAAAGTATATGTATATATTTTTTTAGGATTAAATATCTTATCCTTAAAAAATTATCAAATTTTATTTTTGTTCCTATAAAAAAAATAGTGTGTTTTGATCCCTACAAAATGATTATACACGTAGTTTTAGTTCCTACTGTTAAATTAATGTGTATTTTTAGATGATTATTTTGCAGATATATTTAGAACGTTATAAATCATTTTACGAAAAAGAGTAACTCAAAATTTGATTTATAAATCGAGATTTTCATTATTTTTATCATTATCTTTTGAAATTTAAAAAATTCATATTTAATTCTTCTCATTTTAAAAAATTATATAATTTGGTAAAGAAACATTTTATAGTAATCTGAACACGTATGAAAAAAATTATTCAAAATTTTAAAAGTTTAGGGGTAATTAAATAGTTTTCAAATTTTTAAAAAATAGCAAGGACTAAAACTGCTTGCATAAATTTTGTGTAGGAACCAAAATATGTCTTTTTTTTAATAGAGACTAAAAATGAAATGTGAGATATTTAAGGGACCAAAAACATATTTAACCCTATTTTTTATATCACCCTATTTTTTATATCGACTGTTTCTATGGGCGGGAAGATTACACCGAGTAGCTCTGTTGTTTTTTATAGGCAATGCAAAGTATAATTAGAGGGAGTACCAGGGATACTCTAATCCAATAAACATAATCCACATCAACACCACTCCAGCATATAGATCAATAATTACAAAAAAAACACTAGGACATTTTAGCCAATCATAATAAGTGCAACTAGAATTATGTTTATATATATATATATATATATATATATATATATATATATATATATATATATATATATATATATATATATATATATATATATATATATATAAATAAGGAAACCACCACCATGAGAAAAGAATAATTCTATCTACGATAACCTCAATATTACCCACCTCGTCGTTAAAAATAATAAGATTTATAGAATGGTAAATGCACCAACACGATGCAAACCAAATGATGCAAGCCGTAGATTTTGAGCACTCCTTCAACATTGGGACCGCCCACTCGAATAAGTGACTATGCGGATCTACTTCCACTAAACAAGGAATCCCAACCCAAGAGGATAGTCTCTTCCAAACCTCAGAGATCTTAGGACAATAGAAGAACAAATGACAATTATCTTCATCACAACGAATGCAAAATAGGCAAACCTTATCATGAGCATTTGATACAATCCCTCTACGAGACAATTTTAATCTAGTGGGAAGTCTATCCAACAACAATCGCCAAGAGAAAATCTTTACCTTCAATGGAATTTTTGAATGCCAAACCAGCCCCAAGGCCAATTTCTGATCACCCTCCAAAGCTAGCCAATTTGGATTCAAAGTAATAGAATCATAACACAATTTGACCGATAATTCTCTGTAAGCACCAATAGACCAAACCACTTTATCAATACAAGTAGGCAGTGGCTGAATTTCCTACAAAATCGGTAGCAGGTTTTCCTTTTCATTGTTGACCACCTCCGAATCCAACTCATAATTAGTATTAATATTCCACTGCCAAATGGAACTTGCACAATATCCAAAAGCCATCACAGGTCCGCCTTTATTGGTCGCTGCCTCGAATAGTGTAGGATTAAAGGACATTAGTGATACATTAGCAGCCCACCTCGACGACCAAAAAGGAACGACGCTTCCATCACCAAGTTTACTTGTCACAATATTAGCGAAATAACCTGCAGTACTCGAATCTCCAACAACCATAAGATCACGCCACCAAATCAAGTGATGACATTTAATCAAAGGATCAATGTGGGACATCACCCTGGACATTAAGTTTCCATATCTGATCCTTCATAGTTCCACTCCATAAAGCTTGTTCATCCGTCAAAATTCTCCATAACCACTTAGAAAGCAAAGAGGTATTGAACGACCCAACATCTTTAACTCCTAAACCACCCAATGTTTTCGGTTTGTAGACCGTACTCCAGCTAACCAATGCAAAACCTTTTTTCTCCAGCATACCTGACCAAAAGAACCTCCTCTGTATCAATTTGATTTGTGCAACTACTTTGGTAGGAGCTTTGAAGAATGATAGGTAATGGATAGGAAGATTAGAAATGACAAAATTTAACAAAGTAAGCCTACCATTAATAAATAACAGTTTCCCCTTCCAAACAGACAGACGCGCTTTCAAGCTTCTGATGACCAACAACTAAAAACCAGTACACCTATGGTTACCTCCAATTGTGAAGCCAAGAAATTTACAAGGTGATTTTTCTTTCTGACACGCTAAAAAACGTGCAGCCGCAATCAAAAAAGACTCTTCCACATGAATTCCAAATAGATTACTTTTAGAAGCATTAATCTTCAACCCCGAAATCAATTTGAAAGCACGACGTATAACCTTCAAACCCTAGATACTTGCCCATGATACATTGCATACAAGTATTGTGTCATCAGCAAATTGAAGCGGGTTGTGAGATATCTCATTATTTATACTAAAACCAGTAAGAATCTCCATTCTTAACGCATCATTTACTACATAGGCGAGCCCTTCCGCCACTAAAGTGAATAAAAAATGGGACAATGGATCACCCTGTTTGAGCCCCCTAAAAACTTAAAAATCCCTCGTTGGGCTCCCGTTCACAAGCACAGACATAAAGTTAGAACAAACACCACCTTTGATCCATTGTACCCATTTTGCCCAAAGCACATAGCCAACAAGATCTTATCAAGAAAGTATCAATTGCTTACCGAGGATGAATGCAGTTTGTGACTGCGAGACCAGTTTTCCAATCACCTTCCTTAGCTGAGCAACCATGATTTTGGCAATGACTTTATAAATACATCTAATAAAATTTATAGGGAGAAATTCCTCCATACCTTGTGGGTTTTCCACCTTCGGAATCAATGCAATAAACGAAAACAACATGGATTTAGGAAGAACGGTGGTAACATGAAATTCAGAAACACAGTTCACAACATCAGCACCAATGATTTCCTGACAGTGCTTAATAAAGTTCAAGTTAAATCTATTGGATTCGGGGGTTTTTCCCCATCACAATAAAAAACAGCAACTTGTACTTCTTCCACAGTAAAGAGCTCCTCCAACGACGAACATTCGATCAAATTGAGCCTAGGTAACCCCGACAAGTCAATATTAGGTCTCCTAGTATTATCCCTCGTGAATCTATCTTCTCAATGATTTTTGAATTTATTTTTAATAAAAGTCGCATCTTCCAATAATGAAGACCCAACCCTGATAGCAGAGATCATGTTTCTTCTGGTCCTGCAGATTAACATTGAGTGGAAAAACCTAGTATTTAAATCTCTCTTCTTAGCCCACTTTGATCTTGACTTTTGTTTTATCATACTTTCTTTCAAACGGAGCGAATCCCATAACGACTCAATCACAAAACTCTTCCTGGCCAAAGTATCACTAGATACAATTCTTGCTTCGTGAAACATGGCAGATTCAATATCATTCAAGAGCTTCACATCTGCTTCAATCTTGATGTCCACCCAACTGAAAACCTCCTTACTCCACCACCTAAGCATGGACCTTAAAGATTTAAATTTCAAACACAACACATTGGCAGCAGACCCTTCAAAATTGAATGAACTCAATTCAGACTTGACAAACTCTAAGAATTGAGGGTGCTCAAACCAAAAGTTAAAGAACTTAAACAGTTTAGGTACCCAATTAATGGAATTAGCACAAATCCACATCGAACGATTGTCTAAAATATCACGATCACCGATTCTTTGAGCAACCACACTCCACCTACTGATAAGATTTTCAGACAATAATAACTTATCCAGTCTAATTCACCAGCTCCCGTTTGCTTTAAACCAAGTGAATGTATCCCTAATTGTGGGTGGATCCACCAATTCCATCATTTCTATGAATGTTCGAAATTCCTCCATTTCCACATTGCTATAAGATCATTGACCCTTCCTTTTTTCTATAGCCTTGATCGCGTTAAAATCACCAACTTCCACATGATTCGATTTTCCCTGAGACTACATTTAGCATAAACATTGATGAATTAGCAATTAATCCCGTTCCAAGTCAGATTTAAACCCAAGAACTCGATGCCTCTGAAACTATATATTGGATCTAAAACAATGATTGGAAAAATAGCAAATGTACTATTTTGCCAATGTAGTAATAAGAGGGAATTTCCCCAAATATTGATCTCGAGGACTGCGTAGGAATATAAGTTTTAATTTCAATTTAATTAAATAAAAACTCCTTGGGGTTGAGGATTGTTTTGTGAAATTATAAAACAATTGCATAAAAATAAACAAAGTATATGAGTGGTTTAGAAAATATATGAGTAGATTATGTTAGATATGGTGTGTAATATGACTCAGTAACAACTCTGAATTACACTGCAACAACTTATTGTAACTAACTAATTACTGATTCTTTAGAATGTTTACCCCTAAGTTCTTAGTGAGAAAACCTTTAATAATTCACCCTAATTCCTATGTCCATAGAGAACTACAGATGAAATTAAGCAATCAATTATCAAGAATATTCTGATCCCTATAGGGTATCCCTAGTCCTAGGTGATATCTACTAAAAAATGATCCAAAGCAAAGTATTAACAATGACGGTCCAGCCTAATCGTTAATCGAAAATCAAATCCTATTTGTCCGACAAGGAAAACATTAAGAATAGCTAGAGATCAAATCAGTTATAAAAAACAAAGGAATTGTTATTGCAATACTAATATCGGTATCATTATAGATTCAAATCAGGGACACCCCCTAGTATTGGAGGGTTTAGCTACTCATAATATTTGAAGAAAATACAAAGTAAAAACTAGACATTACAAAATAATAGGATTCTTTGATCTTCAATTGCTTCCGCTCATGAAAACCTTCAGTCCCCCAATCACCTTGATCGTGTAATTCTTCTCCAGTAAAAAAGTTATTTTTTTCCTTCTCAAAAAGCATCTAAAATACTCCCAGATCTAACACAGTAGTAGGGAAGTGCCCAAAATACCCTAATGGGTCACATAAGTCAAAAATTCAAGAAAATTAGAAGATGAAGCACTTCAGCCAACACGGGATGTGTCAACTGACACGGGCAGCCGTGTTGGCCCCCTGGCTATCTGTAATAAAACCTCTATGTTCTAGGGAAGCTGACACGAGCTGTGTCAGCTGACACGACCGCTTGTCTCAAGCATATCCTTCTGACACGACCCGTGTCAGGAATCACGGGTGGCCATGTCAGGCCTTCTATAACTTGCCAATTTCACTCCCGAAAATACTGTATTGTCCACTTTTTTGCTCCGATTCTTCCTGATTGCTTACTTGAACTTAAAGACAATGGAATGCCAAACCAACGTATAAAATGCGATAAAAGGAAATAAAATACAACTAAACATATAAGACGATTAACTAAAACTATTGGTAAAATAACACATAAAAACCACTGATCACACACCCTTCCTCTATATCGTTAGAATACCCCCAGATTGGCCAATTAAATTAATAGCCGACCAATCACACTCAGTATTACCCCAAAGACTATAAACCAACTTACTATCCATCTTTTGACTCTTAGACTCTTGAATAAAACATAAATCTGCCTTACCAGATTGAAGCACCTGCCCTCATCCTGCATCTTTTCGATGAATTTCCACTCCCACGAATGTTATAAGTTACAATATTCATGGTACAATGGTAGTTGCCTCCCTCAAGCCATCAAATGCACTTTTATCCATTTTTTCCATGACTCTGATTAATCCTTCAAAAACTTCATCATCTTCCTCCCCTTCGATACCCAACGCCTTAATTGAATGCCAAATTTTGGCCGGAACGTCTTCAATTGAATTTATGAACCTAGAATTTCCTTGGTTGACGCTGGAATCGTTAACCAAATCACAACAAAGAATCGACCCCCCAGAATACCTTGAATTCAAATAGATTGAAGAGCCAATGCGTGAATCAATAGGATGTTGATTATACTTGGAATGAATGAGTTGGGAGTAGTAGGAATGAGGGAAGGGAATTCTAATATTTCCACAAATGTCTGATAGAAGTTTTTTTCCTAGTAAATGATTTTGATTTAGGCCCAGGGCACACTAATTTCCATGCAGGGACACTACAAGTAAGTGGGTTAAATTCCAAAGTAGCCAAGCCCAACTCACCATTAACAACGTGCCCCCCAGCTAAACCAGCTTCAGGAAGATAGTTGTTATAACCACCTTTGACCAACTGCATTGTAGGTACCGTGCTCACGTGCATATGATTAGGTTTATCTATAATAATAGGCTAGCTTCTATGGTAGCACAACTGAGTAATTTGTCTGATACGCTCCCTCCAACTTTCTAATTTTCCGCCTACGTAGCTGACACTCTTAAAATCTCCTCCCTCAAGTCCATACAACAATACGCTTAGGACCATGAATATCCTCCATCAGTTTAATATGATATATATTATTGTTTATTTTAACAATGATAGCTTGATTTAATGTCAAAGAATACTTTGTCTTAACCATGAACCTAGCAACATCTAGTTTCTCCATCTTCTCTGTTTCTTTATCACTGCACATACTCTCCCACAGAACATGAAAGAAATATGAAAAACTTAGGCCTCACGCGTGACAAGGTAAAACGTAACAATTTATCCAAGTCAATCTTTCATTGTCAGTATCTTCAGGTGACCAAGGATGAATATTATCAAACCGTTTTGCAATAGATTAGGTTGTGAAGAATACCATTATCTTCTTCTTTTAAGAGGAAAAGGTTTGCCCCAAAGGGGTGGATTTAATGTTGAAACATCCTAACTCATGAAATGTTTCTTGAACATTGTATATCATCCCAGATTTAGCCACCACACCAACGAATGCTCTAGTGAACCTAGCGTAATCCTCCTCATTAACATTGAACTACAGGTGAGCAAATTTTGGTTTATCCTCAACACTTATCTACCTATCGAACCGCCGGTTTCATGGACCTTAGTTTTGTTAATAGACGTCTGTGCATATGAAATCCTAGGTATCCTTGTGTTCCAAGCCTTCTCTTTAGGTCCTTCCTCAACCTTTTTTTCATGCAGCATTTTGTCGTGCTTAGTGTAAGAAAGAGTACCCCGTTGAAATCTCGAAACATTCGCGTAAATTTTCTTTCCGCAAATGTGTATGCTATCTAGTTTGGCAACGATAACTCTCACATTTTGCACTTTTCTAAAGAGCATGAATCTATATAGTTTTTCATGTTTATCTAGTTTAGAAGGGATGAACACTTCTGATACCAATCCAAATTGTTTGAACACCTCAAAAAGATCGCATCACAACTCTCTAAGAACTCTGTAATGAAGAACGAGGACAATGACTCTACCCCACCTCCACCTGTATCTTTTCCTTCCCTAGCCATCCAAACCGATCCCTTATTTATAGGCCTAGATTTTTTACTTTGCACAACTTCCACCTATTTTGATTTTCCATGACTCATGATAATATTATTCAAAACAATAAAAGGAATGAGGAATAATAGTTGAAAACTCAGATTCAATTCAACCGAATTCCCTAACTCGAAGGTTAGGATTTAAAACCTCAATCTAAAAGAGAATCTTTATTTCCAATGTGTACTTAAAACTCCTAGCACAACAACATGTTTGTATGTGATTTCAAGAGCCATTCTTGCTAATATTACTTGAAGTTTTGTTCCAACAACCAAAATTATCTACAACAAACTAATTTAAATGGAGTAGCTCTATTGTTAACTTTGTGCCATTAAATTTTCTTATTCTCTTTCAGGTGGATGTAAATTTGCATGCAACACTGATGAATCGATGGATCATGCCTTTTATGATGCATAAGATGGTTTATTTTGCGAGCTTGGTGCAATTATTCTAGCTTTGAGTTTGCTCCTGCTAAAAGGTTGAGTTATATTTGAACTAAAATGGACTCCATTGTAGCTATTCAAGACTTTAAGAATCTAAACATTGTTACTTGTAATTTTAGAAACCAATGGAGTAATTGTATTGCACTAAACGTTTCAGTGCTTCGTTCTCATATTCGTAGGGAAAGAAATACATGTGTTGACAAGTTGGCTAATTATCATCATACAATGAATGGAGTATTGTAGTGGGGTTCGATGCCTGATTTTATCTAGAGGTGGCAATTGAATCCATTAAGGCAAAATCCATCCAATCCATCCATCAAAAAATCCACCCAATCCATCCACCACACAAAAAATAAGTTAATGGATTGGATTAAATCCATCCATTTATATGCATGGATGGATTCAATCCATCCAACATATTTTAAGGATCCAATGGATTATTTTTATTTTCGTTAGATTTATTTTTTTTAAAATAGTTAAAAATAAAAAATAAAAACTACATTTTTTTTCGAAAAAATGAATTTTTTTTCAGAAAAAAAAAGTTTAGTTTTTTTTGAAATAAAAAACTGATTTGTTTTTCGAAAAAAAAACCGACTTTTTTTTGGAAAAAAACTCGATTTTTTTCGAAAAAAATCGTTTTTTTTTTTCAGAATAAAAAACTGATTTGTTTTTCAAAAAAAAATAAAATTTTTTCCCGAAAAAAAACTGACTTTTTTTTTTCCGAAAAAAATTGGTTTTTTTTTTCAGAATAAAAAACTGATTTCTTTTTTGAAAAAAAATAAAATTTTTTCTCGAAAAAAAAACTGACTTTTTTTTGGAAAAAAAATCGATATTTTTCAAAAATTAAAATATCAATTTTTTTTGAAAATACAAAAAAATTAGTTTTTTAATAAATATATTAAAAAATTTTTTTTTTAAAATACAAAAAATAAAATTTTCAAAAATAAAATAAAATCAATTTTTTAAAAATAAAAAAAAGTTGGATGGATGGATATCCATCCATTAAAAATATGTTAATGGATGAATTAGATGGATTTTATTCTTAGAGCATCTTTAGTGGGAGTAAATTAAATGGGTAAACTAAAATACTTTTTGTGGGCCCAAAGTGATTTGTAGGATTTAAAAAATTTATAGTTGATATGAGTAGTTTTTACTTTAATGGTGATTGTCTATAAGAAACCAAAACTTGACCCCACATGGTATTAAATGGTTAATAAAAATCTATTATTTATGTTAAATAATTAATAAAAATCTATTATTTATGTTAAATAATGAGTTAGAGTACGTTGCTTGTGTAGAGCACGTAAACTAGTTTTAGAGCATCCCATATGCCATGTCAGCACTAATATAATGCAAATTCCTTATTACTAACGTAAGCTATAAAGAATTTTGGTTTAACAACCCTGCACTAAAGTTGCTCTTAATAGATGGATTGGATTGGATAATTTGAAGAAAATTTTTGTGGATTGTTAATGGACTAATGGATTGTTTTAATCCATCCATTAACAATCCAATCCATATCCATCCAATCCATCCATTTTGCCACCCCTAATTTTATAAGAGAAGAATTCTTCCATGATCACTTTGGGTTAACTTTTAGATTTTCTTACTTTGTTTCCTGTTCTTTTTTTCTTTCTTATTTGTTTGCTTTACTAATTATAAATATACATGTTATAAATATTTTCTATTTCTTTGTTTTCCTATTTATAGTATTACGAGGATATTGGAGAGGATGAGTGCTTGTAGAGGTATAGCATAGTTGAAAATATCTTAAATCTCTTTAATTCACTATTGTAACACCTCAAATTTAATTGAAATATTTTATTTAATTTGTTTAAATGAGAATATTCGTATTTCGGTGATTTCCGGTGGTTTTGTGGAATTTTGATAAATTGTGTATTTTTGGATTATTTATTTTGACTAATAGTATATAATATGAATATATTAATATTATTATTAGTTAAAATAAATATAAGTGAAAGAAGGTAATTTGGACAATTAAGAGGAGTTAGTGAGGCTATTATGGGAAAAGCCCAATGGTGAGGCCTGTCACTACTCGAAAAACGCATCGTGCAACGACGGGGAGGCGAAAAAGGAAGGCAGAAGAGTCGCCACCGAACTTTATTTATCCCATGAGGGGAAAGGAAAATATTGAGAAAACCTTAAGAAAGAAATGGATAAGATGGTCTCGCAACCAAGAATGGGTTCGGAAGCCGGTTATGCGAGGGGAAGGTATTAACACCCCTCGCATCCATCATACTCGATGGGAACCATTTGCTTGTCAATGTGTGATTATATCTGCTTAAATATTATGCTATAAAAGTGTTTTCCAAAGGGTAAAGAAAGAGGGTTTAGGAACTAAGAAAGGAGGGATAACGGGGAAGAGAAGAGAAAGAATAGACTCGGTAGGACTTTGCAGTCCTATGCCTACGTATTCTCAATAGATGTGAGAAAGTCAGAGTCGACGTAGTTTGGGGAACTACAGATATGGGGGGAATGTGCTCGACAAGGATTGTGGTCCTTGTGCCTACGTATCTTTACTTAAAAGAAATAAAGAATCAGAGCAACCATAGTTCAGCCTACGGTTTGTTGATATTTTTATGGATGATGCTATCGTGCACATTCTAGCAGTTTAGGTGTTTTGCTGCTCGCATGTGAGAAGACTTATGCGTTACCTGTTTGCGGTAGAACGGACATAACATATCCTTTTTGAAAGATTGATTAATTTTCTCCATGCGAGGCAAGATGTCATGTTTGATTAGTTGAATTGTTTTTATGGGCGAGATAAGTCTTCGGATAGTAACCCCTACGGGTAGTACCCAATTCTTTATCTCAAAGTTTTTTGTTATGAAAGGTGTGGCGAACGTAGCGTCTTCGTATTGAAAGACAAGTATCAAGACCACCCACATTAAAGTGAATATCTGACACTACACTCAATCCTCTCTCTTTAATTCAATATAAAAAGAACTTCATTCTCTTATTAAAGTGTTTTTGGTTTTGAATGGTGAGTGCTTTGCGACTGTAAACCCTACGGTAAATGTCAGCACTCGGGATAGGAGAAGTCCTACGCCTAACCACTCTACGACCAATCAAGTTTTGTTAAGAAAATGAGTTTAAAAATACACTCGGTGCGGGACCAAGGTTTTAGGTCATGAAGGTTTCGGAAGGAAGTTATGAAAGTGAGAGATAGTGAAAGAGATAGGTGATGGATGAAGTCGCGCCTTCGTATTGAAAGATGAGTATCAAGACCACTCACACTACAGTGAGTATCTTAACACTTAGAGAGGAAAAAGTCTACACTTAATCCTTTCTTAATATAGTTCAATACAAAGAGAAAATGATCCTTATGACTGAAGATAATTATGAAAATGAATTCGGTACGGGACCGAGGTTTTTTAGGAGGGAAACAATGTGAGTTCATGGTGGTAACCAAAAGAAAACAGAGCTCTTGATATGTTAACAAACACAAAGGAAACACATGTCAATAAATCTCACAATATAAAAATAAGCATGGTATGAAGGGAATTTTAATCGAGACGTAAGGTAACGACTTGAAAACGAATCAACTTACAAGTAGGCAAAAAGCATTGTAAAAAAACAAGCAAGTTGAGATTTTAATCCACCACATGAAAATAGACATTACAATGAAAAGGTTGCAAAAAGAACGGGTTGAAAATAATGAATGATGAATAAGTTATGATATATTGAAGTTTAATGATTTATGAAAATAAATAAACAAGCAAATAAAAATAAGAAATGGCATGGGGAAGGGTTGAACCCACCCCCTTGTGTTTATCATCACAACATACAAACCAAAAGGTCACTGCACGCGCGTATGGTAAGGGATGGAAAGAGAGAGGAAAATCATTAAACATGACAAATGAAAATAAAATGCCAAAAAGGGTTGATCACCAAGGATCGAACCCAGGACTGGCTAGTGAAAGGCAAAGAGGCGCGCAAGTTGATTACCATTGGGGTGGATGTACATCCAAGTACAAAGCCGCCCCCATAAATAGATAAGGCAAGCTTAAATGGTTTTCTGGGCAGGCTTGGAAGCAAAAACAAGTGAAATGCTAAATACGGTTTGATTCATAACTTCTTCAAAACTCATCCAAATTGAGTGAAATAAAAGTCAAAATTGCTTGGTTTTGGATGAGGATTATGATAGTGCTATTCAACTTTTGAGAAAATGCTCGCATAATAAAATTCAAATGAAAATGCAAGGTGAGGAACTTGAAGTGCATTTTGAAGTTTCATGATCAAAGTAGATACAAGCAGGCTGAGTTTAGATACGAACTGATTTCAAAACATGCTCTAGATCAAATTTTAATAGAAACCTGAATCTAAATACATTATGACAAGAGATTGGCATATGCAATGCAATTATGGGCACAATTTGAGCATACTCGAAACAGAATGATCAAACAAAATCAAACATGTCAAAGGGTCATACTTAAACTGAAACCAAATCTTCAGAAACTGGGCTAGCTGTCAGCATAAGAAAGCCATTTGGAGGACTGTCCAGTCCTGACAGTTGAGGTTCCATAGAACAAAACCAACAAGTTGGCACGAGCATTCAAACATTAGCTCATGAGGTTAATAAGTAAAATCAAGGCAGGTTTCACATGTGACATGCCAAGATGCGAAGTAAGGCAACCAGGTATTCAAACCAAATGTTTTGAAACAGTTGTCAGCATACAAGACAAAATATTCAAACAGCAGCAGCCTTCAATTTATCCCAAAACAAAAGCAGCAACATGATTCAAAGCAGATAAGTCATACATGGTTAAAAATGAGATGCTATTGTTGCAGTAAGATAGTAGTTGTTCATGAATTATGAATAGCCCTTAGCAGCACCACAGTCACCCCTAACATGATTATATTGGCAACCTCACATAGCTGACCCTACACCTCAATCACATAACGAATCTCAAACTAAATGATCCTTAAAAAAAAGTTTAAACAACCCTCCTAAATCAACAATGACATCCATACTCTTGCTAGAGTATGATAAGGCAGTGGTTGAATTACTGTCAAGCTTTTAGTATGAAAGGTATGCTTTGGCAGCCAACATAAACTTGACAAAACAGTTTGGTAAAAATGAACATGTTGCACTGATAAAGTTCAAACAGTTATCTACACACAGCCAAATACAAAATGCAAAGGCCTGGAATGACAGTCTACAAAGAGATGCTTAACCATGAGAAATGAATTTCCACAGCAGTCCACATGATTGACAGTTCAAACTCAAACAAACTCTAACAGTGATATAAAAGGGGAAAACATGGATGGAACTCATTTGGAATCACAATAGAACCAAAACCTTAACCAAAACAATTTAGGATGCAATGAGAAAACAAGAGGATCTCAATCATGATGCCAAGGTATGACACAAAATGCAACTGTCATGCCAAGTAAATGAAAATAGAAAGAAGTGCAATTTTGAAATCCAAAGTCATGTAGTAATTGCAAACAGTTTGAACAGGCCTATCTCACAAACCTAAATCATGATATAAAGTGTGTTTATGCTTCAAAGTTATCCATAAACATCATAGAAATGAAATTCACGAGTCAGCTGCTCAATTAACACATAGAATTGCAATATTGGAACTAAAACTGGATTGGAACAGATTGAGGTTAGAAAAATGCCACACACAAGTCTCAAATATGATTATGAATGAGTTCATACTTCAATTTGATCATGAAATGCACAAAACAAGAAAATGGCTATCAAGTGGCAATTGTAGCACACAATGGAAGGCAGGCTGTCATGACAGCAAAGCAAGGCATACACAACTATTTGATTCACATACACACAAATCTTAAACATTATTTAGAGATCTAAGGCTTCATGAGCTAAACTAGAACAAATCAAACCAAAAAAAGAAGTGTGTGCAGCTGTTGTGTTTTTTTTTCAAAATAGTTTGGCAGCATAAGGTTACAAACTGGTCTAACAAAATGTGAGTGGCCTCAAGTTAAAAAGATAGGACATACACATCATGAATGTAACAATGAAAGAGTTTTAACTCAAGAAACAAGCATTTGGTAATTGGAATGAGATTTGGTATGGTCATGGTGTGATTTGGTTTGAAAAAAAGCAATTTGAGAGTGAAATGAAGAAACAGGTAAGAATGGATCAAACCAACAATATGTACACATCAAAATCACAAAAGAGGATGAGTTTTAACTCAAAGATTGGGCATATAACTGTTGGAGCAAAGTTTGGCATGTTGCGGTAAGAAAAAGCTGAACTGTCTTGGCACAAACTTAACACAGCAGGGCATTTTGGCAAGCAATGAGTTTTTTTGATGAAACAAATGTTATGCACATACCATAAATATGCCAATAGATGAATACATGCTCAAGAACTGGATTAAAACATTACCAAACAGAAAATGGCCTTGTGAAACTCAAGAAAATGCAAAAGATCAATTCATGTAGGCAACAAACAAGTTCATGGCAGTTGGGGCAGTTGAGCATCACATACAAGTTTCAAATAAGTAGAACATTGATTCTAGATACATGGATCAAGTAGAAATTAATTGAAACAGTATATGGTATATTGGTTGTGACTATGCAGAGAAACTGTTTTGCCAACAAGATGAAAGTGCAAGTTGTTTTAGTCAAAAATGAGTGGTTTCAAGATACACACACATCACAATCATTACAACAGATGAGGTTATGTTCAAAATTTAAGCAAATCTTAATCAAAACTGAATTTGGTATACTGGTTGATATGCAAGAATGATCAAATATTGGACTGTTGACAGTCACCAAAACAGTTCAACATTAGGATTAAAACACTAAGCTGAACAACCCCCCCCCCCCCCCAATTCATGACAGTAGCACTGGTCATTCCCTTGTCCCAAACAAACACTCACCACAACCTAAACCAACCTCCTAGCATGATAAGCCACTCCTGTTAACAACCTCCACATGTGGATACTAGCAGCCAAACCAACTAGAGAGACTGTTCTCAATTCTTAACTGGAAGCTACTCACCAAACTTGTCAATGGACTAAGGCTAACAAGCCAACAGCTGACCTGACCAGCTCTTGATACAAATGTGGATTCTAGCATGAAAATGCCTATATCCATCATCAATCATCTCAAGTGTAGGTTTACAAACCTGTGACAGTAGGCAAAACAAAAGTGTACAAGGTCTTATCTATTGAAAACATCCTATCTTAAATGCAAATCCAAGACACACTACCCTCAATCCAATGATATCAACATAACCAACTTGCACAGAATAAGAAATGTCTACCCCTCATCAAACCTAATTAAATGAGCCACGCATAGTGTTATCCAAATTTAGTCTTGCCACACATGACAACAAACTTGGTATATTAATCATCATGAGAAATTCCAAACTAACCATGTCTTTACAAAGACAGGGCTCCTGACAGCAAGTGAATTGGCAGGCTTGAATCTTGAGCACAAACAAAGACAGCAAAACCACACTAAACAGAACAAGCTAAAATATGACTCAAACCAACCAACTAGAACCTAACAGTCACAAACTCAAGGACAACAAACAACACTCAGCAGAAACCAAGGTTATATTAGCATCACCATTAAAACCAAACCTCAACCTGCAAGCTAAAGAGGTTCCTCCAAGTCAAAAGGTTAACAACCCTAAGGCACACAACAGTCTTGAGAAACTTCACAAGATACATCTCAATCTAGAACAAAGTTACACATCTCACTAGATGTGTAAATCCAAAGGTACTAAGTGGGGAGTTCACCGACAAACCCACAGTATTGCCAAATCAGAACAACAAGTCCCAGCCTTAACAGCAACCTCAAGCAAAACCTCCTGATGACAACTACACACACCAGAATGTTCTAAACAGCAACTACATAAATCTGACCAGAAAATAATGCCTACTAGCAGGTCATGGCACAAATGGTAATGCCTATATCTCAGTCCAAAATACTTCACAAAAACAAGTTCACCAACCTAAGGCAGTGATGAGTGTTGCGGTGAGAATTGGATATCAAGCTATTATATTAACTTGAACCTTAATTCTTTTACAACCGAACTTTAATTTATCCAAAGGAAAGGTTTAATGATAGAAAAACCCTTTTCGTGATGTAAAACAACGCTAAGAGATTCGGGGATCGGGGTTGGTTATACCTAGGGAAGGTGTTAGCACCCTAAGCATCTGTAGTACTCTACAGGAACCTTTTGTTTGATTACTTGCTAAGTTTGGTAAATGTTTGCTAAGGATTGGGATTGGGTAAAGGGTGTAGGGTGTAGGTTAAAACCTAAGGATAGTTTCTAAGTTTGCTCGCAAAGACATCGCGTCCTCTGCCTACGTATCCTTACTAGGATAGAATCAGAACAATCGTAGTTCACCTCACTAGGGTTGAAGAACACTTGATTATGATCAAGGTTCAGAGGGGAAACAAACATAACAATGCTTGTATAGAGTTTCACAAAACTCTCTAGATCTATGTTATAACACTCGAGGGGGGAGGGTAAGTAATCATATCCATGATTCTTACAAAGAGTTTACAAACTCTATCCTAGGGTTCTAGTTGAAGAATACTCCTAGTGTAGGTGGGTCTTTTAGACTTAAGGCAAAGTCTAAGGCTTATACTAATGTTCAAGATGACTTCACAAAGTCAAGGAAGGGTAATGAGCTATCCAATGACACAAGGGTCAAGGGAGAGACTTTTCCTTTGGAAGGAGAGAGAAAGAGACAACTTAGATGAGAACTAAAAAGTTCCATCACTTGGGAAAAGAAGCACTTAACAAAGCAATATGAAATAATATTAAGACAAGTAAACATACATATTACAATAAGCAGATACTTCAAATGATATCAAGGGTTACAACCAATAGTTAAACATATTAACAAAGATTTGGGGCATATCTTAACAAAGATTGAAGCATGATAAAGGTAACAACCATATGAGCAAATCATAATTTGAAGATAAGCATGTCATAAGTTCAAAACATAGCAAATGTAACAACAAAATGCCTAGATGATAATCAAACACAGTTAAATCCGTTTAAACCTCATAATTTAGGAGGGATGAATGAGATAAGATTATGGTGACAACCAAAGAGGGTAACCTAACATGTTAACTAACAAAAGGAATAAAGATCTCACAAGAAATTCAATCATGCTCAGAGGAATTCACTGTAAGTAGGATCACTAATCACAATAAATGAACAAGTTTACAAATGGTCAAAGTATATCACAATTTATGGCAACAAGTAATATTTTCTCATCATATAAAATTAGGCATCATAGCAAACACAATGCAAAAAGAATGAGCAAAAAAGGATGAAAAATGAATGAGATATGATTTTTTGAAGATTGGATAAAAAATGGTGAAAAATAACAAAAGGGTTGCCCTCCTCAGGGGTCGAACCCAGGTTCACATGGTCAAAGGCGCTTAGGTGACAAGGTGATTACCACTGGGGTGGCTGTACATCCATTGATGAAGCCGCCCCCATAAATATACAAGGCATACATTCATGGCAGGCTGGGCACAAAGACAAGCAAAAATTAGGATTTGCATTTTGATTGTAACTTCTTCAATTCTTAATGGATTTTCACAAAATTTTAGCCTAAATTGAGTAGAATTCTACAAGGAACAAGATGGTACTATTAGTTTTTTGAGATACTCCCTACAAATCAAAACCTGATAGCATATGTTGTATGATTGTGTAAGGTGCATTTTGAAATGTAGATCCAATTCCAACCAGTTTTAAATCAAAGCTATCATACACACATACTACAAATATGTTATTGAATGAGTGTGAGCATAAAATGGAGTTAAAAACAAGTTGTGGTGAAAACTGACTGCCAAGTTGTAATTTGTGCTTGTGAAAATGCATGATGATGTCCAATTTCAATTCCAAACATTTTCAGATCAAACAAGTCATATACACACACTATATACATGTCATTGAGTGAATTTAGGCAAAAGATTAGGTCCAAAACAGTCTGTATTGAAAAGTGGTCATCAAGTGGTAACTTTGACATATGCAATGCATCATGATGTTCAGTTCTGATTCTAGGCAGTTCCAGGTCAAATAAAATATATGTACACATCAAAAACATGTTGATGAATGCATTTACACAAAAGAAATGATCTTAAAATGACTGTGGTGAAAAATGGTATGCAAGCTGCCTTGGTATGTGTATGCAAAGTGCAGGTGAATATCCAGTTCAGTTTTGATGCACAAATAGGACAAGTAAATCACATACATATCTTACACACATGCTGGCAAGTGAATCTAAGCAAAATAATTGGTTCCAAAATGGCTGCTATGGAAAATGACATACAGGCTGCAGCTTTGTGTTTTGATGCATCATGGAAAAGTTCAAAACAGTTTTAATGCAAATTTACACCAAATGTATCATACATACACTTCACATATATGCTTATGAATGAATTCAAACACAAGAGATAGCTCAAAAACAGGCTGATGTGAAAATGAAGATCATGTTCCAATTTGGTGATTTGAAGGATTCATGAAAAAGTTCAAAACAGGTTTTATGCTCTTTTTGATCAGGCTAACACTTCAAACAAGCTACATACTATCTATATTAAGTGCTTGTATTTCAAAATTTGATCAATAATCAAAGGAATCAAAACTGATATGGTGATGCTTATTTGTTGGAAAAAATGCATTTTCAAGGTGAAGGATCAAACCATGTGGAACAGATTATGCAGTTCATACACACATGTCACAAACACATAAATGGATGATTTTGAACTCAACCTTAAACAACTTATGGCCTGTAACAAAAACTGATATGTTCATGGCAATAATATGCAAGATAAAGGCATCTTGAGAATGAACAATCAAACCAGATGAAAACAGCTCAAACCAATCATACATATCCACCATAGTCATGATTTTAAATGTGATCCAATTCAACAAACAGATGCATTTCAGTCATGACAAGATTTTGACATGTGACATGTTCATGACACATTTTCAACACAACAAGCTCAAAATGCCAAACATGAGATTATGACATAAAGTAGGAGTCGGACTGTCTACATACCTCTTGTAGACTATGTTGAGCAGATTAGAACACCAAGAAACCCAGAGAAACTTCAAATGCCTCCTTGCTTTGGAACTTTCTTCTCCTTGAAGCAAAATGCAACTTTTAAGACAGCTTGAGAAATAAACTCTACCAATGCTCCTCAATGCTTTGGACAGTTGAGATATGACATATGTGAGGTGTTTAAGTGATTAGAACATCAAGCAAATGCCTAGAACAAGATTTGGCAGATTTCATGCATTATGGTCAAAGTTGCTTGGTATGAAAGTTGACTTTTGGAATGGTGAGGTTTTTAAGTGGTCTAAGGGCATGGAAACCTTTTATATCATATTTAGGGATTGTGTTGATGATTGTTGGTGATTTTGAGTGTGGAGAAATGGATATGGCAGCTGTTGTAGCAAGACAGATTTTTGTGGTTTTTGTGACTTTGTGATTTTGGTGATTTTGGAGACAAAGTGTGAAAGAGTGAGAGCTTGAATTTCTCTGGTTTTTAGAAGAGTTCTTGTGTGTTTGGACTTATAGAATAGGCCTCTATTTATAGCCAAGCAAGAGTGAGGGCAGCCTTGGTCATTTACCACTTTTGGAGGGAGATTTGTGAAGTTTTTTGAAATATCTTGCCAAGATCTCTATACATCAATTCCATGGACCAAAGAAGATCATAAAATCAAATGGAGAGGTGGACATGAAGTGACTGAGATGAGCTTTAGGGTGTAGGGGACTGCAGCTGCTCACATCAACCAAAAGTTTCAATTTCTTCCTTACATTTGAATATAATAATGCCAAGTTGCAACCTACCATCTCTCTCTCTCTCTCCAAATCTTACATTTTCTGCATTTCCTTTCTTCTACACATCTGAATATTGTATTGAATCATGATCCAAGGGCTGAGGAGATCTCAAGTTGTGAAAAACTGATTTTTGGGAAGTGTTGGAGTGTGGTTTCAAGTGTTGACAGGCCCAACTTCTATGGCGCATAACTTCTTGCTCAAACATGCTATTGGGGAGTTCTACCATAATTTGGAAATCCCTTAAGTATCTCTACAACTTTCATGTTTTGGGAATTTCCAAATTCTTGATGGAACTAGGTTGAAAAACCCTTCAAAGTTTCTGAAAAAACCACTTACAAGTGCTAAATAACTTAGAAATTATTTCCCCTTCAAAAATGAATTTTGCTATAACTCCAATTCTATGCATTTTTTGATCATGGACCACTTTGAGGCTTTTGTAGGATTTGTCAAGAGCTTTCCAATGAGCTTTGAACCACTTAAATTGGATGTGTGGTTGAGGAGTTATGGTCTTGCCCCTTTCGAAACCCTAATTCCCGATTTTTGCAATTACTTCTTAACCCTTGATCCAATGGTCATGAAATTTTATGGGGAGGTGTAATATGACATAAGGAACATTTTTGATTCACATCTTGAAGTCAAATTCCTTATTGTTAAAAAGTTGACTTTTCGGTCAACCGTTCGATCGATCGGTGTCTACCGAATCGCCCGTTGGTGATCTGGACATCCTGAGGACTTGAAACTCTTTGAATGGACTTTACTAAGCCATTGGAACTTAATGGATCAAAATACCACCATTGAAATACTCTTTAAAACAAAAGTCAAACTACAGTTGACTTTTCCTGATCGGAAACCCTAATCGGGTATCTCAAATTGCACTGTTCTCAATTCCCAGGTGACCACCTCAAATTGAATTCATATTTGATCCAATGTATTATCCTTGATCTTGTTTGAAGTTGGATCAATCCAAAACATTGATTGATCAAACCATTGAAGCCTTGATTTTGACGGTACGGAACCCTAATTCATCTGCATCTTAACAAAGATAAACTAAAAATGGGTTAAGGTTAGTTAATCAAGCAAATATGATCCTACAATGATGATGAGGATCTAAGGGGTCAAAATTTGGGGTGCAACAGATGCCCCTATTTAAATATCTTCACTAGATGGTGATGAGAGATGACAATACTCATAGAATCACAGTGAAAGGTATTTAAATATAGCAAACCAGAAATTTTGTCCCTTAGATCCGATGATATGCAAAAGGACGAATGCCAATATGCCATGAATCTAAATGATGTTATATGATGCTTGAATGCAAGACGGATGCAGGCACACGAGCAAATATAAGAGAACGGTGATACGACGAGTAACCACTCACGAGGGACCCGATATACTGGGGAAAGATTTAAAGTAAACAAGATAGTTTAAACATGACTGAAGATGCGGTTCAAGGGAATCTTTCACACAGAGGACAACAAATTCCACCAGGGAAGACACATCTTCAATGGGGAAAGGAGATACGAACCTCACTGGGGATAACCAGATGAGAAAGCCCACCGGGGAAGATGACGATTCTTCACTGGGGAAACGAAGGAAAAGAAGCGTAAACCACCCTGGAGAAGGGACCCACTGGGGAGAACTTTGCTGGGGAAGGGACCCACTGGGAAGACACGAATCTCACTAGGGATAACCAGATGAGAAATTTCCTATACCGAAGAGTTCAAATGGGATCTTCAGGAAAAGGTTAGTAACAAGGCTATACGCGCCGGGGAGGCTAGTATCCACTAGTTTTCCGAGACTCGACTGCAAAAGCGAAAGCTTTCAAATGGGGAGACTGGTGACGACCAGAATAACAAATAGCTTCAAACGGTGCTAGTTTCCACTAGACTTACTGGGGATATGGTGACGACCAAATCAATAACGGTTTCCAAGAAGTGCTAAACATTACCAGACTTCCTGGGGATATGGTGACGACCAAATCAAAGTTCCAATTACAATTGGGAATTCCAAACAATGTTGTTAAAACAACAGGACTCTGGCTGGGGAAGTTGGTAACAATCAACTTTCGGCACTAATAACGATTAGTTTTCAAACAATGCCAGTAACTACTAGATTTAGAGGGGACTGGTGATAACCAAATCAGGATATACCAATAACAATTGGTTCTGAATGATGCTAGTAACCACTAGACTTAACCGGAAAATTTGGTGACGACCGAATCCAAGGAGACCAATGACCATTGGATTTTCAAGGAGTTTGGGTAACGACCAGGCCAATGCGGTGATAACAATATGCTTTAAGAGATGCCGATAATCATTGTACTTTTAAGGAATTTTGGTGACGACTAAATCAGGTATACCACTAACAATTGGTTCTGGATAATGCTAGTAACCACTAGATTTTCCAAACGAGGCTAGTGACCACTAGACTTATAGAGATTGGTAATAACCGAATCAAGGGGTACCAATAACAATTGGTTCTGAAGGTAGTACTAGTAACGACTAGGTTCAGAAAGACTGGTAATAACCGAATCAAACGGGTACCAATAACAATTGGATTTGAAGGTGAGGCCAATAATCGTTGGACTTTTAGGGAATTTTGGTGACGACCAACTCTAATGTCAATGACCATTGGTTTTTAGAGGGAAATACTAGTAACCACTAGATTTTTAGCCAGATTGGTGAAAACCTAATCAAAGGGACTCCAATAACAATTGGTTCGCTTTATAACAGAATTAGTAACAACTGGGTTTGGAAAATGGTTGGTGACGACCAAATCACGGTACCGAACGTAATTAGTTCTGAACGTGTGCTAGTGAACACTAGTCTTTCAAAGTTTGTTGGTGACGACCAGATCGAAGATGAAAATTGGTAACAACCCCCTGTTGGTGTAAATTGGATATTGCTAGTCACCACTAGCTCCCTAGAGAAGATAAGGAAACCCCAGGATGTCAACTTTGAAGCGAAATTGTTACAACATATCAGAGATAATGGTAACAACCTAAGGATCTCAAAGGCGACAGCCAAAAAACCAGAAAAACCAAAACCAGAAATGCAAACAAATGCGTATGCTGACACGATGATGTATGTAAAATGCAAACCGACCCGCAGGGACAAAGGAAAGCAAAACATAGAGAGAACTCGCCACGCTGAGTTTCAAAACGCCTCAAGTTGGGCGGCAATTTCTTCTTTGGTGTAGATAACGATCTTTAATAATATCCTCGTAATTCTGCAGAGAAGAAGTCTTGGCTTAAGAGCCAGAATTGCTGTCGGACACATCTAGTTTGGTCAAGGGTGACAGCAAACTTTCACAACTTTGAGAACTGTGTAATGTCATCAGATTACCTCTAGAATTTTTCAGTCGTTTTGTCAAATCGTTTTTCCCTTTAAAACAAAAATTTAAATTTTTTCAAAGCACTTTGCTTTCAAGAAAATTCTTATTAACAAATAAGTGAAATTGCATAACAAAAACAGAGGATCATAACAATGATTTGGCCAAAAACTGATTTTATTGATAGACAAGCACTTTACAAAAGGGCAAAGCCTTGGGAACTTTATAAGTTTGAAAAATAGAAAACAGAAAAGGTTACAGAATCCCATAATAATCCGGCCCTTCTGACTTCCAGTTCACTTGCTTCGCTGCTTCTGACGAGAATGACAGGCGTTGATCTTTCTTCTGATATCTTGCACAAGACTCCGCTCCGGCGTCTGCCAGCTTTTAAACGTTGGGCTTTCATCTTGATGAAGCACTGAAATCTCCTTTCTAGGTATTTTGCTTTAGGCGTAGTATTTTCTCACTGCGTCTGAGTTGATGGGATACTTGAGTTGTTCGCCATCCATAGTCTCGAGAATTAGAGATCCTCCAGAGAAGACAGTCTTTACAACGAAAGGGCCGTCATAGTTGGGCATCCATTTGCCACGCATATCCTTTTGAGTTGGCAGGATCTTTCTAAGCACAAGCTCTCCTTCCCTATATTCTTTGGGACGAACCTTTTTGTTGAACGCTCTGATCATCCTTTGTTGATAGATTTGACTGTGACACATGGTCGTCATTCTTTTTTCGTCAATGAGGTTCAACGAGTCGAATCTTTCTTTTATCCATTCGTCTTCATCAAGCTTTGCTTCTGTCAAGATCTTTAAGGAAGGTATTTTGACTTCAATGGGTAGCACAACGTCCATCCCATACACTAAGGAGACGAGTTGTGATGTTTGATCTTAAAATCGTCACAAAGTTCCTTCATCGTTTTATTATTCAGATTTGACCCGTTGTCAGTGATGATCTGGTTAGGGATACCATATCGGCAGACGATCTCCTTTTTGATGAAGTGAGCAACCACTTGCTTTGTCACGTTTGCATACGACGCTGCTTCCACCCATTTGGTGAAATAATCGATTGTGACAAGGATGAAGCGATGACCGTTGTAAGTTTTTGGCTCTATTGCCCCAATCATATCTATGCCCCCACATTGCAAAAGGCCATGGTGATGTCATCACATTGGGAGGATGCGGAAGGACATGCACTTTATCAGCATAGACTTGACATTTATGACACCTTCGAGCGAAGAGTATGCAGTATGTCTCCAAGGTTAACCAGAAGTAGCCTGCTCTTAAGATTTTCTTAGCCATGGCGTGGCCATTCGCATGGGTGCCGAAGGTTCCTTCGTGTACTTCGGTCATTATGAGATTCGCCTCGTTTTCATCGACACATCGGAGTAAAACCATGTCATGATTTCTTTTGTATAAGGTACCATTGCTGATGAAGAATTTAGATGACAATCTTCGTATTGCTCTTTTGTCAATTGTGGACGCGTTAGCGGGATACTCTTGATTTTGGAGAAAATTCTTGATATCATGAAACCACGGTTTCTCATCAGATTCTTCATCTATTGCCATATCGTATGTGGGTAATGTCCTTCTTTCGATGCGGATTAGAGGTGCCTCGTTGATAAACTGGACCTTCCACATTGATGCCATCATGGCTAGCGCATCGGCAATGTGATTTTCTGCTCTTGGTACGTGCTTGAAAGTAATTTCATCAAAATATTCAGCCATCTCCAGGATATGGGTCTTGTAAGGGATCAACTTTTCATCCCTGGTTTCCCATTCTCCTTTAAGTTGGTATATCACCAAGGCAGAATCACCAATTACTTCCAAGATTTTGATGCGAAGATCAATGGCAGCTTCCAACCCTAAGATGCAGGCTTCATACTCGGCTATGTTGTTTGTACATGCGAAACAAAGTCGGGCTGTGACGGCAGTGTACCCTCCAGTCGGATTTTTCAGAACAGCTCCAACACCATGTCCGTTTTTGTTTGACGCTACGTCGAACATCATTTCCCAGCGGGCTCCAGGCTCGGGACCTTCTTCCGGACCAGGCTCTGGTTTCGTGCGCTGAATATACATCACATCTTCATCAGGAAAATCAAATTTGAGTGGTTGATAATCCTCCATAGGATGCTCTGCGAGGTGTTCTGACAAGACACTTCCTTTGATAGATTTATGAGCAACATATTGGATATCGTACTCTGATAAGAGCATATGCCATCTGGCTAATCTTCCTGTTTGAGCTGGCTTTTCAAAGATGTACTTGATGGGGTCCATCTTGGAAATCAACATGGTAGTGTGACAAATCATGTACTGCCTCAGACGCTTGGCGGCCCATGCTAATGCACAAC
Source organism: Lathyrus sativus (assembly GCA_963859935.3). NCBI lineage: Eukaryota > Viridiplantae > Streptophyta > Magnoliopsida > Fabales > Fabaceae > Lathyrus > Lathyrus sativus. The sequence goes on from OZ012735.1 coordinate 836,928,005, forward strand.
AGGCTTTTTCCAGGGGAGAGTAACGACTCTCGCAATCAGTGAACTTTTTGCTTAGATAATAGATTGTGTGTTCCTTTTTCCCTGACTCGTCAGTCTGGCCTAAGACACAGCCCATTGAATCTTCTAGTACCGCCATATACATGAACAAAGGCCTTCCGGGTACCGGAGGAATCAACACTGGAGGTTCTTACAAGTATTGCTTGATTTTCTCAAATGCGGCCTGGCAGTTTTCATTCCATACTACTGTCTGATCTTTTCGTAACAACTTGAAGATCGGTGGGCAAGTAGGGGTCAGGTTGGAGATGAATCTGGAGATGTAATTCAGACGTCCGAGGAAGCCTCTGACTTGTTTCTCTGTTTTGGGAGCAGGCATCTCCTGGATTGCTTTAACCTTGTCGGGGTCTACTTCAATTCCTTGCTGACTAATGATGAAACCAAGTAACTTGCCTGAGCGAATCCGAAGGTGCATTTTGCTGGATTTAGCCTCAGTTGATACTTTTGGAGTCTCTCGAACAGCTTCAGCAGATGATCCAAGTGGTCTTCTTCACTTTGGGATTTTGCGATCATATCATCTACATATACTTCGATTTCTTTGTGCATCATATCATGAAAGAGTGTGACCATAGCTCTCTGATACGTTGCCCCTGCGTTCTTCAAACCAAAAGGCATGACCTTATAACAATAGGTGCCCCATGGTGTGATGAAGGTTGTTTTCTCCATGTCATCTGGATCCATTTTTATCTGGTTATAACCAGAAAATCCATCCATGAATGAGAATACTGCAAAGCTTGCTGTGTTATCCACCAGAGTGTCAATGTGTGGTAGAGGGAAGTCGTCCTTCGGACTTGCTTTGTTTAAGTCCCTGTAGTCGACGCACATCCTGACCTTGCCATCCTTCTTCGGGACTGGTACAATGTTTGCCACCCATTCTGGATACTTGGATACTGCTAAAAAGTCGGCATCAATTTGCTTTTTGACCTCATCTCGGATTTTAAGCGCCATGTCTGGTATCGACCTACGAAGCTTTTGCTTGACCGGAGGACATTCTGGCTTCAGGGGGAGCTTGTGCATGACAATGTCAGTATCCAACCCTGGCATATCTTGGTAGGACTAAACAAATACGTCAACAAAATCTCTGAGGATTGTTATCAGCTTGTCTTCGATCTCTGGTCTTAATGATGCCCCGATCTTGACTTCTCTTTTGTCTTCCTCTGACCCTAAGTTGATCACTTCAGTCTACTCTTTGTGGGGTTGGAGATAAACATCTTCGTATTCAGCCATTCTCTTCAACTCTTCGGGGACTTCTAACTCTTCGTCATTCTCTTCTTCAGCTTGAAAGACAAATGAACCGCTAGTAGAAGGAGCCGAAGGATCATAGGATTCTGTGGTTGATGGAGGTATTCTGCATGTTTTATTTTGGAACAATTAGGCACACACACACACACAGACATGCAGATGAAGGGTTGTTTTTATTTTTTTCAAAAAAGATTGCCATTTTTCTTTTAACAAAAAGAGTGAAAATGATGCGCAAAACAAATAGCAAGAGTTTTAACAAAAACACTTTTTTCATTAATGATTTTCAAATTTTGCAAAGTGGCCCAATACAAAATAATTCGGAGGCCTTGGGCAAGACCAAGAATTTTTAAAGAAAAACACAAAGCTCACAAGCAGAGTGAATTACTCTAAAGGTAAAAAGATGGGAACTTCCACAGCCTCCCAGTTGCGCAACGCTGCTCCTCCCCTAGTTATTAGATGACCCAGGTTACCATCTTCATCTTCAGCAATAATGGCATTGACTTGCACGCCGCCACTGGTGAATATTTCATTCAAAGACTTCTTCTTCATGTTGCTTTCTTTTGGCTCGCCTTCTGAAGTTGGTTTGTAACCCAACCCTTGTCGATCATTTTTGGCTCGAGCGTTAACCTCGATGACCTCTCCCCATCCCAATGGGACTCCAATTTTCAGTGCTGCTTTAATACTTTGAGCAGAGGTAAATGATGGCCCATGGGTTATGTCTGATTCATCAACTAGAACAGCGTGAGCTATTTCTAGTGCTTGGAAGGCCGTCTCGAGGGAATCTTCATCAGCCTCAATATATCGGAATGATGACAAGTTGCTCACCATTAAATCTTCTTCTCCATGGACAATGACCAACTGGTCATCCACGACAAACTTCATTTTTTGGTGGAGAGTGGAAGTGACAGCGCCAGCTGTGTGAATCCATGGTCTTCCCAGTAGACAATTGTAGACCGGATTAATGTCCATCACCTGGAAGGTGACTTTGAAGATTTGTGGTCCAATTAGGATAGGAAGATCGACTTCTCCTATCACAGTTCTCCTAGATCCGTCAAATGCCTTGACTATGAGAGAAGTTGGTCTCATGGTAGCACCTTGATACGCCAGTTTGGCCAAAGTCCTTTTAGGCATTACGTTGAGTTCTGATCCTGTGTCAACGAGAACTCGGGACATTGTATCCTCTTCACATTTGATTGACACATGTAGAGCACGATTGTGCTTACGCTTCTCAGCTTTCAGATCGTTATCGTCAAAGCTCAATGTGTTCATGGCAGTGATATTTGCTACAATGGAGTCAAACTGCCCCACTGTAATATCTTTAGTAATGTGGGCCTGTGTCAGGATTTTGAGCAACGCATGGCGGTGTGCTGGAGAGCTTAAAAGCAAAGCCATGACCGAGATCTTGGAGGGTGTTTGGTTTAGTTGGTCCACCACCCTGTAATCACTTCGTTGAATGATTCTCAAGAATTCTTCTTCATCGTTCTTGAGACTTTATTTTCCTCTAACTAAAGGTTCTTTGGCGGCGACTGCCTCTGGAACAGGCTTCTGAGGAACAGGAGTTTTTTGAACAGAAACTACTAGTGGAGGAGTCACATTATATGCTCGAGGTTGGTAGATGCGACCACTCCGGGTCATTTTGCTTCCACCGGCAATGTTGGCCACATTCACTGGTTTCTTGTCTTTGAAAATTCCCTCACACCATGAATAGTCTTGTTTTGGTGTCACGGCTCTTGGGTGAGGCTTGGATCCTCCCCTCGGCTCAAACCTGGTTTGTCCCCTCCCGAATTTCAGGGGTGCATCATCACGGAATACTAGCCGGACGTTCTTGTAGTTTTTGTTGCTGTTATCATATCTGAATACGGCTCTTTTGTTAGGCTCTCCTGGTATGTTAAACACAGGTTCGATGACCGCCACATCTTCTTCCTTTTTTTCGGTGAGTGATTTCTATCATTCCCTGTTCAATCATGGCCTGAATGTCTTTTTTCACAGCGTCACAACCCTCGGGATTCAGCATATATTATTTGCAATCTTCGTGAGACGTCTTGAGCGACCATGCCTGAGCAAGGCGTTTGTGTAGGTCTGTTAATGGCACTTTGATCTCACCAATAGTGGTAACTTTCTTATCTTCTGACCCTTCCCCTTCTTCAGTAATGGCGTTGACTCCAACATGATTTGTCAGAGGGTTGCTCTTTATGTTGGAGTGATTATCTTCGAAGGATAGAATTCTTTTTTCAATTAGTTCACGAACTAGATGCTGGAGGGCGAAGCAGCCTTCGAGATCGTGGCCTGGAGCATTCTCGTGAAATGGGCAACGAGCATTTGCATTGTAATAGAACGGGAGTGGATTAGGTGGAGCACCTAATTTTCTTGTTTTAACCAGCCCTCTTTCTATTAGCATGGGAAACAGGTCGGTGTAACTCATTGGAATAGGCTGTATCTTTGGCCTATTTGCTTGATAATTTGCCCTCGGAGCCCTATTCTGCGGCTGTTGACCTTGCAGCTGCTGGTATTATTGCTGATTATTGGAGTGATAATGTTGCTGATTGCCAGGCTGATACTGGTGCTGATTACTGGACGCCCCAGGTTGGGGACCATGCTGTGATGAAGGTTGAAAAACCGGGGTCACCGCTGCCACATATGATGGTTTGTACTGTTGGCGATGGCTTCGGGAGTTTTGTGCTTTCTTCCTATATGTAATTGCACTCACCTCTCCCTCTTTCTTTTTGTGGAAATTGCTGAATGGCTTCTTTGTTGTGCTGGCGCTTGAGGTAATATTTGGAGTGGTCACTTTTCCGCTCTTTAAACCGGCTTCCACCTTGACTCCCACTGCCACAATATCAGAGAAATTTGTTGTAACACTGTTGATCAGACGTTCATAGAATTCTGGTCGAACTGTATCCACAAACCAGTCTGCCAACTCCTTTTCAGTAAGGGGAGGCTCTACTTGTGCTGCAGTTCCGCGTCATCTTTGCGCATACTCCTTAAAGGTTTCAGTATTTTTCTGCGTCATGCTGAGAAGCTGACGGCGGTCGGGAGCTAAGTCCATATTGTACTTGTACTGTTGAATAAAAGCATCTGAAAGGTCTTGGAAACTGTGGACCTTCGCTTGATCTAAACCGAGATACCACTTAGCCGAAGCCCCTTTAAGACTATCTTGGAAACAGTGTACTAACAGTTTGTCATTTTCAATATGCGGAGCCATCCGCCTACAGTACATGATGAGGTGGACTTTAAGACAAGTGGTCCCCTCATATTTATCGAAGATTGGAATTTTAAATTTCTGAGAAAATACCAATCAAGATACCAGACATAGATCCTTGGCATCAGATCCAAAGACATGATTTCCTTCAATGGCCCTCATCCTTTTGGCCATGATGTCCATCTCCACTCTTAATTTTTCGTGTTTTTCGTCCTCAGCTTCAGAACCATTGGGTATATCGAAGATTGGCTGTTGATTGGCAAAAACTGGTCGCACTGTGGTAGGTCCACCTGCTTGAGTGAAAATAGGGTTTCTGATTGTTGAGTCGAACAGGGGATTGGGACTCGAAGACTGCATATTGTTGAATGGCGGCACAAAATCCCGGGACATACGATAGGGAAATTCTGCTGAAGTAACAGGAGCTACTGTGACATTGGCCGCTGTGGTGGCAACTTCGGAGATCACTGTAGGTTGCGTGTCCATCTTTGCTTTGATTATGTTGAGGACTTCCATGATCTGGCTGACGTCCCCTTTGATCCCTTTAATGTCATTATCCATTTGATCAAACCTTTGGTCGTTATCTGCCATCTTCTTTTGAGCTTGGGACCGTGTGTTGTATCTGTGGGTACTCAGCGTGACTCCTTCTCTCTTTCTCTCTCTGAACATGAACAAAGGATGAGTTGCGGAACCCAAATGCAAGACCGATGCAGGATGATATGTGAATGCAAATGCAAATGCGAATGCATAAACCATTCAAGGAAACCCAATTTTTTTGTTAACACACAAAAAGTTAGAACAACATGTAACGACATGCTTAAAAAGTGTTTTTCATTTGATAGCTGGAAATCTATTACAATAGAGTGGCCCTTGCTAAAAAGCAAGACCTTTCTTACAAGGAAAATGAAAGTAAATGCAACAATAGGATTTCAATCCTTTTTAGGGAAAGCAGGGAAATGGTGAAACAAAGATTAATCTAACAAGATGATTCTTCTCCTTCTTGGACTCTGACATGAACTTGGTCCTGGCGGATAATCTCCCACAGGTCTTCGTTCTCTCTTTGCGCTTTGATCAAAGCGTATTTTAGCTCCTCCCTAGTTGCGGGGACCTCGGGTTCCATGGTTATCTCATAGTCATGAGTGTAAAACATGTTTAAGGCGATTTCTTTTGACCATAACAGGTACCCCTTGGTGGTTAAACAACTTGCATTCTCCATTGGAGTTAGGCCCAAGAGGTGTGGATCTCTTTGAGCGTATTGAGCATTAGCTTCTAGTTCTTGGTTGTGACCCGTCTCGCAGAAGCAAGGCCTCAACAGTTCTGGTTCGGGCTCTGGTCTGGTAGGGTATCCATGTTGACGCCGGGAGAGGACAGGTTTATAAGTGATAACTCCTTCTGGCCCAATGAGAGGCATATTGGGGAAATCTCCGTAACTAGGAATCATGACTTGGTCACCAAGGCTGGTGTCATACCATGTGATGTCATGGTGTCTGAGGGTGACGAGTTTAGAAACCCATGCGCTTTTGGTAGGAAGCCTCCAAAGGATATGAGTCCTTGGCAGATGAGAAGTAAACCATCGGTCGAGTAGTGCAAGACAGCATGAGAATTGCCCACAATCATACAAGATGAAACAGTGGATGACCATATAAGTGTCAGCCAGTATCGCTGCGACCGGATTTTTGATGATGAAGAGGTGGATCACCTCTTCGCTGATGAAGTCGTAACTACTTGGAAAAAGGTACAGCCCATATATCAGTAATGCTAGAATCGCCTCAAAAATGCCCAGGTTTCTGCTTTTATAATGATACTCAGCCATCTCCATTAGAGGCCTGGCATCCATTCTGTACCACCCTCCTTTCGCTCTCATTGGTGGTAAGTCTTCCAGCTTGATATGTAGGGCTTTAGCTAAGTCCCTTTTCTTTGGTTTTCCATAAGGGAGCGTAAAAGTCCATGGAATCTTTAAGTAAGCAGTATACTCCTCGATGGTTGGGAGTAACTGAAAGTCTGGAAATATAAAGCAGTGGTAGTTTGTATCATAGAATTCAACCAGAGCTTGTAGCATGGGCTCGTTGATCGGAGCACTTATCAATGGCAATAGGTCCCCATATTTGACTATGAAAGCAGCGGGATTTCAGACAAGTCTAGTTAACATCCTTAGACGGCTCAACCTCAGATCCGGAACCCGAAGCATGTCTCTTCTTACCATGTTGTTGTCTGCAAAGAGAAAAAATGAATTTCCTTGAATGGTTAGAAGAAGTGCAAATGCAAATGCAAATGGTGTCATGGAACTCAGACATTTACGAACATCAGAAGTCGCCATTTCATTGATTAACAAAATGGATTACAAAACATTGTTTCCCCTTACAAAAGTTTTAAACAACAGCTAAATGAATCCTATCAAGGTTCCCCTAGCAGCCTTAAATTGAGCTTCTCGATCTTTCTTTCCATCTGAGTCTTCTCAAAGATGAGTCTGTCCACAATTATCTTCCATGGATTAAACTGAGGCTCATAAGGTTCTTCTAGTGCTTTCCTCTTCTTACAAGAGAGGATTTCCTCGTCTTTCAACTGGAGTTGTCTCTGGAGCTCCGTATTTTCTTCGACGACTATCTGATACTTGTGCTTCCAAGCTTCTTCAGTTTGCTGTGCTTTGACCAAAGCAATCTTCAACTTTTCTTCTTCAGACATGAAGACCAACGGGCGTTATTCCTTCAAAGCCATACGCTTTTGCTTAGGATAAGGCATCCTTAGTGTAATGGCTCTTTTTCGAACCCATTGAAGGTAAGGTTCCAAAGAGACATAGTTGAGCCTTCCAAGATCCTTCTTCCCTTTCTTGTGTAGATGCTTCCAAGCCTCTAGAATCTTCCCTTTTAATCCTTGACTATCTTCTCCCTCTTTAAAGAAAATATTTTCCACTTGAACACTATTGGGTTTGTCCTTTAGAGGGTATCCCAATTGTCGGCGGGAGAGTATTGGATTGTAGCTGATTCTTCCATTAATGTTGAGAAGAGGTGCATTGCCGAAATCCCCACAATTGTCGACGATCGTTATCTCATCATAATCACGACTATACCAATCAATATCGGAGTGGGTAAGAGCCATGATCTTTTGTGACCACCATCCTTTCCTTGGATCCCAAAAAGCGTTTGCTTTGGGCAAGTGTGAAGTGAACCATTTATATAACAAAGGAGCGCAACAAGTGATCATTCCTCCATTGTGAAAGTTCCTCAGATGGACAGAATGGTATGTATCTGCTAACAAGGTAGGCACATGATTCTTCTTCAAGAAAATTTTGATGGCATTGAGGTCCACAAAATTCTCAAAGCTTGGGAACAAGAAGATACCATAGATGAGTAAGGCAAGGATAGCCTCGAACGCATCCATGCTTAAATGATCTGCATAATACTGAGCTTTCTCAACCAAGAATTCTGCTTTTAACCCAAAGACTCCTCCTTTTGTAATCAGATTCTTTTTGATATCAACAACTCCCAAACGTGTAGCTTTGGCGATATCTTGTTCTTTAGGGTCCTTCTCCACGATTGGAAAAGGAGAATCTTCAAGAATGGGCAATCCAATCAACTGAGAATACTCTTCTAGTGTGGGCACTAGCTGATAATCAGGGAATGTGAAACAGTGGTAGAGCGGATCATAAAACTGGAGAAGGGTAGAAAGGAGTCCACTATCCATCTTTATCTTCAAGAGTAGCAACAGCTTCCCATAGCGGCTTTGAAATCCCTCTGGATCTGTCACTAAGGTGCTCAACCTTTTCAAGTCATCTATGTTAAAACCCTTGTAAGTGTACTTCAAAGTTTTCTTTCTTTCACTGTTCATGACGAACTCTGATGTTTACAAACAACAAAGTCTGAGTTCCATGAAACCATATGATGATATGATGATATGATGATATGAATGCAAGATGCACAAACACAAGCATATGCATATGCACACAACACAAGCTTAGGTTTAAGGGTATGCATGAGTCCAAGGGTCTATCCATCCCCAAAGATTGTACTATGGATTGATTGTACCTGCCGAACGGGTTCTATGAAGTTCCCAGAGTCATCAATCCATCTTTTGGATATTATCAATTTTCCAAATTACTTGGTACTTGATAATATTCTCAAGAGAATCTCGTCTGAGTGTAGTATCGCGTATCAACTATTTCGGAAATACTTCCTTATAGTCATTGCACTACGTTTTAATAAGGCCAAAGTGGGGTAAAGTGTATTCTAAAAGTCCACAGTGTCACGGGCTGCTTCGTCAAAAGTAGCATTGTTTTCACGAATACTCGATCAACAATACTAAAACTTTCAAGAGGGCCTACACTGAGCGGTGGTTTCTCAAGTTAGCTTGGTTGGGAATTAACTCCCTATAAGCCTTCTTGAATATACTAGCATCCTATCATAATTTCACTCAAGTCTGGGTATAGGACCGTCTCACCACTCAAAGCACCCAATACCCAACATACAAACAAATATATTGACAAATATACATGTTAAGCAAATATTCACAAATATAGCATGCAATTAAACAAAATAGGCTAAACCCTCAAGTTAAGAAATATCCCCAGTGAAGTCGACATTTCTGTTACGGTGAGAATTGGATATCAAGCTATTATATTAACTTGAACCTTAATTCTTTTACAACTGAACTTTAATTTATCCAAAGGAAAAGTCTAAAGAAAGAAAAACCCTTTTCGCGATGTAAAACAACGCTAAGAGATTCGGGGTTCGGGGTTGGTTATACCTAGGGAAGGTGTTAGCACCCTAAGCATCTGTAGTACTCTACAGAAACCTTTTGTTTGATTGCTTGCTAAGTTTGGTAAATGTTTGCTAAGGATTGGGATTGGGTAAAGGGTGTAGGGTGTAGGTTAAAACCTAAGGATAGTTTCTAAGTTTGCTTGCAAAGACATCGCGTCCTCTGCCTACATATCCTTACTAGGATAGAATCAGAGCAATCATAGTTCACCTTACTATGGTTGAAGAACACTTGACTATGATCAAGGTTCAGAGGGGAAACAAACATAACAATGCTTGTATAGAGTTTCACAAAACTCTCTATATCTATGTTATAACACTCGAGGGGGGGGGGGGGGGGGGTAAGTAATCATATCCATGATTCTTACATAGAGTTTACAAACTCTATCCTAGGGTTCTAGTTGAAGAATACTCCTAGTGTAGGTGGGTCTTTTAGACTTAAGGCAAAGTCTAAGGCTTATACTAATGTTCAAGATGACTTCACAAAGTCAAGGAAGGGTAATGAGCTATCCAATGACACAAGGGTCAAGGGAGAGACTTTTCCTTTATAAGGAGAGAGAAAGAGACAACTTGGATGAGAACTAAAAAGTTCCATCACTTGGGGAAAGAAGCACTTAACAAAGCAATATGAAATAATATTAAGACAAGTAAACATACATATTACAATAAGCAGATACTTCAAATGATATCAAGGGTTACAACCAATAGTAAAACATATTAACAAAGATTTGGGGCATATCTTAACAAAGATTGAAGCATGATAAAGGTAACAACCATATGAGCAAATGATAATTTGAAGATAAGCATGTCATAAGTTCAAAACATAGCAAATGTAACAACAAAATGCCTAGATGATAATCAAACACAGTTAAATCCGTTTAAACCTCATAATTTAGGAGGGATGAATGAGATAAGATTATGGTGACAACCAAAGAGGGTACCCTAACATGTTAACTAACAAAGGGAATAAAGATCTCACAAGAAATTCAATCATGCTCAGAGGAATTCACTGTAAGTAGGATCACTAATCACAATAAATGAACAAGTTTACAAATGGTCAAAGTATATCACAATTTATGGCAACAAGTAATATTTTGTCATCATATAAAATTAGGCATCATAACAAACACAATTCAAAAAGAATGAGCAAAAAAGGATGAAAAATGAATGAGATATGATTTTTTGAAGATTGGATAAAAAATGGTGAAAAATAAAAAAAGGGTTGCCCTCCTCAGGGGTCGAACCTAGGTTCACATGGTCAAAGGCGCTTAGGTGACAAGGTGATTACCACCGGGGTGGTTGTACATCCATTGATGAAGCCACCCCCATAAATATACAAGGCATACATTCATGGCAGGCTGGGCACAAAGACAAGCAAAAATCAGGATTTGCATTTTGATTGTAACTTCTTCAATTCTTAATGGATTTTCACAAAATTATAGCCTAAATTGAGTAGAATTCTACAAGGAACAAGATGGTACTATTAGTTTTTTTAGATACTCCCTACAAATCAAAACCCGATAGCATATGTTGTGTGATTGTGTAAGGTGCATTTTGAAATGTAGATCCAATTCCAGCCAGTTTTAAATCAAAGCAATCATACACACATACTACAAATATGTTATTGAATTAGTGTGAGCACAAAATGGAGTTAAAAACAAGCTGTGGTGAAAACTGACTGTCAAGTTGTGATTTGTGCTTGTGAAAATGCATGATGATGTCCAATTTCAATTCCAAACATTTTCAGATCAAACAAGTCATATACACACACTATATACATGTCATTGAGTGAATTTAGGCAAAAGATTAGGTCCAAAACAGTCTGTATTGAAAAGTGGTCATCAAGTGGTAACTTTGACATATGCAATGCATCATGATGTTCAGTTCTGATTCTAGGCAGTTCCAGGTCAAATAAAATATATGTACAAATCAAAAACATATTGATGAATGCATTTACACAAAAGAAATGATCTTAAAATGACTGTGGTGAAAAATGGTATGCAAGCTGCCTTGGTATGTGTATGCAAAGTGCAGGTGAATATCCAGTTCAGTTTTGATGCACAAATAGGACAAATAAATCACATACATATCTTACACACATGCTGGCAAGTGAATCTAAGCAAAACAATTGGTTCCAAAATGGCTGCTATGGAAAATGACATACAGGTTGCAGCTTTATGTTTTGATGCATCATGGAAAAGTTCAAAACAGTTTTAATGCAAATTTACACCAAATGCATCATACATACACTTCACATATATGCTTATGAATGAATTCAAACACAAGAGATAGCTCAAAAACAGGCTGATGTGAAAATGAAGATCATGATGCAATTTGGTGATTTGAAGGATTCATGAAAAAGTTCAAAACAGGTTTTATCCTCTTTTTGATGAGGCTAACACTTCAAATAAGCTACATACTATCTATATGAAGTGCTTGTATTTCAAAATTTGATCAATAATCAAAGGAATCAAAACTGATATGGTGATGCTTATTTGTTGGAAAAAATGCATTTTCAAGGTGAAGGATCAAACCGTGTGGAACAGATTATGCAGTTCATACACACATGTCACAAACACATAAATGGATGATTTTGAACTCAACCTTAAACAACTTCTGGCCTGTAACCAAAACTGATATGTTCATGGCAATAATATGCAAGATAAAGGAATCTTGAGAATGAACAATCAAACCAGATGAAAATAGCTCAAACCAATCATACATATCCACCATAGTCATGATTTTAAATGTGATCCAATTCAACAAACAGATGCATTTCAGTCATGACAAGATTTTGACATGTGACATGTTCATGACACATTTTCAACACAACAAGCTCAAAATGCCAAACATGAGATTATGACATAAAGTAGGAGTCGGACTGTCTACATACCTCTTGTAGACTATGTTGAGCAGATTAGAACACCAAGAAACCCAGAGAAACTTCAAATGCCTCCTTGCTTTGGAACTTTCTTCTCCTTGAAGCAAAATGCAACTTTTAAGACAGCTTGAGAAATAAACTCTACCAATGCTCCTCAATGCTTTGGACAGTTGAGATATGACATATGTGAGGTGTTTAAGTGATTAGAACATCAAGCAAATGCCTAGAACAAGATTTGGCAGATTTCATGCATTATGGTCAAACTTGCTTGGTATGGATGTTGACTTTTGGAATGGTGAGGTTTTTAAGTGGTCTAAGGGCATGGACACCTTCTATATCATATTTAGGGATTGTGTGGATGATTGTTGGTGAGTTTGAGTGTGGAGAAATTGATATGGCAGCTGTTGTAGCAAGACAGATTTTTGTGGTTTTTGTGACTTTGTGATTTTGGTGATTTTGGAGACAAAGTGTGAAAGAGTGAGAGCTTGAAGTTTCTCTGGTTTTCAGAAGAGTTCTTGTGTGTTTGGACTCATAGAAGAGGCCTTTATTTATAGCCAAGCAAGAGTGAGGGCAGCCTTGGTCATTTACCACTTTTGGAGGGAGATTTGTGAAGTTTTTTGAAATATCTTGCCAAGATCTCTATACATCAGTTCCATGGACCAAAGAAGATCAGAAAATCAAGTGGAGAGGTAGACATGAAGTGACTGAGATAAGCTTTAAGGTGTAGGGGACTGCAGATGCTCACATCAACCAAAAGTTTCTCTTTCTTCCTTACATTTGAATATAATAATGCCAAGTTGCAACCTACCATCTCTCTCTCTCTCTCTCTCTCTCTCTCCAAATCTTACATTTTCTGCATTTCCTTTCTTCTACACATCTGAATATTATATTGAATCATGATCCAAGGGCTGAGGAGATCTCAAGTTGTGAAAAACTGATTTTTGGGAAGTGTTGGAGTGTGGTTTCAAGTGTTGACAGACCCAACTTCTATGGTGCATAACTTCCTGCTCAAACATGCTATTGGAGAGTTCTACCATAATTTGGAAATCCCTTAAGTAGCTCTACAACTTTTATGTTTTGGGAATTTCCAAATTCTTGATGGAACTAGGTTGAAAAACCCTTCAAAGTTTCTGAAAAAACCACTTACAAGTGCTAAATAACTTAGAAATTTTCTAAGTTATTTCCCCTTCAAAAATGAATTTTACTATAACTCCAATTATATGCATTTTTTGATCATGGACCACTTTGAGGATTTTGTAGGATTTTCCAAGAGCTTTCTAATGAGCTTTGAACCACTTCAATTGGATGTGTGGTTGAGGAGTTATGGTCTTACCCCTTTCGAAACCCTAATTCCCGATTTTTGCAATTACTTCTTAACCCTTGATCCAATGGTCATGAAATTTTATGGGGAGGTGTAATACGACATAAGGAACATTTTTATTCATATCTTGAAGCAAATTCCTTATTGTTGAAAAGTTGACTTTTCGGTCAACCGTTTGATCGATCGGTGTCTACTGAATCGCCCGTTGATGATCCGGACATCCTGAGGACTTGAAACTCTTTAAATGGACTTTACTAAGCCATAGGAACTTAATGGATCAAAATACCACCATTGAAATACTCTTTAAAACAAAAGTCAAACTATGGTTGACTTTTCCTAATCGGAAACCCTAATCGGGTATCTCAAATTGGACTGTTCTCAATTCTCGGGTGACCACCTCAAATTGAATTCATATTTGATCCAATGTATTATCCTTGATCTTGTTTGAAGTTGGATCAACCCAAAACATTGATTGATCAAACCACTAAAGCCTCAATTTTGACGGTACAGAACCCTAATTCATCTGCATCTTAACAAAGATAAACTGAAAATGGGTTAAGGTTAGTTAATCAAGCAAATATGATCCTACAATGATGATGAGGATCTAAGGGGTCAAAATTTGGGGTGCAACAATGAGTTTACAAACTCAAAATGATTTCTAGCAAAACAATGCTTAAATGCATATCAAACTAGGCTACAAGCTCCCAATCTTGTATTCTCACAACAGCATTGACAGCAAATATGTACTAATCACAAAAATAGCAGTCCAAAACATTAGAGGTAAACTTGGCATAAATCAAACATCAAATTCAAAGCACACTTTCTCAAGAGGGCTACAGCTTTAACAGTATACCTAGACAACATTTCACACCAAAGCCTCTAAAGCTACTCTTGTGGACCATTCCCTCAAAACAATTGTAAACCTATTATATAAAGTTTATCATCAACAGAAAATCATCAATAAATCACCCATGAGCAACATGTTTTAACAAAGGCAAAAATCATAGCCATAAAGCATAAACTATTTATAAAGAACCAATTTTGACCATATTTTCACCACAAGCATCTCAAAATTGTAAGACATGATAATGCATGGATAATGAGGAGATTGATCCTTACATACCTCTTGTAGTCAAATCTTGAGCAAGCAAAAAAGCTAAGAAACCCAAAGACCTTCCTCTTTGGCAAGGATTTAGAGTTTTCTTCCTCTTGAAGCAACAAGTTATCTTTCAAGACAGTTGGAGTTGTGAAGTTTCCAGCTGGTTTTTTAGAGTTTGGACAGTTTAGATATGATATATATGAGGTGTTGGGAGTGTTGGAATAGTTGGAAATACTTCAAGTAAGGATTTGGCTTTCAAAGTACAAGAAAGTCAACATACTAAGGTGTGAAGTTTGACTTTTAGGAAAATGGTGTTTTTGGGTGGTTTGAGTGTATGGACACCTTGTACACAATGTTTATGGATTGTGTAAATGGTTTTGGGTGGCTTAAAAATGGTAGAACTGAATTTGAGCAGAGTTTTACTCAAGACAGTTTTTAGTGAAAACTTGAAGTTTTTGAAAAATCAAGCTTTTGAGAAAATAATGGAGAGTTGAGAGATGTTGTTTCTCTTGGTTTCTAAGAGCGCTCTGGTGTGTCTAACATCAATGAGTATGCCTCTATTTATAGTGAAAGCAAGGGTGAGGGCAGATTTGTATTTTTCAATCTTTGGAGGGAGATTATGCATTCTTTGAAATGAATCCTCCAAAATCATTGTGGCAGATCTAACACATCAGCTCTATGGACAAGTGCTGAGCAAAACTCAAGTAAGATGGGAGAGATGGGATGGCTGAAATGAGGTTAGGAGGCTAGGGGACTGCAGCTGCCCACTCCCTTTGAAAGGTTTCTCTTTCATCCCACATATTTTGATTATTTTATTACAAGTGCTTGCAACTTGCCTCTCTCTCTTCACATCTCTCATTTCCCTGCATTTTCATTCATCCACACATCTAATTATCAGATTGGATCATGATCCAAGGGTCAAGGATAGCTCAAGTTTTGGAAATCTAAATTTTGAGAAGTCTTGACATAATGGTTTCAAGTGTTGGCAGCCCTAACTTCCATGGTTCATAACTTTCTGCTCACACATGCTATTGAGGAGTTCTACCACAATTTAGAAAGCCCTTAAGTAGCTCTATAACTTTCATGTTTTGGATATTTCCAAATTATAGGTGGAACTAGGTTGAAAAACCCTTCCAAGTTGCTGAAAAAATCACTTAAAAGGCTAAATAACTTGGAACTTTTCTAAGTTATTTCCCTTCTTAAAATGAATCTTGTCATAACTCCAAATATATGCATTTTTTGACCATGTACCACTTTGAGGATTTTGTAGGACTTGTCAAGAGCTTTCCAATTAGCTTTGAACCACCTCAATTGGACGTGTGGTTGAGGAGTTATGGTCTTGCCCCTTTCAAAACCCTAATTCCCGACTTTTGCAATTACTTCCTAACCCTTGATCCAATGGTCATGAAATTTTATGGGAAGGTGTAATATGACATAAGGAACATTTTTGATTCACATCTTTAGTTTAAATTCCTTATTGTTGAGGAGTTGACTTTTCGGTCAACCGTTCGATCAATCGGTGACTATCGAGTCGACTGTTGACGATCCGGGTATCTTGAGGTCTTGAATCTTCTTGAATGGACTTCACTAAGCCATATAAACCTTATGAGTCAAGATTGCCTCATTAGAACACCTTTCATATCAAAAGTCAAACTACAGTTGACTTTTCCTGATCGAAAACCCTAATTGGGCCTGAGCTGCATCGTCTTCAATATTTGAGTGCCAATCCTCAAATTGAATTCATATTTGAACCAATGTAGCATCCTTGACCCTATTTCATGGGAAATCAATTCAAGACGTCGACTGATCAAACCATTGAAACCTTGACTTTTAATTGTGCGAAAACCCTAATTTCCCCTTTTTGCTTGGACACTGTGCAGATGAACTGGGTGATCATTCCAACTCCACCATGACTTCTGAGATACTCAACAGGCTTCTTCTTTCCCCTTTTTCATGCTCCTTATGAACTCCCTCTGATGATTCTTTGATAACTTTGTGATAACAACACCCACCTGATGGCTCGTACTGATGTTTTTGATCAAAAAAAAGAGGTGGGCAAATTTAGGGTATGACAAGGCTCAAGACTAGGTTTGACAAAAAGGAAATTATGAAGGGAATTATGATTCATTTTTTTTAACCGTGAAAAATATTGAGGCCAGAGCTCTGAGGAGAAGATTTGAGGCAGAAGTCCCGAGAGATTCCCTGAAAGATTTATGAAGGCTTTGATCGACAGTTAAGGTATGGGGAGTATAGCCTTTCATGATTTTCCATGTGTAACTTTCAATGTAATTATGGATGATTTAAGACTTAGGGGTTTTGAGGGTGGATATGAGAAATAGTGATCTTTGGCCTTCGTGGCCTAAACCTATTATTAGTGAATCTAACCGTGGAATTCATTGAGGAAAAGGAAAATTAGGTCTTCGTGGCCAACACCTTGAATTGTTATTTGTCTGACCCTGAAGGGATAGAAATATTTGATAGTGAGTAACTCTGATGCCTTTGGGGAAATTGTAGACAAATTTATGATTTAGGGCGTGAATATGTTGCAGGATTGGCCTAATAAACCGTAGGTTTTGAGCCTTTATCTCCGTAAGACCTTAGGGATGATTTAGGGATGTTTTAAGGGCATTGGGGAAGTGAATCATGTAGACTTTTGGGTGGAATCAAGTTCTGGTGCATAGCTGAATTTGCTATCATCGCACTGTTCTCCTAGCGAACAATGTTGTTCCCATACTCGCCTAGCGAAGAATCCTTCGCACAGCAAAGAAACTCGCCCCAGACTCGCCTAGCGAACATGCCAACAAACGTAGCAGAGTTTCGCGAATGTTGATCGTTTGCAGCGATGCCTGGATGTTTGATTATGTGATTTCTGTGACAAATTAATATGAGTATGACTGTGAGTTTTATGTGATGTGTACATGATTACATGATGATTTCTATGATGTATGGATTGGAAAACTATGGTGATATTACCATGACTTTGATGAATTATATGATGACATGAGATATGATGATGATTATGATGATGATGAATATGATGAATGATGATGCACCTATGCTGTTATTATGAGGATGACTATTGACGTGTGCATCATGCATTCATGTGAATCCAGACTTCGGTTCAGGACCTCGATTACTTTGGCTTCAATCCCATTGTGTGGATGTGAAGTATTTTGATGTGCTCCGGTTCTCTAGTAGAATCGATCCTATTAATGGGGATCTATGGAAGGTTGATGGCCCAGTGTCCATCGAGCTGTGATGATTGGTACCACATGCATTCAGTCTTGTTGCATTGCATTTATAAGTCATTTGGAATCATTTATGATGTTGTGGCCTTTGAGGCCTATTGAAGGATATGAATGTGTTGAATATGAAAATGACGCCGTTTATATGTTGATTTTTATACATTGATTATTATGAATAATTTTACTCACCCTGCCTATTTGAATTTTATCTCCACGTGGGTAACGTGCAGATGACCAGGTTTAGCCGTGGACGCCGTCAAGGATATTTTTGAAGCCTTTGAGTTGTTATCCTTTTTGGTTAACTTAGAGGGTCTTGCTCTGATATGTAACATCGGGTTTGGGTCTTTTGAGTTAAACTATGTTTTATTTTGAGTTTATTTTGATTATCTTCCTGTATGAGGAAAACCTTGATTTATGCCTTTTGAGTTCCGCTGCTTTGTGCAATTTGATGTTGTCACACCCTCATTTTCGCCTTTAGCCTTTATACCCTACATTCGCCATATCATACATCATTCTATTGCATATCGAGCATGTGGGTACGGATTGGGTCGATTTGTTATTTTCCATTTCAAATGAGATAACTTGTCTATTTTGGACTACATGGAAGAAAAGATTAAACACCTAAGGTTTGATCTAAGTTGGAAATTCTATTCATGTAGATTACTTCAAGAAGAATTTACTTGAAAAATATTAGGATATTCAAAATAAATATTCATAATGAGCATGAAATGCAAGGCCAAATTCAAGTTTGCTTCATCCAATTTTGTTTCAAATTCTTGGTCAAGTGGAGTTCAAATTTGCAAAGCATGAGTCAAGATCACAAGTGCATAATTCAAGACTTCATATAATGACATAAGGGAATCCATCATTCAAAGTTCAAGATTCATGAATTCAAGACTAGATTCAAGAATATTACAAAGAGAAATTTCATGACATTTGCAAAAGTGTCACATTTGTTACAAAGTTTCAAGCTCTTGGTAATGCTTAGAAAATTAAGCTACTCTTAGTCTTAATCCAAGATTCTAATTAATTTCATGCTATGATCAAGATTATGCATGCTTATTCATGGGCAATATGAAGGTAATCCAAAACAGCCCCATGCAAGAAGTAACAAGTTATCTCATGTCACAAAATATACATGTCACAAGACCAAGGGAATAGCATATGATAATGCATCTAAAAACCAGAATTTCAAAATGCTGTCAAAAGGGTAGTAGCATTGACCACAAGAGCTGTCAAAACACAAGCCAACAAAAGGGGTGCAAGATACAAAGTGCAGCAGAAAAAAGACAGCAATGTAGAGTAGTGCAGCAAAAATACAGCATAGGAGCTTGCATGAAAATGGAATGAAAGAGAGTGACATGAGAAAAGGTGGTAGGAGACATTACCCCATGAAAAAATATGATGTTTGGGGAGAAGGGAAAACCCTAGAAAAATAAGATAAGAAGGGAATGGGCTGTAAACAAAGGGGTCACTTTTTACACATTCAACATTCACTACACATTACAAAAACCAGAAAAAATAGAGAGAGGAAGAAACCCTAAACAAAAACCAGAAAAAAGAGTGAGAAAGAAAACCAGCAAGAATCAAGAGAGTTCCATAGAAACCCATAGAGAACCTTTGAGGAGAAGCACCTTCAAAGCATAGAAGGAAGAAGGAAGAAAACACACAACCAAACCAGTGGAAGCTTAACAAAGAAGGAGGAAGCTCTTGGGTATCCATTTCAAACTTTTTCTCTCTTTATATTTCTACACTTGCCATTTATTATCATTTGTTAAGTATGTTTGTGCTGGGTGTACTGTGTGAGGTCCTAAGGGAACCAAAAAAACCATTTTTAAGAACCAATAGAAAGGAAACAAAACCACAAAAGACATCAAAAAAACAGCAAATATTGTGTTTTTCGCTTCAGGTCGCGGCGCGAACATGCAAAAAACAGAATGAAAACTTTCTCAGTTCGCGGCGCTAGCATGCAAAAAACAGAATGTCCATTTTTCTCGGTTCGCGGTGCAAACACTCTTCGCGGCGCGAACTGATCAGTTTGCTTATTTTTTGCTGTTTTTTACCTTAAAAAAAAATTTCAAGGAGTTCGCCGTTTTTTTTGCATGTCTCGATTTTTTTTAGCCGACTAACCCCATATGTTTGTATGATTTTAGTGTGAATATTGCTATTGTCCTTGTTGACTTTTGATTCCAAAAACCATTTTAAAAAACAAACTCTCGATTTTATCGAGTCATTTTTAACCTTGTAAGTCGATTGCCTTGCGCATCGCCATCTACCTTGTCCGTATCACTTCAAATATATCTTTACAAAAATAAACCTTGATCCAACATCAAGTGATCCTTTTTCTCATAAAAAAACCCAAAATACAATAAATATATGGTTAGGGTTGCACACCATGGATTTTAAGGTGGTGGAGAAGGAATGAGAATGGAACCCTCCTACACTCGTTCCGAATGTTTTGGATACAAGGCGCTCGACTTGGCTATTCAAAACATTCATCTCTATCCAAAGTCCTTTTGTGTAACCCTAATCAAGAACCATTTCTCTTCAAAAAAACCTAAAAAATAACACCAACTCATCAAACTATTTTTTTCGCCCTAGGGCATCAATCCAAAAACCCTTTTTCAAGGTATAAAATCAACCAACAAACAACTATTTCATAAGCCTCCGAACTATGAAGCTCTGATTCTTCACTTCTTTTAAGTGAGGATACGTAGGCACAAGGGCCACAATCCTTGGCGAGCATTAAAATAAATAAACCAACCCCTCTTTTCCTTAAGCAAGCAAACTCTTAATAAAAACACCCATTCACGCTAAACAACCTAGAAGGTTCCCATCAAGTACGATGGATGCGAGGGGGTGCTAACACCTTCCCCTCGCATAACCGAATCCCGAACCCTAGGACTTGGTTGTGATGACCATGCTCTTTTACCAAAGGTTTTATCGCTATTTCCCTTTTCCTCCTTGGGATAAATAAAATCTGGTGGCGACTCTGTGTCATTTTTCGCGTAGCGACATATGTATTTTGGGAAAACCCGTTGTTTATGGAGCCTTGACCTATTTTGTTGATTTGGGAAATGTACGCCCTTTTTGGTGGCTTTTATTGAAGTTTAATAATTTACTCTGATATATGTGATTAAATGTGCCTTTTAATTGTGGGGTAGAAAAGGGTGTTACATTAGTGGTATCAGAGCAGGTCGGTCCGTCAGACCAAGTTCTTATGTTGTTAGTCCTCTGTCAATCCATAGTGTGAGAACACTATTGGATGAGTTGTTTTCTTTTAACCTTGTTGGTGGTTGCAGATGGCTGGAAGAAATGATCATGATATTGCTGATGCACTGGAATCACTTGCCTAAGTGATGGCCCATAATGGTGGACCTCCAGATGAGTTTCATGCTTTAGGAAAGTTCTAGAGGAACAATCCGCCGACTTTTGTGGGCACTCATGATCCTGATGGTGCACAGAAGTGGATGAAAGTGATTGAGAAGATTTTCCGAGTTTTGGCGTGCGTTGATGCTCAACAGGTGCAGTTTGGTACGCATATGCTAGCAGAGGAAGCTGAAGACTGGTGGGATAACACTCGTCAGAGATTGGGAGATGCTGGCATTGCAATAACTTGGGCTGTGTTCAAGGAAGAATTTTTGAGGAAGTATTTTCCTGAAGATGTTCGGGGCAAGAAAGAGGTGGAATTTCTTGAGATGAAATAAGGGAATATGATTGTGGTTGAGTATGCGGCAAAGTTTGAGGTTTAGTAAAGTTTTGTACGCATTACAATCGTGCTGACACAGAGATATCGAAGTGTATCAAGTTCGAGAATGGATTGAGACTAGAGATTAAGTAGGGAATTGGGTACCAGCAGATTCGTCAGTTTTCGGAACTGGTGGACAAGACCAGAATTTATGATGAAGATAGTCGAGATCGATCTACTCACTACAAGTAGCTGAGTGAGAAGAAAGAGAAATGTCAGTATAGAGGGAAACCATATGTGACTTCTGGTGATAAAGGGAAGCAGAAGGCTTCAGATGGGAAAAAGCCAAGTGGGGGAGCGGCTACTGCTCCAGGTAACTGTTATAAGTGTTGCGAGCAGGGTCACCATGCTAAGAATTATAGAGTGCTAAGATGTCATCGTTGTGGCAAGAGAGGCCATAAAGCTACTCACTGTAAAGACGAAGCTCCGATTTGCTTCAACTGTGGAGAGAAGGGTCATATCAGTACCCAGTGTCAGCAGCCGAAGAAGACTGGTACCGCTGCTCAGATAAGTGGCAGAGTGTTTGCTTTGAGCGGTGCAGAAGAATCCAAGACAGATAACTTAATCAGAGGTACTTGTTTTATTAATGATGTTGAATTGATTGCTATAGTTGATACTTGTGCTACTCATTCGTTCATTTCGCTTGAAAGTGCTAAGAGGTTGAATATGAAATTATCTTCTATGATTAGGAGTATGGTTATTGATACCCCGTCTAATGGTTTTATGACTATTGCGTTAGTCTGTTTTAGCTACCCTTTGACCTTTTGTGATGGACTTGATCTATCTACCTTTACATCAAATCAACGTTATTCTCGGAATGAACTGGTTGGAGTACAAGTATGTTCATATCGATTGTTATAGTAATACTGTGAGGTTTCTAGAGTTTGGTGATGGTGGAGAGCTGATGTTTGTATCTTCCAGGCAAGTAGAAGAACTCTTGGAAGATGAGGCTCAGATGTTTGCATCGCTTCGAGTTAATTATGAGGCAGTGAGCGTGGAGCTACCAATGGTTCGAGAATTTCCTGAGGTGTTTCCAGACGACATGAGCGGCTTACGTCCTAAGCGTGAGGTAGAGTTTACTATTGATGTAATATCGGGCACTAGTCCTGTGTCGATGGCTCCTTATCGAATGTCTGCATCTGAGTTAGGGGAATTGAAGGAACAGTTGGAAGAGTTGCTTGAGAAGAAGTTTATTCGATCGAGTGTTTCTCCGTGGGGTGCTCCTATGTTGTTGGTGAAGAAGAAAGATGGCAGTATGAGATTGTGTGTGGATTATCGGCAGTTGAATAAAGTAACTATCAAGAATAAGTATCCACTTCCGAGGATTGATGATTTGATGGATCAATTGGTGGGTGCTTGTGTGTTTAGCAAGATTGATTTGAGGTCTGGTTATCATCAGATTCGCATTAAGCCTGATGATATTCCGAAGACAGCTTTCAGGATGCGGTATGGACACTATGAATATACTGTGATGTCGTTTGGTGTGTCTAATGCACCTGGTGTATTCATGGAGTATATGAATAATATTTCCCATCCTTATTTGGATCAGTTTGTGGTAGTGTTCATTGACGATATCTTGATATATTCTAAGTCTGAGGAAGAGCATGCACAACATCTAAGAGTGGTATTGCAGGTTTTGAGGGACAAAAAGCTTTATGCCAAGTTGTCCAAGTGTGAGTTTTGGTTGAAGGAAGTGAGTTTCCTTGGTCATGTGATTTCTAGTGGAGGATTTGTTGTTGATGCGTCGAAAGTTGATGTTGTGTTGCAGTGGGAGACTCCAAAGTCTGCTACTGAGATTTGAAGTTTCCTTGGATTAGCTGGTTATTATCGCAGGTTTATAGAAGGCTTTTCTAAGTTGGCACTTCCATTAACTCAGTTGACTCAAAAGGGTCAAGCTTATGTGTGGGATGTGGCTTGTGAGAAGAGTTTTGTAGAACTCAAGAAGAAGTTTACGAGTGCTCTAGTGTTGATTTTGCCAAATCCGAGTGAGTCTTTTGTAGTTTATTGTGATGTGTCGAAGATGGGTCTTGAAGGCATATTGATGCAGAATGGTCAGGTTGTTGCTTATGTTTCCAGACATATGAAGGTTCATGAAAGGAATTATCCTACGCATGACTTAGAGTGGGTCGCGGTGGTGTTTGTGTTGCAAATTTGGAGACATTATCTTTTTGGGTCCAGGTTCGAGGTGTTCAGTGATCACAAGAGCCTGAAGTATTTGTTTGATCAGAAAGAGTTGAACATGAGTGTTAAAAATTCTGGCCAGCCCATGATGGATGTTCTAACAAAAGTTATAACATCCACTATGACATTCACTACAGAGCTACTATTATGCAGTAATTATAAGGCAGTAAATAACACAGTTGGTTGTTAACCCAGTTCAGTGCAACACACTTACATCTGAGGGCTACCAGGCCAGAGAGAAATTTCACTATCAGTAGAATTAATTCAGAGTCAAACCTCCAGTTAGCACTCCTCACATAAAACCTACCCAATGACAATTTAACCTAGAGACACTCTAGACCTGAGTATACCCACTCACTCCCTACAATCACACAACAGTGATATCAAACAGTTACAAATTAACCAGTAGAATGAAGAGACACTTCAACTACACACACACACCTTGATCTTGCTTCAAAGCTTTGATCAAGTGACACACACTCTTACTTAACAGCTTCGAGTGGTACACACCCTAGAAACTACCTCACCACTGCAATCAACAGTTGCTTGGGTTACAAGTGTTCCTAAGACACAATCGTGAAGGACAATCTCTTCACTTCTAAACCACTCTGGTGATTTCTCTGTTTCTCTATCTTCAACAACTGCCTTCTAGGATTGCTTCTCCTGGTATTTATAGCAGCAGATCAGTCATTGGGCCTGGGCGCATAAGTTAGGTTTTATCCATCATAAAACCTCTCTTCAGTATTCTGCACGCTTGCCACTTTAATCAGGTACATACTAGTTCCCCTAGGGCATCTAAAATGTCTCCTGCATTCCAGCTTGAGCTTCTGATTTGTTTCTTGAGTTCTAGCTACCAGAATAACAAACCTCCGCTTGATGTCATACGACCTATGTCATAACCTTGGGTATGACATCCAGCTTACCATTATAGTTAGCTTAGTTAACTTACCATGCACATTCCATATTATGAATGTAGTAACATCAGACATGACATTCATACATGCACTAATATTTTTCCACAAAATGCAGCCAATCAAGAGCACTTACAAACTCCCCCTTTGGCAAATTTTTGGCTAAAAAACTATGTACTTACATCAGAGATTTCCACACAGCAGAAGACTTAACATAGGTCCTGTCATGCAGGTAAGTCACTTGCTGCTCAAGCTCTCAGACTCCTCACAGTTGGCTTTCAGCCCTATTAACACTTACCTTATTAACCATCTGATAGTTATTACTTCAGATGTCACTCCCCCTCAACTGATGCACTTATCAGCTGGGCAATATCCAGTCTGAACCGGATGTTATAACATTTAGCATAACCTTCTGATGTCACACAATATAACCTTCTGATGTCACACACTTGTGCTACTCCCCCTGCAGGGATGCACTATGCTAAGGAATACACTATGCTTTTATTCTGCTCCTGCACATAGTTCCTAGTTCTAGCATACATGGCATACATATCATATCAGTAATAGCCCACACATCTCATTAGCAGCACCTGCAGTCACCCCTATACATCCTAATATCATAAGCACCATGGTGCATATGCTCAAGCACAGCTCATGGTTGTCTTGTTCTTCCACTTGCTGTACCTGCTCATGTTTTTATCTAACACTCCCCCTTTTTAGCCACAAATTCATATCCAACTAAATACTTATCAGAGGTCACAAGTTTGTAGGAACATATAATTGTTAAGGGTTACATTACAAAAAGATAACTCAAGCAGATCAAAGACAATTCAGAGGTTTACACAGGATTCTCATGATTCTAAATTATCAGCCAGCACTACTCCTTTGTGCACCCCCTCAGCCATCAATGGAGTGTGTTGCAAGTCATCAATCCTCTTCTGCAGCCGGGTTGGACTCGTCCCCACCAGTCTCTCCAGTGCTGCCTGCAATAGAGTCACTTCTTTCCCCTGAACAGTCATCAATATCTTCTGAACCAGCTTTTTGAGTGCCATCTTCCCTAGTATCACCATCTTCCTTGGTAGCATCTTCTAAGTTGTATGTATCCTCATCTTGCTCAAGAGACTGTAACATCTTTTCAAGTGTTTTCTTCCTTGCCTCCAGTTCATTGCATGTTCCTCTAATGGTTGCCATGACTTCAGCCCTTTTGGTTTTGGGACCTTTATTGGATGTCTCAGCTGAAGTTAAATCCATGTCAGAAACATGGGTTCCTTGAAACAATTTGTGATGAAAGGCTAAGGAAGTTTCTCTTTTGCTTGCTACATCACTGGTCTTGAGGATATTTGGAAACTGTGCTAACATGATTCCACAGATGAGGGAAGAAAATGCTATAGGTCCTTTGATGCTATAACTGTCAGCATGCTTCATTGTTTGATCAAAGATGTATGTGCCATAATCCATTTTTGTCTTGGTTCCCACAGCATAGATAACCCTCCCCCGGATGGTGGCCACTGATGATTTGTGATTGGTTGGCACCCAGTTTACAGCACCAATCTTGTACAGCAAGGCATATTTCATACTCAGCTTGTTGGCAGCAAGCTTCCCTTTTGATGGCCACTTCCTGACTTGATTCCCAGTTATCACTTGGCATATTTTGTTGTCAGAGATGGTTAACTCAGGCACAGCTTCATTTGTTCTTTCAAGGAAGTTGTTGATGATGGTGGGAGTGAAGACAACACCATTTCCCCTCTCAGAAGATTTTCTATCAGCACATTTATCAGATAAATTAACTATAAATTCTTTGACCAGAATTTCATAGCATTGGGAGAACTGAGTGATAGTTTTCATCAAGCCAGCTTCACATATGAGGGTTACAATTATTTTACAATCAAGAGCAGTTTGAGCTAACTCTCTTTCCAAGGCCAGCCTCTTTTGATACACATATTTCCATCTGTTAACACATGATGGATAGTGGAAGGATATATTATCAATAGGCACCTCAGGAACATTTTCAGCCAGCTTGCTGGAAGCAGGTTTCCTCTTTGATTGGGTGTTAGTGACATCCATAGCAACATCAGAATCTGTTTCTTGTTCTGGTCTTGATTCAATCTTTCTCTTCTTGATGGTTACCTTGCTCCACCCTTTGGAGGGTCTAACCTGAGTCCTTTTAGTTCCAACCTTCTTAGTGGTATCTTCTTGCTCAGTAGTCTTCTCAACATCCCTTTTCTTGGGTGAGCTTTGGTCAGCCACCTTTTTCCCTTTTCTTTTCATCAATCTTTTGGCAATGCCTGGATTGATCGTTGCTATGAGATCATTGTCAGAATACTCTTCTAGGTTTACTACCTCAGCATCTTTGGCTTCATGCAAATCATCATTCCCTCTATCAGACCTTTCCTCCTTATTCTTCCCTTCGGGAGAGTTGTTTCCTAATGCTTTGACATTGTGTGGGACATCACCTTGATAACCTTGATTAGGCTCAGTCCCCTTAATGGTAGATGATATGGGAATCCTGAGAGCACTAGCAACCATCGCAGGAATTTCAAGGTGCGTTCGTCTAGCTTCCTCTGTATTTAAGTCATCAGATGTAGTCGTAGGAGGAGCTTGACCTGAGCCAAAGGTTTTTGGTTGTCTTGCATGCATCCTTTTAGGTTTCTTTACCAACAATCCTTCAGGAGTCATCATACGAAGTGGAGCAATCTCTAGAGTCGCATTAGGGTTCGCTTCAGCAGGGCTGGTATTCATCCTGGAGGTTGGTTGCGCCATAGTTGTTGATGTTGATGGAGATAAGGGAACTTTCTGTGCTTGTTTGAGATGGTATGGAAGCTGGAGCGTTTGTGAAGAGACCAAGAGTAGGGAGAGTGTGTTATATACGTGGTAGTGAGGTATGATTGCCCACTAGGAGGGAACGTACCGTTTTGACTCATCATTAAATGATTTAGTATCAAAATGTAATTCCCTATTTCCTTTAATTGCTATAACTCATCAGCACTAGAGTAACTTAATTTTTTAAATTTAGGTTCCTTGATGCTTCTTGACTCCTTGTCACCAATATTTAAGACATAGCCACCAGGTTTTGCACACGCTTTTTGCCCTTTCCACACGTTACCCCTAAGCCTGTCTCCCTTGAACTCAGCATAGCTTGTTAGAATGGTGCCCTTAATGTCACAGAACAAAGTCATGACATTAGGAATGTCATTGCTTCTTTTCTGCAGGGTATCCTCCATGGACTCCATCAGGTTCCGAAATAGTCTATCTAGTTTTACCTGATGCCCAATCTTTACGTATCCCGTCTTGTCTAGCCTTCCTACCTGACTTTTCTTACAACCTGTTCTTCTTTCTGAAGCATACTTTGAGTATCCTTTTGCTGATGCTTTGGACCTGGTTCTTTTCTCCAGCCCTAGGTGGTCCTTATTTTCCTCATTAACCAATCCATTTATGTTACTTCTGGGCTCCCATAGGTAACAGTTATTCTTGGATCTAGATCCCCTTATTTCTTCCTTACCCTCTTCATTGATCACCACACACTTGTCTTTGGAAAATTGGACTTTTAAACCTTGATCACATAGTTGACTTATGCTTATTAGGTTGACAGTTAATCCTTTAACTAACAGGACATCCTTCAATTCTGGAGCTTTAGGACTGTCAAGTTGTCCAGCACCTATGATTTCTCCTCTAGCTCCATCACCAAAGGTTACATGACTAGATGAATGAGGTTTGAGTTTGATTAACAGATCCTCAATTCCAGTCATATGCCTGAAGCAGCCACTGTCAAAGTACCAATCTTCATTGGTAGGCATCCTTGGAAAAGTGTGTACTGCTAGTGCAACAGTCTTGGGAATCCATTGCTTTTGCTTGTTATGCACTTCTTTCTTATCCTGATTCTGCCTCTTGCCAGGCTTGGCATGAAGTTGTCTTTTTCCATGTGTATCATGATGCTGTATTTTTCCATACTTACCTTGTTTGGTCTTGCTTTGGCCAGGAAATCCATGCAACCAGAAGCACACAGCTCGAATATGCCCAAGTTTTCCACAGTGGTAGCATCTATGCCTTTAGAATTGTCTCTTGACTTGATTCCAATTTCTGTGTGAAGGATGTTGTAACCTTGAATGTGACATCCTTTGTACCTTTTGAATCTCAGGCTACAACCTCTTGAGTTTCAAGACAGGATTTTGTTTTTCAACAAATCCTAGACCAGACCTATTTCCTGTAGTCTGACCACTCTGAAGAATCTCCTATAGGGTGTCAGTTCCAGAGTTGAGCATCCTTATGGATTTTTTCATTTGCTCCTTTTCTCCTTTCAACTCCTTTACCTCTCCTTGGAGTGAGTTTATAGTAACTAGATGCTCTCTTTTTTCAACTTCTAGCTCTTTGATGAGCTTCTTCTGATGCTCTCCTTGTTGGTACAGTTTTGTGCTTCTTATGGACAACTTCTTATATGGTTCAGCTAGTTCATCATAAGTTATCTCCTCTTCACTTGAGTTACCATCAGATACACACACACTGTTGAGGATAGTAACATGTTTGGATGATTCTCCTTCTGATCCACTGTCAGAATCTTCATCAGACCAAGTGACTGTTAGACCTTTTCCCTTCTTTTTGAGGTATGTGGGGCATTCCTTTCTAACATGTCCATATCCCTCACACTCATGGCACTGTACTCCTCTGCTTTGGTTGGCTTTATCTTCAGTTTTTTCTTTGTCAGCAGGTAAGCTTTTGAAATAAGGTTTAAACTTAACATCTATCCTTTTGGCCAGTTTGTTGAACTGTCTTCCAAGCATGGCTATTGCCTATGATAGATCTTCCTCCTTTTCATGATCTGAAGCCTCTGCAGAGTTTGAGACAAGAGTTATACTTTTTCTCTTTTTCTCCACAGCCTGATCACACATCCCCATCTCAAAGGTTTGAAGGGATCCAATGAGTTCATCCACTTTCATGTGGCATATGTCTTGAGCTTCTTCAATGGTTGTTACCTTCATGGAAAACCTTTTAGGTAGTGACCTTAGAATATTTCTTACAAGTTTCTCTTCAGTCATCTTTTCCCCCAAAGCTCCTGAGGTGTTAGCTAGTTCAAGAACATTCATGTAAAATTCATGAATGGTCTCATCTTCCTTCATTCTTAGACTTTCAAATTTTGTGGTCAACATTTGAAGTCTTAACATTTTGACCTTGGAGGTTCCTTCATGAGTGGTTTTGAGAGTGTCCCAAACATCCTTTGCTAGTTCACAGTGGTGGACCAGTCTAAAGATGTTTTTGTCTATACCATTGAAGAGTGAATTCAATGATTTAGAGTTTCCAAGAGCCAATGCCTCTTGCTCTTTGGTCCATTCCTCTTCAGGAATTTGCACGGATACTCCATCCTTGTCAGTCTTCACAGGATGTTCTCAGCCAGAGTTTGCAGCTCTCCAAGCCTTGTTGTCTAAGGACCTTAGGAAAGCAATCATCCTAGGCTTCCAATAGTCATAATTAGAACCATCCAGAATTGGAGGTCTATTGGTGAATCCAATATCTTTATCCATAGTACCAGAATTTTGTTTCCCTAGATCTCACCCAGTAATAAACAGGCAGGGTACCTGCTCTGATGCCAATTGAAAATTCTGGCACGATGGATGTTCTAACAGAAGTTATAACATCCACTGTGACATTCACTACAGAGCTACTATTATGCAGTAATTATAAGGCAGTAAATAACACAGTTGGTTGTTGACCCAGTTCAGTGCAACACACTTACATCTGGGGGCTACCAAGCCAGGGAGAAATTTCACTATCAGTAGAATTAATTCAGAGTCAAACCTCCAGTTAGCATTCCTCACTTAAAACCTACCCAATGACAATTTAACCTAGAGACACTCTAGACCTGAGTATACCCACTCACTCCCTGGCAAGAAGGGATAGACTATATTGAAAGCTTTACACCAGTTGTCAGGTTATTATCTATTCACTTATTAGTTTCTTTTGTTGTTAATCATAACATCACTTTATATCAGATGGATGTAAAAAAGTACATTTTTAAACAGGTATATTTCAGAAGAAGTGTATGTGCACCAACCTCCTGGTTTTGAAAGTTCTGAAAACCCAAATTTTGTTTTCAAATTTAAAAAATCGTTATATAGTCTGAAACAGGCTCCCCGAGCTTGATATGAAAGGCTAAGTAACTTTTTTTTTGGAAAATGACTTTGCCAGAGGAAAAGTGGATACAACATTCTTTTGCAAAACCTTTAAAAATGACATTCTGAATGTGCAAATTTACGTTGATGATATTATATTTGGTTCTGCTAATACTTCCTTGTGCAGGGAATTTTCTAAGTTAATGCAGACAGAATTTGAAATGGGTCTAATGGGAGAACTCAGATTCTTTCTGGGAATTCAGATTGATCAACATCCAGAAGGAACGTACATTCATCAGAGCAAGTATGCAAGAGAACTTCTGAAGAAGTTTAATATGGAAGATATTAAACCTGCAAAGATTCCTATGCATCCTACATGCATTCTGAAGAAAGAAGAAGTAAGAAAAAAGGTTTGTCATAAGCTCTGCCATGGTATGATAGGCTCTCTTCTGCATTTAACTACTTATCGTCCAGATATTTTTGTGCTCGTTTCCAATCAGAACCAAGGGAAACTCACTTAACAGCTATTAAGAGAATCCTAAGGTATTTCAAAGGAACAACTAACCTTGGCTTGATGTATAAGAAAACATCATAGTATAAGCTTTCTGGTTATTGTGATGCAGATTATGCTGGAGACAGATTAGAAAGGAAAAGTACTTTTGGAAACTGTCAGTTTCTAGGTAACAACCTCATCTCTTGGGCTAGTAAAAGACAATCCACTATTGCACTTTCAACTACAGAAGCAGAATATATCACAATGTCACTATGTAGCACTCAGATACTCTAGATGAAGAATCAACTAGAAGATTTTCAGATATATGAGAGTAACACTCCTATCTTCTGTGATGATACATCTACTATTTACTTATCAGAAAATCTTATCTTGCATTCTAGGGTTAAACATATTGAAATAAAACATCACTTTTTACGTGACTATGTTCAGAAGGGTGTTTTTCAACTAAAATTTGTGGATTCAGATCACCAGTGGGATGATATTTTCATAAAACCCCTTGCTGAGGATAGATTTGTATTCATTCTAGAAAATTTATTTATAAAATCTTGTCCAGAATGAGTTGATAAAATTTTAATGTGTCAAGTCACCAGAACTTCTGAGATAAGATTCTGATGATTAAGAAAATTGTTTCTATTTTATTTAATGTTCTTCTGATTGACGATACTTTTACAAGTTAGAAGATATCTTAATCAAAAACATGTCTAGTCAGATACGTCTTAGTATTCTTGACTTAGGGAACATCATACGTGTACTTTTGAATAGATGGCTATGATTTTCTTGTGACACCTGTCCAAAATCAAATCATATCTTACTGTTGAAGAGACACCTCGAGCGGTGCGATTTCCTGAGACTAGGTTTCAAGTGATTAATTCCTATCTCCCTATTATTATCATAATAATGATTTAATGCTTTGGGTTTGGTAAAATTCTTGAGAATGGATTAAATCTTTATGCCTTCCATTATTATTGTGCATTCATTAAGATGTTTTTAAGACAAAGTTTTGTTATTTAAGCGTTTCCGTCTCAACCATTATTCCTTGTCGGACTCCTTCCACCCACTTTTAATTATACAATTATTTATCTTTATTGACTGATGTCAAGAATTGAATAACGTATATCTAATATATGATCTCTTGGAAAGTGCTACACTCCTCTCCCATTCCTTGATAACTTTGTCTCTCACCATGCATTTGTTCCACGTCATTTGTCTTGGAAATGATGAATTTTCTTTTCAGATTCATCTTAACTTAGCTATTATTTATTGTTGATACATTTCTTCTCTCTCTTTCTCTTTCTCTCTCTCTCTCTCTCTCTCTCTCTCTCTCTCTCTCTCTCTCTCTCTCTCTCTCTCTCTCTCTCTCTCTCTCTCTCTCTCTCTCTCTCTCTCTCTATGTGTTATATATATATATATATATATATATATATATATATATATATATATATATATATATATATATATATATATATATATATATATATATATATATATATATATATATATATATATATATATATATATATATATATATATATATATATATATATATATATATATATATCATACTCCTCACTTTTTTTCATCAGTCCTTCAACATGTTTATCCTTCTATATTGTTTTTCTTCGATGTGTCTACCAAAACATTTCTTGGCAATGAAGAAGTCATGAAAGTAATTTCTGATAAAAGGCCAAACCTTCCTAGACTCAAAGACTCAGGGTTGCTCATATCTACCAGCATGCAGATTCAAGGATGGTCCGACTACTGTGCAATCTTGCATGGACCTATCTATCCTGTCCTTGTAAAGGAATTATGAACATATGCTAGAATTGGTGATGAAAACAACTCTATATAGTCTTCTATTTTTGGTGTTCCGTTCTTCATAACACCAACCTCCATCGCTC
Source organism: Lathyrus sativus (assembly GCA_963859935.3). NCBI lineage: Eukaryota > Viridiplantae > Streptophyta > Magnoliopsida > Fabales > Fabaceae > Lathyrus > Lathyrus sativus. The sequence goes on from OZ012735.1 coordinate 836,961,147, forward strand.
AAGTTATCAACTCTGTTCAATTTGGAGGTATTGTCGAAGATTTTCATCTGAACTAATCCTTTGTTAAAGATCTCATCAGCATTCATGATGGTTCTCTCAACAGATATGAACCTTACAATCTTGAAGGGCTCCTTCCCACTGGCAAAATTTGGTTTCGACTTCTGCTAACCAACTTTCGACCCCGAGGAGTGGCAAAAAATGCTTTTTCTCATGATGATAGACTTTTTATCTACTCCATGATGTACAATGTCTGGTTCAACCTACCTCAAACTATCTTCAATCATCTGAAGTACTGTGATAAAATCTCCAGAAATCAACATAGGCCTTTCATTCCCTATGGTAGAATTATGTCTGAGTTGTTTTTTAGAGCTGAAATTATTGATTTAGCCAGAATACTTGGACCAGAAAATGCTATAGTTGAAGAAAGATGTGAGAGGATTGATGAGGTTGAAGACTTTTGATAGTTGGTGGGCGTGTGTCTTTGTTGTTTTCCTTCTTATTGGTTATTTTGTTTGTTTGTTTGTCACTTGTTTGACGTTGTTCTATTTTTTGCTCTTGTACCTGCGCCTCTGGCGTTTTTTTATTAATCAATGAGAAATTTATCTTTTATTGCTTATATTACATCTTATTGCATTCTTTTATGATTGCTAACAAAAGGGGGAAAAGTATTTATTTTAATTTTCTCTTGAATCAAATCCAATAGTCAAATTGTTTAATCTAGCTATTATTTACCTTTTTTATTATGACAAAAAGGGGGAGTACATTAATGAAAAATTATTTTGATAAGAATACCTTGTCTCTGAATCATAGCTCTGAAATTTTAACACTTTTAATTATGCACAATTTTTCTTAGAATGTTTTTCAGGAACAAATTGGTATATTGGCAATCAGGTTATGAATTAACGAATCAAGCTCTGGTATATAATTAGGCGCTGTTATTCTAAATCTAACAAGATTTTATAAGCCAATCAGGCTTTGGCATATAATCAGGCTCTGTTATTCTGAATTTGATAAGATCTTTATAATTAGGCTCTGGCATCCCAAATCAGATAAGATTTTTTTAAGTCTTAGATTCAGGGGGAGCTTGATAAAGGAGACTTATTTCTAAACTTATCTCTATCATTTCCTATTGATTGTCTTCGTAAAAAATTATGTCATCAAAACACATGGTTTTGTCATTATCAAAAAGGGGGAGATTATTAGAACAAGATTTGGTTCTGCCAGATATCTCTAAGTTTTGATAATAATAAAGTAGTATGTGAGAACAATTTTGGTATTCTAACCATGTGTAATGTTACTCTGATCTGACAAAGTCGCTTTTGCACTATAAGAAGCAAGTATGATTCTAGTCTATTCACATTCAAAAAGATTCTGAGAAGAAAATATGTTGTTGCTGCAATGTTCTCTTGGTTTCTGCCTCTAAGCGTGACTCTGATGTTAACTTCTGAAGGTTTTGTAGCTTCTGGCGTCATTATCTTCGGAAGACTAAGTGATGAAAACTCTGAAAATAAGGTTCTGCTGAACAAAGTTATGAAGACTTGAGTTTCTGAAGATTAAGTGTTGAAGACTATGATGACAAAGTTCTGTTGAACGACGTTCTGGAGACTTTGAAGATTTTAGTTACTAAAGACCAAGGGTTCTGAAGACTGAGTGCTTAAAGTTCTGAAGACAAGGTTCTGGTGAACAAGTTCTGAAGACTCAAGACTCTGAAGACCCAGTGATCAACTCTTCTACTCATGCTTCAATCATTTCTATTTAGAAGCCTCTGATATACAGAAGATACGTTCAAATGTTTACAGTGGAAAATAGTACATAGTACGTTTCAGCATTCCATTCCACTACCCTGATTTGGTGGTACAAAGGAAAAATTTTGTGTAGGATTTTCATCTTTGCGTACCGAAATCATTTCAATTCGTCGGCTATCTAAAAGGATATTTCTGATCTACCCTCCAACGGATCGTTTTCTTGCTATATAAGGACTTGATGACTTGAAGAAAAAGTGCGAGATACAAGAGATTGACATAACGATTCATACAACAAAAAATTATTATCAAAGAAGTATGAATGATCTATGAAGAACTAAAGCTACTGTATTGAAGCACCCCAATACAAAGAAAGAACATTGTTCATAATGTGAAAGTTTCTTTAAGTCATTAGAGCTATTAATGGTGTTTATATCTTCTTGTGTAGAAGCAATTCATTGTAAACATTTTTGTTCAAACTGTTGTTTATAACTCTTTAAGGGACCAGTTAGGTCAGAATCCTTAAGAAGAGATAGTTAGTCTTTGTTGTTAGTCACCAGAGGTTACTAGTGCATATTGTAATTTCTTAAGGGACCAGTTGAGTCAGAATCCTTAAGAAGAGACAGTTGCATGTGTTGTTTGTCACCGGTGGTTGCTAGTGCAGTGTAATCAGTTGATTATAGTGGATTAAGTCCTTGTGTATAAGGTGAAATCACATTGGAGGGTGAAGTGGATTAGCTTGATAGTTTTCATGTGAACCAGAATATATCGTGTGTCTTTCTCTCTTGATTAGTTTATTTGTAATCTTTGTTTGAGTTTCACGAAAAGCTTTCATTTTTTAAAACCCAATTCAAACCCCTCTTTCTTGTGTTTTCTCGCACCTTCAAAAGAAATATCTCTAAGAACACGTCAATTCTCTCCCAGTTGAACAAGACCAATAATTGAAAAAGCTCTAACGAGTGGGTTGCTATCTTGCTTTTGGGGATTGGGGTTGTCGTAGGAGCTTTCAAAAATCCAGATAAATTTACTGAGAATGTGTATTCACTTGCAAAGGCAATGAAAAAGAAGTACGAAACTCTAGTCTTTGCAGATACAACACTAACCAAGGAAGAGGCTACTCTTGTTGATGCAAACAAATCATTGTTTTTTTTCATAAGACGGTAAGGGAGCTAGATGCATCCTTGAAAGAGGCTTGAGAAGGTAGGAAGAAGATCGAGGATAACAGATGCGTCTTGAAAACCTTGCCTTAACTAAGGAGTTTGCGAAGACAATTTTTCCACTGTTCATGTATCTTTCGAGAATGCATTGTAGTCATTTTTAATTTGAAGCTCAATTTTACTTGGCTGACTTGTCTACTCCGTTTTTTTTTTAATAAACTTAAAGCAGAATAGAACGGGACAGACAGTCTATTTTATTTCTTCTAGTGGTAGTGGAAGGTGAGATACCTTAAACGTTAAACTCAACCATAAACGATTTTCAAATTTGCAAATATCACAAATTAAATTGTGATAAATAACGGTGTTTTAAACTGATTTTTCCGTACAGGAGCTCAACTTCTCCTATATAACTTTTCATATTGTATTAAAAAGTATAAAAGTTGGTGTTAAAATAAATAAATAAGCAGTGACCAATTGGTTTGAAAATACTGGCAAATTGTCGTTTTATGTTCCGTATTCGTCAATTTGTTTAAACTGGTTTTTAAAACTTTAACCAAGTGTTATTGAAATAAATTAGTGAGAATTTTTATTATTATAAAAAAGTATTTTATGTAAGTAAAGGTAAGCAATTCCATAAAATTATAACCCAATCCTTGTTTTATTTATGCTAATTATTCCATATTTCTTGCATTATTATTATTTATTATTAAAAAGATAATAGAGATACATTTGACAATATAAAAAATAATAAATTACATCATTGTTATTAGTTGACAGTATAAAATTAATTTATATAATTAATGTGTAATCTCATTATTATTATTATTATTATTATTATTATTATTATTATTATTATTATTATTATTATTATTATTATTATTATTATTATTATTATTATTATTATTATTGATAAAATAATTAATTTAAATAGTATCTTAAATATAACTTTTCATAAATAAAAAATGTTTCAGAAGGTTCAAATAAATTGCTAAGAATTTTTCTTTAAAAAAAGTTACTTAACAAAATTTTAAAAATAAAAATAAATAAATAAAATAAAATAAAAAGTAAACATTCTATATTCTAACTATATCTCAACGACCAAGGTTGTTAAAATAGCTATTTAAAATTTAAATTTTTAGATTTTACATTTTTCAATTGATATTTGGTGCTAAATTGCTGGTAGAATTGTTTTTAAATAAAATTATATATTAGAACGATTTTACTCGATTTAAATTTCTCTAAAATCTATAAAATCATGTAAAACCTTTGAATTTTACTCTTTGACTTGATTTTATCTTTTTTCTTAAAGTTTTAAAAAACTCAGCCCAATAAAATTTCTCCCGCTTTATTATTTTATTCACTTTAAATAATTCTTTTTTTTATTAGATATTAGATTTTTTATTTACCCGAGCAATAAAATTAAAAACTTTTAAACCCTAACGTCACTTCACTTGTACGCCGTCGGACTAGAAGTTCAACAACACAACACATTCTGTGAGTTTTATTTTTTGATCGGTAAGTATCTAAAAAATGAGTCATCATCACAAATAAAAAATAGAGAAATTATATGGTACTACGTTATTATGTGATTATATGTAACCTTGGTTTGTTACCGTATTTCTAATTTTGTTATTTTGTATCTTTGAACATTACTATAGTTTACAATTTAAGTGATTCTTATAGTGATTTGTTATTTTTATTATTTTAATATATCAATTTAATAGAAGTTTTGATTTATTGTGTATATTTTTGACAAATTTACTTTAATGTGTTACTTTTTTAGTTAAAATTTTTTATTTAAATTTGATTATTTTTATTATTTAAAATTTATATTTAATATTAAATAAATTCTACAATTTTACTGTCAATTTTACCTAATCAAAACGAATTAAAATAAAAACTCGATTTTAACAACCTTGCCGACGACAATTCTAAATTGCAAAGTAAATCGAAGAAAATCATAATTTCAAATTTATTAACAAAATCAAAATCAAATACAATGCATTTGCAAAGAATATTATATATTAATTAGAGTATAAGGAATACTCTCCCCCACAAACAAAAACAAAGATCAACCAATATAATGCAAAAACTTGATGCACAAAGATCAACCAATAATGCCGAATATTTCACCTGAGAAATTAATAAAATAATATCATTATCAAGCAACTCTATTTTAATTGTGTAAAATATATTTATCATAAATTAATGAAATTTAATATTATCAAACAGGTCCAACATATTAATATTAACTAAAAATTTGCATTCAAAAAATAAACAATCCTATATTTTAATCCGGAAATAATACCAACTATATATCTAATTATTTCTGAAGAACAATTCTGAGATACAGAGTGAATCGATGAGAAACAGAAGCTCCAACTCCATCAGCCACTTGATCGAAATCGAACAGTTCATGAACTTCATGCACGATCCTCTTTGTTAGTCCTTCAAGTGATTCACATGAGAAATCTGGATGAAACAAGATAGATTGAATCCAATCCTCACCTTGTTGGAAAAACCTCTTGCAACTCACATGTTGAAAATTGTGGAGTAATGTGTTAAGGCGTGGAACCGAATTAGAATCAACCGAATGAGAAACAACATTGATATGAAAATTTAACACATCATTGGGCTTTAGTTTCGGACATTGCATCTCTAGATTATACTTCTTCATGCTTCCAAGATATTCATATTGATCTTGATATTCTGCACTCAATCCATAATAATAAAGAGTTGCTTCTGAACATGGTGATGCTGTAGACAAGGAAGGAGACATGATTATTTTTCTTTCTTTTAAAAGCTTAACTTCTTTATCTCTTTTGATTTTTTGTGTGCTCTTTTTTTCAAATTGGTGCAACCCTATTTATAGATGTGGAACCCTAGGTGGAGTAATTCCAGAGTTTGTTTTTTAGATTGTTTTTTAGGGAGATTTGGATCCTCTCCTTTTTTATATATTATGTCATCTTTCATGTTTTAATCTAACGGTTCAGAATTTATAATGAATAATTAAATAAAAAAAATCATTTAATAGGAGAAAGAAATGAATAAGTAATTTGTCTTTGTTATTTTTATCTTTGTCATTTAATTATTTATTATAAAATTTTAAACCGTTAGATTAGAAATATAAGAGATAGCATAATATATAAAAAAGGAGAGGATTCAAATTCAAGAAGATAATTTACGATATGTTTTGTGAGTATTTAAATCTAGATTTTATATATATGTTTATCAACCGTAAAGATTTTTATTTAAAAAATCAATTTTGAACCCTAAAAAAATTCCTAAAGATTATTTAATTAATTAACCGGACAATTTTTGTAAAATCAATTAATCAACTCAAAGTAAAAAATATATTTTAAATTATAACATAGTCAATAACATAATTGACATCTTATTTCTGTTAATTATTCCATATTTAGCGCAACATAATTGTTATCTTTAAATATGATAGATCACAAACAAAATCTTTAATACAATACTATTCTTTTTTTTATTATTATTTATAAAAAGATCTAATATTATTAAAAACCACACGGAACAATGTTGTGTGTGTAAATTTGTACGCTTAGCAAATTAATATATACTTTATTTTTTTTATTTTAAGAATTGGCATTATGTTATTAGATTTTAATAATTGTATTTATTATACATTTTTTATAGGAAAACCAAATACATGCTTAAAAAATCATCAATTGAATAATTAAAGTGAATTATTTTAAGGGTAATGTTAACTTGTGCCCTTGGGGTACAAGTTAAGAACTAAATTAAGAAATATTGTCTTGGAAATTGTGTACAAACTTTAATTAAAATATAAAATTAATTTTTAAATCGTTTTTTCCAATGCAAATTTACTATAAGTGGTTTTCTTAACTTGTACTCCAAAGGCACAAATTAGCATTACCCTTATTTTAATGAGAATATTATTGAAATGATATATATTACATTTAGGGTTGGGCAGCTGATCGGACCGATTCGGGCACAAAATTCCAAATCGACTAATTCATCAGGTAGAATATTCTAATCTGTTTTTGACCGGGTTGTAATTTCAAGTTTTTGGGTTCGGTTGTATTCGGCTTCAAATTGTTAAGTCAGTTATTTTTGAATTTTATAGATTTGGACCCAATAAAAATTAATACATTTTTTTATTTGGACCAAGGATAACAATATTTTAAAAATAGCCTAAATACATTTTAAGTCTTTTTTTTTTGTTTATTAAGAAATGAGCCATATATTGGGCTTCTAAAACTTTACAATTTAAATTGTTAGAATATATTTAAAATTACTATTAGAACTCATATTTTTCTAAAAACTAAAACAAATTTAATAACATTAATACAACCAAATTGTTTAACTAAAATTAAAATTAACCTTTCCAAGGACCATATAAAATCTAAGTTTAAATTAATCCTTTCAATATAAATTACATGTAATAACACAACCAAAGCACCATTGTGAAACCAATAAATAACATTGAAGAACCTTGAAGAACCTCTCATTGAGGGGTTTCTACCATCATCATTTTCTGTGAATGCAAGTCCATATATTCAAAATATCATTAGTTTCAAAGCAAGATCACATGCAAATACAAATTTGTCTAGACATTAGAGAATAAATGTATGAACTTTTACATGAATCTATTCAACCATAAATGATTTTTCAACTCACTTTTTCGTTCAAAACCTATTACTTTATCCTAGAACCAAGCACGTCGAAACAACAACTAGAATATTGTTTTTCAAGGTAAAATGAAACCAAGATAGTGATAACATAAGGAAACTGTCCTTTGTAATAATCATATTCATACAACATAAATCAACATCACATCAACAGGACCAGAAGAATGCACCTAAATTTTCTTATACGGTTCCCAGTTTCCCAACATTATAGTCATATATAACGACTTAAATCTTAAATTAGTTCAAAACATATAGACACCATAATTACAAGGCTAGGAAATGTGAACCTTATAACATATACCAAATATGATAATATAACTATGCAAGTGTTATGAGTAGCATACAAAATAACAAGGAAACCAGGTAAGCAGATCTAAAAAAGGGTTAAGCCTAGAGCAAACAATGAGAGAGGAAATAACTTACTTGCAACAAAAATAATTCTCTAGGCATCACTGCGTCTTCAGGAGTATGGGAAACTCCGTCCAACTTAATGACTTCCAAAAACTAGCATGATTAAACTAAAAGTTAGTACATGCAGAATGGTAAAACTATTAACAGTTATAATGCATAATTAACACCAACATATCACCTCCTCGTGCTCAATAGTGTGAAAGATTGTTATTGATATCTTATAGTACAGTTTTTTAGTGTCTGAATCTTTTTCGTACATATTATCAAAACACCATTCCACGTATCTTAACTTATACCAGGGATAAAAAAATAATACCAAAATAAAGGAGGTGGTTCATCTTAGTGATATCAACCCAGTATTTACAAAACTTTTCCAACATGTCTGGTGCCACATTTGCAAACAATTCGTTAAGGTCCATGTTTAATTTCTTAAGTTCAATGTAAATTTAAATCAAGAATGGAAAAGCAGTATGCAAATTTGATTTTGTTGAAACAGAAAAAAAACCTTTGTCGCTTCATAATATTTCTTCAAAAAATTAATAAAAATTCTAACATTATCCCAATCTTGACTACTATGGGGAATCACCGTCAAAGAAATCCCTATAGTCTTCATCCCTATCTTCTAGCCTATCAAAAGCAGTTTGAAATTTCTCAGTCGCATCTAACATCAAATATGTCGAGTTCCTTCTAGTTGAAACATCAAGACATACTGACTTCTTACATGTAATCCCGACATATTCCACACATTCCTTGAACTTTAAAGCTCTATGCGGTGAAGATCTCACAAACCTAATACCATTTCTAACACTTGAAATTGAGGTGATGGCTACTTTTAATCCATGTTTAACAACCAAATTTAGTATATGAGCACAACACCTTATGTGAAACTCAAACCCATCCGTTCAAAATCCATTCATGTTTCTTACTTTATGCTCTAAATATTTAACAGCAACATCATTTAATGCTGCATTATCTACCGTAATGGTAGAAATATTTCTCAGCCCCCACTCCTTCAATACATCCTCAACCTTCTTACCAGTCGTTCTACCACAGTGATTTGGAATAACGGTAAAGCTAATAATCTTTTTTTTTGTAATTTCAATCTCTATCAATAAAATGGGCAGTTAGGGTCAAGTAGTATAGATTTTGGAAAGATGTCCAACAATTTGTTTTTATTACCACCCTACTAGAATCAGACATAAAGAATACCCTCAATCTCACTTTTTCATCAAGATATAATTGAAAATAGTCCCTAGTTATGGTTCCCCTTGACGATGTAGAAAATTGGGGCTGCCTTTGCTTACAAAAGTACTTAAACCCCCCTCCTTCAACCATAGAAAAGGGTTTCTCATTCAAAATGATAAAATAAGCTAACCCATTTCTACAACCTACAGGATCATATAACTTGCTGGAACCAGCCCAACTCCCTAAGTTGTTGAAAATGTCAAGATTAATTGGGTAGGGTCAGTTGACAAGTTCAACGGATACTTAGGGCATGTTTTTGTGTGACTCTTTAAGTTTGAAGTTCCATGTTTCTTAGAGTCACACATGTACATTTGATGGAAGTATTTACAGGAAGTAGTAGGGGGGTCACTATTAGAAATAAAGTTAAAGTGGTCCCAAACCTCAGATCTTTTTCTATTACCATTAACATTAGGTCTTCTTTTCTTAAGAATAGGCGAAACATTTGTGGTTGGTTCAATAGTTGGTGTGGTCGTTGGTACATTAGGTGTTGTGGATGTTGGTACATTAGGTGACGTTGGAGAATGTTTATTGGTAATTGGAGTGTCTTGCTCCATAACTGAGCAAATAATCAAAGCCACAAATAAACACAACTAAGCAACCAAACATAGACATAAATAAGCAACGAACACAAATACTTAGAGTTTAAGCTTCATATATCATAATTCCTTAAACTCACTCGCTACCACTCAATATAAACAGAAGAAACATCCTCAAAACATAAACATACTTCAAGTTACAACAATTTCCTAAACATGCTCAATACAGTTATTTTGCATACTTCAAGAAACATACAAAATCACACACCTAATCTTGTATAAACATTTCCTAAACTTACAATTATTTTGTATATTCTCAGTGCCTCGCATTTCTCCAACTCTTTCCATATATTTAACTTCTTGCATAACTCTTAAAACTTTCAAGTTACATCACAACTCACCTGTCAAAATTTTGCATAAAAAGTAACTGAAACAAAAGCACATACATATATTTTGTTTTCAGAACACTCAAACGATTTTCATAAGACAAAAATGTATGATCAAAATAATACATATAACTTATTGAAATACTTATGCCAATTTTATACTTATCAAGTAATATAGATCTTGTTCTATTTACAAGTTTTTTCACCTATTTTCAAGCTCACACAAGCATCCAGCATAAGCATCCAATTTAAAATCATGGTTATCTTCTACTATGGTTACAATAGAAACTAATTTTGAAAACAAAAATCACATAGCAATTTTCTAATGTTAAAGCTACAAACTGATTTTCCAAATACGAGACGACATTTTATTCCACAAAAATGAGGGGAAACTAAAGCCAAAAAAAATCTTTTAGATGTTCGCAAAAGATGCAAAGATATGGAGCAGGGAAGCGAACAAAGGGGAAAACAACTCCAGAGGTAAGAAAGTGTGCACATTGAAGAGAATAAACACCTGAGTAAATTTGGAAGCCAAAACATTATAATACCGCTAACACTTGTAAACCTCAACCTTTTACACATAGGCCTGCAATAAAAAAGACGAACTATATGACAAGATGGAAAGGCAACAAGAAATAAATATTCATCGTTTAACATAGTCTAATATACAGATGGTGACATAAATGAATAAAAAGCATAAGAGAGACGATGATGGCGGTACCTAGAGAGAGAGAGAGAGAGAGAGAGAGAGAGAGAGAGAGAGAGAGAGAGAGAATGATGGAGTTGCGTTAACTCTAATCTGGAAAAAATAAGGATGATGGTTTGTGTGTTAGGTTAACTATAATAACATGGCGGTATACACTGATACACATACAGAGAGAGAGAGAGAGAGAGAGAGAGAGAGAGAGAGAGAGAGAGAGAGAGAGAGAGAGAGAGAGAGAGAGAGAGAGAGATAATGATGGAGTTGCGTTAACCCTAATCTGAAAAAAAATAAGGATGATGGTTTGTGTGTTAGCTTAACTATAATAACATGGCGGTATACACACATACACATACAGAGAGAGAGAGAGAGAGAGAGAGAGAGAGAGAGAGAGAGAGAGAGAGAGAGAGAGAGAGAGAGAGAGAGAGAGAGAGAGAACTAGCCTGAAGGTTAGAGAGCGACAGCGGCTGAAGTTTGTTGGAGAGGAAAAGCAGAGCGATTGAAGTAGAGATGGCTTTCTTCAAACCCTAAACCTAGATTGTGAAGAAGAAGCGTGTGATATGAAATGAATTACTTACTATTAGTGGGAAAAGAGAAAAAAAAACATAATGAGAAGCGTGTAATATGAAGTTCGAACACATTTTAATTTTTAACAAATATTATTAATTATATATATATATATATATATATATATATATATATATATATATATATATATATATATATATATATATATATATATATATATATATATATATATATATATATATATATATATATATATATATATATATATATATATATATATATAAAATTAAAGAATAATAATATTATAACTGGACAGCTTTGGATTTCGGCGGGTCCCAAATTACAAACTGAATCCAACCACCCATATCCATTAATATCCAATCAAACGGCCCAAAGATACCCGTAACTCGAGTTTAACTGACCTGTGTTGCAAAACATGTGTCGGATCGGTCGGGTAACATCGAATGGTCACCGGTTGTCCACCCCTAATTACATTAATGGCCAAAGAATTCTAATTCAGATTTTTTTTAAGGATGGACAAATCATTATGATGAATGTGAGTGAGGTGTCAAAAACTTAAATGTTTCAAATTGGCTTTTAGAGAGTGGAACCATTTTGTGTTTGGAAATATTGGTTGGAATGTCAATTTGATTATTGATGAAGTCAACCGCATTTAAAATTTTATTAATTTTCAAGTTTCTGATGACTTTTATCAAGTTTATTTGGGAACTTAATTTATCCTTTCTCAGCCTTTGTTATGCATATGATCAGTTTTGGCAGGAGAAGGCTCATCCTCAAAAAATTTGGGGATATGAATACATCTTATTTCCGATGTTTGGCCATATTTAAAAATGTTACAAAAAAATAATAATAATAATAATTATGAACAATCAATATTTATGGGAGTATTCGAATATGACAAGAAAATATCCAACTGAAGATTAGTTTTTGAATGTAAAAATAGGCAACACCTGTGAAGTGTTGCATTAGGTCTGAATTCGAAATTAGGCAATACTTCGTGAAACAGTGCAACCTTTGAAAACTGTTTCGGTAGGCGAAATAGTGGAACACTTAGTAAAAGTGTTGTTATAGGAGAAACAGTGCACCTTTTTAAAAGTGTTGTTGTAGGTGATATTCTTGAACGGGATTTGTTTTAGTTCCAACAGTTGGTATCTAGAGCACCGGCTGAACGATTCATGCAAAACAAAACATGATGGCGATGAATCATTCGAATGGACATTTTTTGGCGAGTCTCCCAATTCTGAAGGGTCAAAATTATGAGAATCTTTAATAGAATATTTCCTTTGTTTATCATTTATTCACCGTTGCACCAACAATTGGTATCTAGAGCTCCGGTTCAGATTCATTGGGAAACACGGGAAACACGAGTGAACGTGAGGCCTTGTGTGCTTGATTTTGTTTCTTATATTCGTGTTGAATCTTGAACAAAATCTGATCAGAATTTTAATTCTGTGGGTTGGGAAACACTGTGTGAGAAATTTGAGTGTACTGTGCAAGGTAGAAGATGAACGGAAACGGCAACATGAACCCCAAACTTCCAGTATTTGACGGTAAAAATTGGAATCGTTGGATGATCCAAATGCGTGTACTGTTCGGTTCTCAAGATGTTCTAGATCTTGTCACTAATGGTTATGTTCCGGTAGCAGCAGATGTGACGGATGAACAGAAAAACACGCAGAAGGAAGTAAGGAAGAAGGATCAGAAAGCATTGTTCTTTATTCATCAATGTGTGGATGTAAATGTGTTTGAGAAGATTGCAGATTCAACGACAACAAAGGCTGCGTGGGACACACTGGTGAGATGTTATGGTGGTGACGCATCAGTGAAGAAGGTGAAGCTTCAGTCCTTGAGAAAGCAATATGAGAATCTCAACATGAAGAATAATGAGAAAGTCTCTGAATACATCTCCAGAATGATTCTGATCACTAATGAGATGAAGGCGTGTGGAGAAACTCTTTCTGAAGAAGAAATCATGGAGAAAGTATTGAGATCCCTTACCTCTCAATTTGATTACATTATGGTAGCAATAGAACATTCCAAAGATCTGAGCACCATGAGAATTGAAGAGCTGCAGAGCAGTCTAGAAGCGCAAGAGTTGCGTTTGACTGAGAGAACTTCTAAAAAGGAAGTAGAGCAGCAGGCTCTAAAAGTAACTTCTGATAGGAGGTATCAGAAGCAGTTAGAAGCCAGGAGAAGATCTGATGGTGGTCAGAAGTCAGAAAGCTCAACCTCTGATAGACAAAAGAATGCTCAGAAGGGAAAAGTGAAGTATGACAAGAAGAAAATCCAATGTTACTGTTGTAAGAAGTTTGGTCACTTTGCTAGAGATTGTTGGTCAAATAAGGAGAGAAAATCAAAAGAAGCAAATATAGGCAGAAGTTCTGATGATAAATCTGTGTTATTAATGGCCTCTAAATCTGATGATATGGATCTGATAGACTGGTGGTATATGGACATTGGCTGTTCAAATCATCTTACTGGAAACAAGAAATGGCTGGTTGACTTTGACTCTGAAAAGAGAACAAAGATCATATGTGCTGATGACAAATATCTTAATGAAGAAGGTATGGGAAATGTCAGAGTGATTCTAAACAATGGGAAAACAGCATTGATTCAGAACGTGTGGTATGTACCTGGCATCAGAAGCAATCGGATGAGTGTGGGACAATTAATTGAGAAAGGTTTTTCAGTTACCATGAAGGACAATCTTCTGAAGTTGTATGACTGGAATCAGAAGTTGATTATAGAGTCAGAACAGGGAAGGAATAGAACATTCAAGGTGAATGTCAGAACTGCAGACTCAGAATGTCTTAGTGCAACAAGTGCTGAGAAGGAGAGTGAGTTGTGGCACAGAAGATTCGGTCATTTGAATTTCAGAAGCTTAAAACATCTGAATTTAAAGAAGTTGGTACATGGAATTCCTACAATTAAGAAGCCTGAAAAGTCATGCAAAGTTTGCATGGAAGGAAAACAACCACGATTGTCATTTGCGTCAGAAGTTGCTCCAAGAGCAAAACATGCCTTGGGAGTTGTACATTCTGATGTGTGTGGTCCATTTCCAGTAGCATCGATTGGAGGGAATAAATACTTTGTGTTGTTTTTTGATGAATTCACAAGAATGACATGGGTATCCCTTATTAAGTTTAAACATGAGGTGTTTGATGAATTCAAGAAGTTCAGAATGAAGGCTGAGAATCAGAGTGGTCAGAAGTTGAAGATTCTCATAAATGACGGTGGAGATGAGTATAACTCCAAAGAGTTCCAGAAGTTCTGTGAGGAGAATGGAGTTGAGCATGAGGTTATTGCTCCTTATACCCCTCAACACAATGGTCTTGCTGAAAGAAGAAACCGCACTTTGCTTGATATGGTGAGAAGCATGTTAAAGGAGAAGAAGCTTCTTCAGAAGCTCTGGGGAGAAGTTGTTGCCACTGCAACGTATGTACTCAACCGATGTCCTACGAAGAAGTTGAAGGAAATAGTTCCAATACAAAAGTGGACTGGAGATAAGCAAAGTGTTAGTCATCTAAAGGTGTTTGGTTCTGTTTGCTATAAACATGTTCCGGAAGCCAGAAGACAGAAGCTGGATGATAGAAGCAAAGTGATGATTCTGATAGGGTATCACAGTACAGGTGCATACAAGCTCTATTGTCCAGAAACCAATAAAATTGAATTCAGCAGAGATGTGATTATGAAGGAATCAGAAGTTTGGAATTGGGATAAGTCTCAATCTGATTCTGAGTTAGAATTTCTGAAGAAAGGTCAGAGTTAAGAATTTCTGAAGTTGGAGTAAACTCTGACGTTGACTCTGACTCTGATAGTGATTCAGACTCTGGAGAAGACTCAGAAGATGAAGGTGACTCTGATGATCCAGACTCTAATGATCCAGACTCTGATGGCAATCCAGATTCTGGTGGCAATTCAGACTCTGGAAATATGTCAGACTCTGAAGATTGTCAAAGCTCTGGAGGAAGTCAATCATCTGAAGCTAGAAACTTTGAAGCTCAAGACTCTGAACAAGTTCAGAGACCACAAAGAATAAGAAAAGTCCCCAGAAGATATGCAGAATTTGACATGCTGCAAGACACTGAAGTAGACTCTGAAGGAGAAGTTATTCAGTGTGCCATGATAGTAGACTCTAAACCCATAAGTACAGAAGAGGCTCTTAAGCAGAAGCTCTGGCTGAAGGCCATGAAAGAAGAACTTGATGCTATAGAGAGAAACAAGACTTGGAAGCTGACAGAACTTCCAAAAGACAAGAAAGCCATCAGCGTCAGATGGGTTTTCAAGCAGAAGTTAAAGTCAGATGGTTCAATTGGCAAACATAAAGCAAGGTTGGTAGCCAGAGGATTTCTACAGAAACCTGGGCTGGATTATTCTAAAGTGTTTGCACCTGTAGCAAGACATGAAACAATCAGAATGGTGATTGCAATAGCTGCTAACAGGAATTAGCCTCTGATGCATTTAGATGTAAAATCTGCATTTCTGAACGGTCCATTAGAAAAAAAAGTTTACGTGTTACAACCTCCTGGATTTGTGAAAAAGAATCAGGAAGGGATGGTGTACAGATTATACAAAGCTCTATATGGATTGAAACAAGCGCCCAGAGCTTGGAATCAGAAGATTGATTCATTTTTCAAGAAGCAAGGCTTTCAGAAATGTGAGATGGAGTACGGTGTTTATGTTCAACATACTTCTGAAGGCAATATGACTCTGGTGTGTTTATATGTTGATGACATACTGCTGACTTGAAGCTCTGAACAAGAGATAGCCAAGTTCAAGAAAGTTTTGATGAATGAATTCGAAATGATTGATCTAGGCAAAATGACATACTTTCTAGGGATGGAGTTCAGATATTCTGAGAAAGGTATCATTTTACATCAGCTCAAGTATGAATTAGAACTTCTGAAGAGATTTGAATTGAAGAATTGTAAGATTGTTGTCACACCTTCTGATACAAATTAGAAACTGGATTCTGACTCTGATGGAAAGGATGTGGACGCTACAACCTTCAAATAGTTGGTTGGTTCTCTGAGGTATCTGTGCAATACCGTACCTGATATTTTCTATTCTGTTGGGATGGTTAGTAGGTTCATTAGTAAACCTAAGTGGTCCCATTATCAAGCTGTTGTCAGGATTCTGAGGTATATCAAGGAAACTCTGAAGTATGGAGTGTTATTTCCTTCTGGAAGAAAGAATGAGTCAGAACTTCTGAGTTATTCAGACTCTAATTGGTGTGGAGACAGAGTTGACAGAAGAAGTACCTTTGGGTACTTGTTCAAATTTCTGGGAGGTCCCATTTCTTGGTGTTCCAAGAAGCAACTTGTTGTGGCGTTATCAACCTGTGAAGCTGAATACATTGCAGGTGTTGTTACTGCATGCCAAGCTGTGTGGATTCTGAATCTGTTGCAGGATCTGAAGATTAAAATAAATAAACCTCTGAAGCTGATGATTGACAACAAGTCTGCAATCAATCTTGCCAAAAACCTAGTGTTGCATGGGAGAAGCAAGCATATTGAGACCAAGTATCATTTTCTGAGACATCAAGTTCAGAGTGGAGTGTTAGAAGTTGTACACTGCAGCACTCAGAAACAGTTGGCAGATGCTCTGACGAAAGCTATCAAGACTGATCAATTTCTCAGACTAAGGGATGGAATTGGTGTTACAAGTTTTGATGGAATATGAATTAAGGGATGGTATTAGAAGTAATTCATATTTAGTTGTACTATTACTTAGCCCCTAAGTTTGTTAGAGGGTATTTTAGTATTTTATCTTATTCTAGTAACCCTATGTTTTAGCTTATAAATAGGGTTGCAATCATTGTAATGTAAAGTGAGTTGTGTAGCCGTCATTCTCTTTAGTAGAATATTTCCTCTGTTCATCATTTATTCACCTTTGCACCAACACATATTTCTTGCGTTATTATTATTATTTATTATTAGAAAGATAATAGAGATACATTTGACAATATAAAAAATAATAAATTACATAATTGTTATTAGTTGACAGTATAAAATTAATTTATATAATTAATGTGTAATTTTTTTTATTATTATTATTGATAGAATAATTAATTTAAATAGTATCTTAAATATAACTTTTCATAAATAAAAAATGTTTCAGAAGGTTCAAATAAATTGCTAAGAATTTTTCTTTATAAAAAGTTACTTAACAAAATTTAAAAATAAAATAAAAAATAAAAAAAAAGTAAACATTCTATATTCTAACTATATCTCAATGACCAAGGTTGTTAAAATAGCTATTTAAAATTTAAATTTTTAGCTTTTACATTTTCAAATCGATATTTAGTGCTAAATTGTTGGTAGAATCGTTTTTAAGTAAAATCATATACTATAACGGTTTTACACGATTTAAATCTCTTTAAAATCTATAAAATCATGTAAAATCTTTGAATTTTACTCTTTGCCTTGATTTTACCTTTTTTTTTAATTTTAAAAAACTCAGTCCAATAAAATTTCTTCCGCTTTATTATTTTATTCACTTTAAATAACTCCTTTTTTATTAGATATTAGATTTTTTTATTTACCAGAGCAATAAAATTAAAATCTTTTAAACCCTAACGTCACTTCACTTGTACGACGTCGGACTAGAAGTTCAACAACAACATTCAGTGAGTTTTATTTTTTGATCGGTAAGTATCTAAAAAGTGAGTCTTCTTCACAAATAAAAAACAGAGAAATTATATGGTACTACGTTATTATGTGATTGTATGTAACCTTAGTTTGTTACTGTATTTCTAGTTTTGTCATTATGTATCTTTGAATGTTATTTTTATTATTTTAATATACCAATTTAATAGAAATTTTGATTTATTGTGTATATTTTTGACAAATTTACTTTAATGTCTTACTTTTTTAGTTAAAATTTATTATTTAAATTTGATTATTTTTATTATTTAAAATTTATATTTAATATTATTTAATATTAAATAAATTTACGATTTTACCTAATCAAAGCGAATTAAGATAAAAACTCGATTCTAACGTTCTAAATTGCAAAGTAAATCAAAGAGAATCATAATTCCAAATATATTAACAAAATCAAAATCAAATACAATGCATTTGCAAAGAATATTATATATTAATTAGAGTATAAGGAATACTCTCCCCACAAACAAAAACAAAGATCAACCAATATAATGCAAAAACTTGATGCACAAAGATCAACCAATAATGCCGAATATTTCACCTGAGAAATTAATAAAATAATATCATTATCAAGCAACTCTATTTTAATTATCCGAATGTGTAAAATATATTTATCATAAATTAATGAAATTTAATATTATCAAACAGGTCCAACATATTAATATTAACTAAAAATTTGCATTCAAAAAAGAAACAATCCTATATTTTAATCCGGAAATAATACCAACTATATATCTAATTATTTCTGAAGAACAATTCTGAGATACAGAGTGAATCGATGAGAAACAGAAGCTCCAACTCCATCAGCCACTTGATCGAAATCGAACAATTCATGAACTTCATGCACGATCCTCTTTGTTAGTCCTTCAAGTGATTTACATGAGAAATCTGGATGAAACAAGATAGATTGAATCCAATCCTCACCTTGTTGGAAAAACCTCTTGCAACTCACTTGTTGAAAATTGTGGAGTAATGTGTTAAGGCGTGGAACCGAATTAGAATCAACCGAATGAGAAACAACACTGATATGAAAATTTAACACATCATTGGGCTTTAGTTTCGGACATTGCATCTCTAGATTATACTTCTTCATGCTTCCAAGATATTCATATTGATCTTGATATTCTGCACTCAATCCATAATAATAAAGAGTTGGTGATGCTGTAGACAAGGAAGGAGACATGATTATTTTTCTTTCTCTTAAAAGCTTAACTTCTTTATCTCT
This sequence comes from Lathyrus sativus, assembly GCA_963859935.3. Lineage (NCBI taxonomy): Eukaryota > Viridiplantae > Streptophyta > Magnoliopsida > Fabales > Fabaceae > Lathyrus > Lathyrus sativus. The sequence continues at coordinate 836,980,442 of OZ012735.1, forward strand.
TGATTTTTTGTGTGCTCTTTTTTTCAAATTGATGCAACCCTATTTATAGATGTGGAACCCTAGGTGGAGTAATTCCAGAGTTTGTTTTTTTTGTTGGAATTGCTTTAGGGATAGGAAGGTAATTTGCTTAAGATATGTTTTGTGAGTATTTAAATCTAGATTTTATATATATGTTTATCAACCGTAAAGATTTTTATTTAAAAAATCAATTTTAAAGAGAAATTTGTATCCTAAAAAAATTCCTAAAGATTATTTAATTAATTAACAGGACAATTTTTTTTAAGTAAAATCAATTAATCAACTCAAAGTAAAAAAATATATTTTAAATTATAACATAGTCAATAACATAATTGACATCTTATTTCTGTTAATTATTCCATATTTAGCGCAACATAATTGTTATCTTTAAATATGATAGATCACAAACAAATCTTTAATACAATACTATTCTTTTTTTTTTATTATTTATAAAAAGATCTCATATTATTAAAAACCAAACGGAACAATGTTGTGTGTGTAAATTTGTACGCTTAGCAAATTAATATATATTTTATTTTATTTATTTTAAGAATTGGCATTATGTTATTAGATTTTAATAATTGTATTTATTATACATTTTTTATAGGAAAACCAAATACATGCTTAAAAAATTATCAATTGAATAATTAAAGTGAATTATTTTAATGAGAATATTATTGAAATGATATATATTACAATTAGGATTGGGCAGCTGATCGGACCGGTTCGGGCACAAAATTTCAAATCGACTAATTCATCAAGTAGAATATTTTAATCTGTTTTTGATCGGGTTGTAATTTCGAGTTTTTGGATTCAGTTGTATTCGACTTCAGATTGTTAAGTCGGTTATTTTTGGATTTTACAGATTTGGACCCAATAAAAATTAATACATTTTTTTATTTGGACCAAGGATGACAATATTTTAAAAATAGCCAAAATATATTTTAAGTCTTTTTTTTTTGTTTATTAAGAAATGAGCCATATATTTGGCTTCTAAAACTTTACAATTTAAATTGTTAGAATATATTTAAAATTACTATTAGAACTCATATTTTCCTAAAAACTAAAACAAATTTAATAACATTAATACAACCAAATTGTTTAACTAAAATTAAAATTAACCTTTCCAAGGACCATATAAAATCTAAGTTTAAATTAATCCTTCCAATATAAATTACATGTAATAACACAACCAAAGTACCATTGTGAAACCAGTAAATAACATTGAAGAACCTTGAAGAATCTCTCATTGAAGAGATTTCTACCATCATCATTTCCTGTGAATGCAAGTCCATATATTCAAAATAATATCATTAGTTTCAAAGCAAGATCACATGCAAATACAAATTTGTCTAGACATTAGAGAATAAATGTATGAACTTTTACAGAATCTATTCAACCATAAATGATTTTTCAACTCACTTTTTTGTTCAAAACCTATTACTTTATCCTAGAACCAAGCACCTCGAAACAACAACTAGAATATTGTTTTTCAAGGTAAAATGAAACCAAGATAGTGATAACATAAGGAAACTGTCCTTTGTAATAATCATATTCATACACAATAAATCAACATCACATCAACAGGACCAGAAGAATGCACCTAAATTCTTTTATGCGGTTCCCAGTTTCCCAACATTATAGTCATATATAACGACTTAAATCTTAAATTAGTTCAAAACATATAGACACCATAATTACAAGGCTAGGAAATGTGAACCTTATAACATATACCAAATATGATAATATAACTATGCAAGTGTTATGAGTAGCATACAAAATAACAAGGAAACCAGATAAGCAGATCTAAAAAAGGGTTAAACCTAGAGCAAACAATGAGAGAGGAAATAACTTACTTGCAACAAAACTAATTCTCTAGGCATCACTGCGTCTTCAGGAGTATGGGAAACTCTGTCCAACTTAATGACTTCCAAAAACTAGCATGATTAAACTAAAAGTTAGTACATGCAGAATGGTAAAACTATTAACAGTTATAATGCATAATTAACACCAACATATCACCTCCTCGTGCTCAATAGTGTGAAAGATTGTTATTGATATCTTATAATACAGTTTTTTAGTGTCTGAATCTTTTTCGTACATATTATCAAAGCACCATTCCACGTATCTTAACTTATACCATGGATAAAAAAAATAATACCAAAATTAAGGAGTTGGTTCATCTTAGTGATATCAACCCAGTATTTATAAAACTTTTCCAACATGTCTGGTGCCACATTTGCAAACAATTCGTTAAGGTTCATGTTTAATTTCTTAAGTTCAATGTAAATTTAAATCAAGAATGGAAAAGCAGTATGCAAATTTGATTTTGTTGAAACAGAAAAAAAACCTTTGTCGCTTCATAATATTTCTTCAAAAAGTTAATAAAAACTCTAACATTATCCCAATCTTGACTACTATGGGGAATCACCGTCAAAGAAATCCCTATAGTCTTCATCCCTATCTTCTAGCTTATCAAAAGCAGTTTGAAATTTCTCAGTCGCATCTAACATCAAATATGTCGAGTTCCTTCTAGTTGAAACATCAAGACATACTGACTTCTTACATGTAATCCCGACATATTCCACACATTCCTTGAACTTTAAAGCTCTATGGGGTGAAGATCTCACAAACCTAATAGCATTTCTAACACTTGAAATTGAGGTGATGGCTACTTTTAATCCATGTTTAACAACCAAATTCAGTATATGAGCACAACACCTTATGTGAAACTCAAACCCATCCATTAAAAATCCATTCATGTTTCTTACTTTATGCTCTAAATATTTAACAACAACATCATTTGATGCTGCATTATCTACCGTAATGGTAGAAATATTTCTCAGCCCCCACTCCTTCAATACATCCTCAACCTTCTTACCAACCGTTCTACCACAGTAATTTGGAATAACGGTAAAGCTAATAATCTTTTTTTTTGTAATTTCAATCTCTATCAATAAAATGGGCAGTTAGGGTCAAGTAGTATAGACTTTGGAAAGATGTCCAACAATTTGTTTTTATTACCACCCTACTACAATCAGACATAAAGAATACCCTCAATCTCACTTTCTCGTCAAGATATAATTGAAAACAGTCCCTAGTTATGGTTCTCCTTTACGGTATAGAAAATTGGGGTTGTCTTTGCTTACAAAAGTACTTAAACTCCTCTCCTTCAACCATAGAAAAGGGTTTCTCATTCAAAATGATAAAATAAGCTAACCCATTTCTACAACCTACAGGATCATATAACTTGCTGGAACCAGCCCAACTCCCTAAGTTGTTGAAAATGTCAAGATTAATTGGGTAGGGTCAGTTGACAAGTTCAACGGATACTTAGGGCATGTTTTCATGTGACTCTTTAAGTTTGAAGTTCCATGTTTCTTAGAGTCACACATGTACATTTGATGGAAGTATTTACATGAAGTAGTAGGGGGTCACTATTAGGAATAAGGTTAAAGTGGTCCCAAACCTCAGATCTCTTTCTATTACCATTAACATTAGGTCTTCTTTTCTTAGGAATAGGCGAAATATTTGTGGTTGGTTCAATAGTTGGTGTGGTCGTTGGTACATTAGGTGTTGTGGTTGTTGGTACATTAGGTGACGTTGGAGAATGTTTGTTGGTAATTGGAGTGTCTTGCTCCATAACTGAGCAAATAATCAAAGCCACAAATAAACACAACTAAGCAACCAAACATAGACATAAATAAGCAACGAACACAAATACTTAGAGTTTAAGCTTCATATATCATAATTCCTTGAACTCACTCACTATCACTCAATATAAACAGAAGAAACATGCTTAAAACATAAACATACTTCAAGTTACAACAATTTCCTAAACATGCTCAATACAGTTATTTTGCATACTTCAAGAAACATACAAAATCACACACCTAATCTTGTATAAACATTTCCTAAACTTACAATTATTTTGTATATTCTCAGCTCCTCGCATTTCTCCAACTCCTTCCATATATTTAACTTCTTGCATAACTCTTAAAACTTTCAAGTTACATCACAACTCACCTATCAAAATTTTGCATAAAAAGTAACTGAAACAAAAGCACATACATATATTTTGTATTTAGAACACTCAAACGATTTTCATAAGACAAAAAATGTATGATCAAAATAATACATATAATTTATTGAAATATTTATGCCAATTTTATACTTAGCAAGTAATATAGATCTTGTTCTATTTACAAGTTTTTTCACCTATTTTCAAGCTCACACAAGCATCCAGCATAAGCATCCAATTTAAAATCATGGTCATCTTCTACTATGGTTACAATAGAAACTAATTTTGAAAACAAAAACCACATGGCAATTTCCTAATGTTAAAGCTACAAACTGATTTCCCAAATACGAGACGACATTTTATTCCACAAAAATGAGGGAAAACTAAAGCCAAAAAGAAAATCTTTTAGATGTTCGCAAAAGATGCGAAGATATGGAACAGGAAAGCGAACAAAGGGAAAAACAACTCCAGAGATAAGAAAGTGTGCACATCATTGCATCTCTAGATTATACTTCTTCATGCTTCCAAGATATTCATATTGATCTTGATATTCTGCACTCAATCCATAATAATAAAGAGTTGCTTCTGAACATGGTGATGCTGTAGACAAGGAAGGAGACATGATTATTTTTCTTTCTTTTAAAAGCTTAACTTCTTTATCTCTTGATTTTTTGTGTGCTCTTTTTTTCAAATTGATGCAACCCTATTTATAGATGTGGAACCCTAGGTGGAGTAATTCCAGAGTTTGTTTTTTTGTTGGAATTGCTTTAGGGATAGGAAGGTAATTTGCTTAAGATATGTTTTGTGAGTATTTAAATCTAGATTTTATATATATGTTTATCAACCGTAAAGATTTTTATTTAAAAAATCAATTTTAAAGAGAAATTTGTATCCTAAAAAAATTCCTAAAGATTATTTAATTAATTAACAGGACAATTTTTTTTAAAGTAAAATCAATTAATCAACTCAAAGTAAAAAATATATTTTAAATTATAACATAGTCAATAACATAATTGACATCTTATTTCTGTTAATTATTCCATATTTAGCGCAACATAATTGTTATCTTTAAATATGATAGATCACAAACAAAATCTTTAATACAATACTATTCTTTTTTTTTTATTATTTATAAAAAGATCTCATATTATTGAAACCAAACGGAACAATTAATGTTGTGTGTGTAAATTTGTACGCTTAGCCAATTAATATATATTTTATTTTATTTATTTTAAGAATTGGCATTATGTTATTAGATTTTAGTAATTGTATTTATTATACAATTTTTATAGGAAAACCAAATACATGCTTAAAAAATTATCAATTGAATAATTAAAGTGAATTATTTTAATGAGAATATTATTGAAATGATATATATTACATTTAAGGCTGGGCAACTGATCGGACCGGTTCGGGCACAAAATTTCAAATCGACTAATTCATCAAGTAGAATTTTTAATCTGTTTTTGATCGGGTTGTAATTTCGAGTTTTTGGATTCAGTTGTATTCGACTTCAGATTGTTAAGTCGGTTATTTTTGAATTTTACAGATTTGGACCCAATAAAAATTAATACATTTTTTTATTTGGATAAAGGATGACAATATTTTAAAAATAGCCAAAATACATTTTAAGTCTTTTTTTTTGTTTATTAAGAAATGAGCCATATATTTGGCTTCTAAAACTTTACAATTTAAATTGTTAGAATATATTTAAAATTACTATTAGAACTCATATTTTCCTAAAAACTAAAACAAATTTAATAACATTAATACAACCAAATTGTTTAACTAAAATTAAAATTAACCTTTCCAAGTACCATATAAAATCTAAGTTTAAATTAATCCTTCCAATATAAATTACATGTAATAACACAACCAAAGTACCATTGTGAAACCAGTAAATAACATTGAAGAACCTTGAAGAATCTCTCATTGAAGAGATTTCTACCATCATCATTTCCTGTGAATGCAAGTCCATATATTCAAAATAATATCATTAGTTTCAAAGCAAGATCACATGCAAATACAAATTTGTCTAGACATTAGAGAATAAATGTATGAACTTTTACAGAATCTATTCAACCATAAATGATTTTTCAACTCACTTTTTTGTTCAAAACCTATTACTTTATCCTAGAACCAAGCACGTCGAAACAACAACTAGAATATTGTTTTTCAAGGTAAAATGAAACCAAGATAGTGATTGTAACACCCTTATTCTACCCCTTAGATATTACGGCAAAATAACACGGATTTCAGAGTAAAATATTAAATTTCATTAAAAAGTCACAAAAGGGCGTACATTTCTCAAAGTCAACAAAATTGGTCAATACTCCGTAACACACGGGTTTTCTCAAAATACCTCAAAACATCATATACAGCAGAACTCAAGAACTCAAAACATAACTCAATGTTTTCCTCATAAGGGAACATCAGTAAAATAACCCAATGATATACAATCAACTCAAAGAACCCAACCCGATGTTACATATCAGAGCAAGACCCTCTAAATTAACCATAAAGGCTAACGACTCTAAAACTTCAAAATATTCCTCGACAACGTCCACGGCTAAACTTGCTCATCTACACGTTACCCACGTGGAGGTAACATTCAAACAGGCAGGGTGAGTAAAACAGTTCATAATAATCAATGTATGACAATTAGTGCATAAACGGCATATTACTCATAGTTATATTCAACACATTGATATTCTTCAATTATGCCTCAAAGGCCACAATGCCGTAATTATACACTAAGGCTCATAAATGCAAATGCAACATAGACTCAATGCATGTGGTACCAATCATCACAGCTCGATGAACACTAGGCCATCAACCCTCCATAGATCCCCATCAATAGGATCGAAGCACATCAAAATACTTCACATCCACACAGTGGAATTGAAGTCAAAGTAATCGAGGTCCTGAACCGAAGTTCGGATGCACATGAATGCATGATGCACACTTCACAATAATCCTCATAATAACAACATACGGTGCATCATCATTCATCATATTCATCATCATTACACGTCATATCTCATCGTCATATTGATCATCATAAATCACGTCATCATAGCTCATCGTAACAATCATCATCATACATCATGTTATCATAGCTCATCGTAACAATCATCATCATACATCATGTTATCATATCTCATCACGGTAATCATCATTATACAATATATTATCATATCTCATCACATTCACTACAAGAAAAACTGGATTTAGCTAGGGGTTAAACCCCTCACTAAATCAAAAAACCCATCACAAAACCATCATTTGCGAGGGGACAGAGCCCCTAGCTAATCAGGGCATCGCAAATAATTGGTGAGAGGTTAAGCCCCTCGCAAAAATGGCTAGGGGGGAAGCCCCTCGCAAAATGTAATGAAAAAAAAATCCTATTTCTGCACACAGACGTAGCCGCAGACTAGAGCCAGAGAGCTATTCAGAACTGTCAGAACAAATTGCGAGGGGATAAGCCCCTAGCTAAGTCACGTGATTCCTGAAATTAGTGAGGGGCGAATCCCCTAGCCAGCTGTGTAATGCATTTGCGAGGGATTAACCCCTAGCCAATAATTATATAATTTTTTTTTAAAATTTATAAATATATTGTTATAATTATATTGGAATAATGATATATTATATAATAAAATTTTATTACATTTTATAATAAATATAATTATAATTAGAATAAAGTAATACTAATAAACATAATACTAATATTTTAATTAAAATCTGTTATAATATACTAATATTAATAAATATTCTGTTTTAATAAATATAATATATGTTAATAAATATAATACTAATATTAATATTTTGTTTTATAATATAATATTAATATTCTGTTTTATAATATAATATAAATATATATACTGTTTTATAATATACTAATACTAATATTTTAATTAAAATCTGTTTTATAATATAAATATTAAAATCTGTTTTATAATTAAATATATATACTGTTTTAATTAAATAATATATAATACTAATATTTACTGTTTTATATAATAATATATATACTGTTTTAATACTATTTAATTAATATTTACTGTTTTAATTAATATTATTTAATACTATTTAATATTGTTTTGATACTATTTAATTAATATATACTGTTTTAATTAAGTAATATATAATACTAATATTTAATGTTTTATATAATAATATATATACTGTTTTAATACTATTTAATTAATATTTACTGTTTTAATACTAATATTTTAATAAATATAATACTAATATGTTTTAATATGTTTATAAAATATTCTGTTTTATAATATATATTAATAAAATAATATTAATATTAAAATTCTGTTTTATAATATAATATATACTGTTTTATAATAGTTTATAAATATATATTTACTGTTTTATAATATACTAATACTAATAAATATAATCCTAACATTTTAATTAAAATCTGTTTATTAATATTCTAATACTAATAAATATAATACTAATACTAAAAAATATACATAAACATATTTTCTTTACAAATTTTTTATAACACCAATCAACAGACAAATTTTTTCAACAGCCACCAACATGCATCAACATAGATTTCAAAATCAAAATATATATAACATCTTAAAAAAAATAGAAGTTGTGTACCTTTAGATGTTCTCCAAATTTGTAATTCCTCTTTACTTAGATTGCTTTATATATCATCCACAGTGCAACACAACAAATAAAAAAAATATTAATTAATCAATCTAAACAATACAATAAATGATAAATACGAAAATAATATTAAAAATAAAATAAAACAACTCACTTCTAAGATCAAAATGGGTAGAATATGGAAGGATTGAAGAAAAATCAGAGAAGATAAATTGAGAAGATGAAATGGAGAAGAAAGAGAAGAAAATGTAAACTTAATGCTGATACGTTTGGAAATTGGTTGGGCATTTAATAGTGCATTTTGCGAGGGGGCATCCACGCAATTATTTAATGTGGTATTTGTGAGGGGTTGCCCCTAGCCACCGTTGGCGTGTGGCAGACAACTTGGCAGAGGAATAAACACCTTTTCAGACGGATTTGACCAAAGTAGCACCATTTGTGAGGGGATGCCCCTCGCAAATTGTACACCGTGACGTGGTGAGGGGCTACCCCCTCGCAAATGCTCAACCTTTCCCACCAATTTCTCTCTGAACCCTAGTAAAAACATTTTTCAAATTTCAAAAAAATATTCCCCCTTTGTTTGCGAGGGGTATCCCCTAGCTACATGTTTTTAATTTATTTTCCCCTGTTTTGTGTTTTGCGAGGGGTTTAACCCCAAACAAATAGATTTATTTTAGTGAGGGGTTTCTCCCCTAGCCCACGCCCCTAGCTAATTCAGGGTTTTCTTGTAGTGATTAATCATCATACATCATACCATCATGATTCATCATATTATTCATCATACAACATATCATCATAGTATTAATTCATAATATTATCTCATATTCTCTCATATCATTTCATCAAATCATACCTACGGTAATCCTCATACTATCGCCTATTAATCACACAACCTCACTGCCATACTCATGGTATCATATAGCTCGTCAATTCATAGTAATTTCATCAAGTTAATTCAATCAATACATCGTAGAAATCATCTTAACATCATGTACATCTCACGCAAAACCCACCGTCATAATCACAGCAACCCCACAGAAATCACAGAATCAAAACATCAAGACATCATTGAACCAAAACATGATTCGTTACTAAAACATATACACAATTGACTTCTCAAACATAATTAGATATAAAATTATTGGGAAAACAATTCCATTATCTATCCTATGTTATAGCTCTGTTCATTAGCTTTCCAACGCTTCGAACGTAGGTCAAAACGGACTTACGAATCAAAAGTTACGTCCAAAACAATTTCGACCAAAAACATGAACAGTCGTGACGAACAGAAAGACGCTGTTACGCTCTGGAACTGATTTTTACTCAATTATTCTTACGAATCACTCACTCAACGTACCCAAAACATCACTAAAACATTCCTAAGGTTATACGGCAATAACAGCACAACTTCTATGGTTTATTAGGCTCATCTGGCAACATTTGCAACGCCTAAAACACTATTTCCTACTCTGAGTACTTCAGAGTTACTCACATATGAACGTTCCTATTCCTATAGGGTCAAATATATCACAATCCAAGATTTTGGCCACGAAGGCAAAAATCATTATTTCTCATCTCTACACTCAAAGGGTCAAGAATACTAACCACTAACCTCCAGGATCTACCGTCAATTTCCTTACAATTGCTCTGAAGGCATCGTAATTTCAAATATCAAATATTCTATCCTATATGGGCAGACATATAACGATATAAGGTTTTGGCCACAAAAGCCTAAGGTTTCCTTTTTCATATCAATATTCAGTGTTACATACCATTAACCATAACCTCAAAGCCTTATCACCAATTTCCCTATTTTCCCATAACCAACCCAAAATACCTTAAATCTTAAATCAACCATAAACACACCGAAAGGCATACATGGAAAATCATGAAATGCGATACTCCCCATACCTTAGTCGATTCGCAACTTTCACGATTAATCTTTGGGATCTTCTGCTTCCAGCCTTTCCTTCAGAGCTCTGGCCACTAACTTTCACGTTAAACACAAAAATGAAATTTGATTTCCTTTCAGAACTCAATTTTGTCTAACTTAGTCTTGGGCCTCACAAATTGGGTTTTTCCCATAACACCCTTACTAACTCTTCATAATGCCCAATTTACCCTTAATTCCCTTATATTCATTTTAATAATAATAATACTAATATTCTCATATAGTATACTATTAATTAAATAAATAGTCCAACATGCACATTTTCTCAATAATTCCCAAAACCACCGAAAACACCAAAAATACGAATATTCTCAATTAAATAAATAAATTAAAACATTCCGCTTAAATTTGAGGTGTTACAGTGATAACATAAGGAAACTGTCCTTTGTAATAATCATATTCATACACAATAAATCAACATCACATCAATAGGACTAGAAGAATGCACCTAAATTCTCTTATGTGGTTCCCAGTTTCCCAACATTATAGTCATATATAACGACTTAAATCTTAAATTAGTTCAAAACATATAGACACCATAATTACAAGGCTAGGAAATGTGAACCTTATAACATATACCAAATATGATAATATAACTATGCAAGTGTTATGAGTAGCATACAAAATAACAAGGAAACCAGGTAAGCAGATCTAAAAAAGGGTTAAGCCTAGAGCAAACAATGAGAGAGGAAATAACTTACTTGCAACAATAATAATTCTCTAAGCATCACTGCGTCTTCAGGAGTATGGGAAACTCCGTCCAACTTAATGACTTCCAA
>OZ012735.1:836996842-837045319 GCA_963859935.3 Lathyrus sativus
ATTATCAAACAGGTCCAACATATTAATATTAACTAAAAATTTGCATTCAAAAAAGAAACAATCCTATATTTTAATCCGGAAATAATACCAACTATATATCTAATTATTTCTGAAGAACAATTCTGAGATACAAAGTGAATCGATGAGAAACAGAAGCTCCAACTCCATCAGCCACTTGATCGAAATCGAACAGTTCATGAACTTCATGCACGATCCTCTTTGTTAGTCCTTCAAGTGATTCACATGAGAAATCTGGATGAAACAAGATAGATTGAATCCAATCCTCACCTTCTTGGAAAAACCTCTTGCAACTCACTTGTTGAAAATTGTGGAGTAATGTGTTAAGGCGTGGAACCGAATTAGAATCAACCGAATGAGAAACAACATTGATATGAAAATTTAACACATCATTGGGCTTTAGTTTCGGACATTGCATCTCTAGATTATACTTCTTCATGCTTCCAAGATATTCATATTGATCTTGATATTCTGCACTCAATCCATAATAATAAAGAGTTGCTTCTGAACATGGTGATGCTGTAGACAAGGAAGGAGACATGATTATTTTTCTTTCTCTTAAAAGCTTAACTTCTTTATCTCTTGATTTTTTGTGTGCTCTTTTTTTCAAATTGATGCAACCCTATTTATAGATGTGGAACCCTAGGTGGAGTAATTCGAGAGTTTGTTTTTTTGTTGGAATTGCTTTAGGGATAGGAAGGTAATTTGCTTAAGATATGTTTTGTGAGTATTTAAATCTAGATTTTATATATATGTTTATCAACCGTAAAGATTTTTATTTAAAAAATCAATTTTAAAGAGAAATTTGTATCCTAAAAAAATTCCTAAAGATTATTTAATTAATTAACAGGACAATTTTTTTAAAAGTAAAATCAATTAATCAACTCAAAGTAAAAAGTATATTTTAAATTATAACATAGTCAATAACATAATTGACATCTTATTTCTGTTAATTATTCCATATTTAGCGCAACATAATTGTTATCTTTAAATATGATAGATCACAAACAAAATCTTTAATACAATACTATTCTTTTTTTTTATTGTTTATAAAAAGATCTCATATAATAAAAAACCAAACGGAACAATGTTGTGTGTGTGAATTTGTACGCTTAGCAAATTAATATATGTTTTATTTTATTTATTTTAAGAATTGGCATTATGTTATTAGATTTTAATAATTGTATTTATTATACATTTTTTATAGGAAAATCAAATACATGCTTAAAAAATTATCAATTGAATAATTAAAGTGAATTATTTTAATGAGAATATTATTGAAATGATATATATTACATTTAGGGTTGGACAGCTGATCGAACCGGTTCGGGCACAAAATTTTAAATCGACTAATTCATCCGGTAGAATATTCTAATCTGTTTTTGATCGAGTTGTAATATCAACTAAAATTAAAATTAACCTTTCCAAGTACCATATAAATTCTAAGTTTAAATTAATTCTTCCAATATAAATTACATGTAATAACACAACCAAAGCACCATTGTGAAACCAGTAAATAATATTGAAGAACCTTGAAGAACCTCTCATTGAAGAGGTTTCTACCATTATCTTTTTCTGTGAATGCAAGTCCATATATTCAAAATATCATTAGTTTCAAAGCAAGATCACATGCAAATACAAATTTGTCTAGACATTAGAGAATAAATATATGAACTTTTACATGAATCTATTCAACCATAAATGAGTTTTCAACTCACTTTTTCGTTCAAACCCTATTACTTTATCCTAGAACCAAGTACGTTGAAACAACAACTAGAATATTGTTTTTCAAGGTAAAATGAAACCAAGATAGTGATAACATAAGGAAACTGTCCTTTGTAATAATCATATTCATACACAATAAATCAACATCACATCAACAGGACCAGAAGAATGCACCTAAATTCTCTTATGCAGTTCCCAGTTTCCTAACATTATAGTCGTTATAGTAAAGCGACGGTAACTCGGATGTCAATTCATAAGGATTCTTATTTAAAATAGCCAATTGTGACGAATTGGGGGGTTGTTTGATTAAGAATGCGATTAAGAAAGAAAAAGGCAAAAATAAGTGATTAACAACAGGTAAATCCACCGGTTCGACTCCCAACTTATCATCGGTTATTACAATTCAATATTTTCAAAAAGGTTTCAATTCCTATTCGATTGCAATATTGACGAACAAGCGTCGACAATATCGCACGACTTTTATTCCTAATTACCGAATTAAGCAAACGGTTAAAGATTTGCGCAAATTAACGAAAAAGCTAAGTTAATCCGCGATTGAGTTAAGGAATATTGATCGACCAAATTAAATCCAATTTACCTTATAATAACGAATTAAGCAAACGAAATTATAAAATAATTTGGAACGAGATTAAAAGAAATAAAGCACAATTGAATTGAAAATAAACCTCAAAGAAATTACGGGATTAACAACCGGCGGATTTTCCCTTAGGATTAGTTCGCCATGAAAACAATGAAAAACAAAGCAAAATTCGAAAAATAAACTAGGTGACTGTTTTGCATCACAGCAGCAAGCTTAAATAGAAAACAACTGGGTCAGAAATCTAGACTAGGCCCGCAAGGAAAACTACATTATCACAAGTCAGAAACTTCAACGAATTATTCGAGACTCAAGCAATCCGAATCAGCTCCTTTGTGCAACATGAAAGTTGTAGATCTTTTTCTTAGCTTTCCAACAACTGGTAGAACGCCTCGATACTATTCCTGTAGCTCCAGTTATGAATTTTTTACTAAAAGCTGCTAATGCTGAAAAATAACGAACGAAAATTAAATAAAGCTTAAAATAAAATAAATTGTAAAAACATCATAAAAGATGAAATTAAACAAACTAAACTGGAGAAATGCCTAAGTCTAAACATAGAGGAATGTGCATTAAAATGCACTGATCAATTAGTTCAAAACATATAGACACCATAATTACAAGGCTAGGAAATGTGAACCTTATAACATATACCAAATATGATAATATAACTATGCAAGTGTTATGAGTAGCATACAAAATAACAAGGAAACCAGGTAAGTAGATCTAAAAAAGGGTTAAGCCTAGAGCAAACAATGAGAGAGGAAATAACTTACTTGCAACAAAAATAATTCTCTAGGCATCACTGCGTCTTCAGGAGTATGGGAAACTCCGTCCAACTTAATGACTTCCAAAAACTAGCATGATTAAACTAAAAGTTAGTACATGCAGAATGGTAAAACTATTAACAGTTATAATGTATAATTAACACCAACATATCACCTCCTCGTGCTCAATAGTGTGAAAGATTGCTATTGATATCTTATAATACAGATTTTTTAGTGTCTGAATCTTTTTCGTACATATTATCAAAGCACCATTCCACGTATCTTAACTTATACCAGGGATAAAAAAATAATACCAAAATAAAGGAGTTGGTTCATCTTAGTGATATCAACCCAGTATTTACAAAACTTTTCCAACATGTCTGGTGCCACATTTGTAAACAATTCGTTAAGGTCCATGTTTAATTTCTTAAGTTCAATGTAAATTTCAATCAAGAATGGAAAAGCAGTATGCAAATTTGATTTTGTTGAAACAGAAAAAAACCTTTGTCAGCTTCATAATATTTCTTCAAAAAATTAATAAAAATTCTAATATTATCCCAATCTTGACTACTATGGGGAATCACCGTCAAAGAAATCCCTATAGTCTTCATCCCTATCTTCTAGCTTATCAAAAGCAGTTTGAAATTTCTCAGCCGCATCTAACATCAAATATGTTGAGTTCCTTCTAGTTGAAACATCAAGACATACTGACTTCTTACATGTAATCCCGACATATTCCACACATTCCTTGAACTTTAAAGCTCTATGGGGTGAAGATCTCACAAACCTAATAGCATTTCTAACACTTGAAATTGAGGTGCTGGCTACTTTTAATCCATGTTTAATAACCAAATTCAGTATATGAGCACAACACCTTATGTGAAACTCAAACCCATCCGTTCAAAATCCATTCATGTTTCTTACTTTATGCTCTAAATATTTAACAGCAACATCATTTAATGCTGCATTATCTACCGTAATGGTAGAAATATTTCTCAGCCCCCACTCCTTCAATACATCCTCAACCTTCTTACCAGTCGTTCTACCACAGTGATTTGGAATAACGGTAAAGCTAATAATCTTTTTTTTTGTAATTTCAATCTCTATCAATAAAATGGGCAGTTAGGGTCAAGTAGTATAGATTTTGGAAAGATGTCCAACAATTTGTTTTTATTACCACCCTACTAGAATCAGACATAAAGAATACCCTCAATCTCACTTTTTCATCAAGATATAATTGAAAATAGTCCCTAGTTATGGTTCCCCTTGACGATGTAGAAAATTGGGGCTGCCTTTGCTTACAAAAGTACTTAAACCCCCCTCCTTCAACCATAGAAAAGGGTTTCTCATTCAAAATGATAAAATAAGCTAACCCATTTCTACAACCTACAGGATCATATAACTTGCTGGAACCAGCCCAACTCCCTAAGTTGTTGAAAATGTCAAGATTAATTGGGTAGGGTCAGTTGACAAGTTCAACGGATACTTAGGGCATGTTTTTGTGTGACTCTTTAAGTTTGAAGTTCCATATTTCTTAGAGTCACACATGTACATTTGATGGAAGTATTTACAGGAAGTAGTAGGGGGGTCACTATTAGAAATAAAGTTAAAGTGGTCCCAAACCTCAGATCTCTTTCTATTACCATTAACATTAGGTCTTCTTTTCTTAAGAATAGGCGAAACATTTGTGGTTGGTTCAATAGTTGGTGTGGTCGTTGGTACATTAGGTGTTGTGGATGTTGGTACATTAGGTGACGTTGGAGAATGTTTATTGGTAATTGGAGTGTCTTGCTCCATAACTGAGCAAATAATCAAAGCCACAAATAAACACAACTAAGCAACCAAACATAGACATAAATAAGCAACGAACACAAATACTTAGAGTTTAAGCTTCATATATCATAATTCCTTAAACTCACTCGCTACCACTCAATATAAACAGAAGAAACATCCTCAAAACATAAACATACTTCAAGTTACAACAATTTCCTAAACATGCTCAATACAGTTATTTTTCATACTTCAAGAAACATACAAAATCACACACCTAATCTTGTATAAACATTTCCTAAACTTACAATTATTTTGTATATTCTCAGTGCCTCGCATTTCTCCAACTCTTTCCATATATTTAACTTCTTGCATAACTCTTAAAACTTTCAAGTTACATCACAACTCACCTGTCAAAATTTTGCATAAAAAGTAACTGAAACAAAAGCACATACATATATTTTGTTTTCAGAACACTCAAACGATTTTCATAAGACAAAAATGTATGATCAAAATAATACATATAACTTATTGAAATACTTATGCCAATTTTATACTTAGCAAGTAATATAGATCTTGTTCTATTTACAAGTTTTTTCACCTATTTTCAAGCTCACACAAGCATCCAGCATAAGCATCCAATTTAAAATCATGGTTATCTTCTACTATGGTTACAATAGAAACTAATTTTGAAAACAAAAATCACATAGAAATTTTCTAATGTTAAAGCTACAAACTGATTTTCCAAATACGAGACGACATTTTATTCCACAAAAATGAGGGAAAACTAAAGCCAAAAAAAATCTTTTAGATGTTCGCAAAAGATGCAAAGATATGGAGCAGGGAAGCGAACAAAGGGGAAAACAACTCCAGAGGTAAGAAAGTGTGCACATTGAAGAGAATAAACACCTGAGTAAATTTGGAAGCCAAAACATTATAATACCGCTAACACTTGTGAACCTCAACCTTTTACACATAGGCCTGCAATAAAAAAGACGAATTATATGACAAGATGGAAAGGCAACAAGAAATAAATATTCATCGTTTAACATAATCTAATATACAGATGGTGACATAAATGAATCAAAAGCATAAGAGAGACGATGATGGCGGTACCTAGAGAGAGAGAGAGAGAGAGAGAGAGAGAGAGAGAGAGAGAGAGAGAGAGAATGATGGAGTTGCGTTAACTCTAATCTGGAAAAAATAAGGATGATGGTTTGTGTGTTAGGTTAACTATAATAACATGGCGGTATACACTGATACACATACAGAGAGAGAGAGAGAGAGAGAGAGAGAGAGAGAGATAATGATGGAGTTGCGTTAACCCTAATCTGAAAAAAAAATAAGGATGATGGTTTGTGTGTTAGCTTAACTATAATAACATGGCGGTATACACACATACACACAGAGAGAGAGAGAGAGAGAGAGAGAGAGAGAGAGAGAGAGAGAGAGAGAGAGAGAGAGAGAGAGAGAGAGAGAGAGAGAGAGAGAGAGAGAGAGAGAGAGAGAGAACTAGCCTAAAGGTTAGAGAGCGACAGCGGCTGAAGTTTGTTGGAGAGGAAAAGCAGAGCGATTGAAGTAGAGATGGCTTTCTTCAAACCCTAAACCTAGATTGTGAAGAAGAAGCGTGTGATATGAAATGAATTACTTACTATTAGTGGGAAAAGAGAAAAAAAAAACATAATGAGAAGCGTGTAATATGAAGTTCGAACACATTTTAATTTTTAACAAATATTATATATATATATATATATATATATATATATATATATATATATATATATATATATATATATATATATATATATATATATATATATATATATATATATATATATATATATATATATATATATATATATATATATATATATATATATATATATATATATATATATATATATATATATATATATATATATATATATATATATATATATATATATATATATATATATATATATATATATATATATATATATATAATTAAAGAATAATAATATTATAACTTGACAGCTTTGGATTTCGGCGGGTCCCAAATTACAAACTGAATCCAACCACCCATATCCATTAATATCCAATCAAATGACCCAAAGATACCCGTAACTCGAGTTTAACTGACCTGTGTTGCAAAACATGTGTCGGATCGGTCGGGTAACATCGAATGGTCACCGGTTGTCCACCCCTAATTACATTAATGGCCAAAGAATTCTAATTCAGATTTTTTTTAAGGATGGACAAATCATTATGATGAATGTGAGTGAGGTGTCAAAAACTTAAATGTTTCAAATTGGCTTTTAGAGAGTGGAACCATTTTGTGTTTGGAAATATTGGTTGGAATGTCAATTTGATTATTGATGAAGTCAACCGCATTTAAAATTTTATTAATTTTCAAGTTTCTGATGACTTTTATCAAGTTTATTTGGGAACTTAATTTATCCTTTCTCAGCCTTTGTTATGCATATGATCAGTTTTGGCAGGAGAAGGCTCATCCTCAAAAAAATTTGGGGATATGAATACATCTTATTTCCGATGTTTGGCCATATTTAAAAATGTTACAAAAAAAAAATAATAATAATAATTATGAACAATCAATATTTATGGGAGTGTTCGAATATGACAAGAAAATATCCAACTGAAGATTAGTTTTTTAATGTAAAAATAGGCAACACCTGTGAAGTGTTGCATTAGGTCTGAATTCGAAATTAGGCAATACTTCGTGAAACAGTGCAACCTTTGAAAACTGTTTCGGTAGGCGAAATAGTGGAACACTTGGTAAAAGTGTTGTTATAGGAGAAACAGTGCACCTTTTTAAAAGTGTTGTTGTAGGTGATATTCTTGAACGGGATTTGTTTTAGTTCCAACAGTTGGTATCTAGAGCACCGGCTGAATGATTCATGCAAAACAAAACATGATGGCGATGAATCATTCGAATGGACATTTTTTGGCGAGTCTCCCAATTCTGAAGGGTCAAAATTATGAGAATCTTTAATAGAATATTTCCTTTGTTTATCATTTATTCACCGTTGCACCAACAATTGGTATCTAGAGCTCCGGTTCGGATTCATTGGGAAACACGGGAAACACGAGTGAACGTGAGGCCTTGTGTGCTTGATTTTGTTTCTTATATTCGTGTTGAATCTTGAACAAAACCTGATCAGAATTTTAATTCTGTGGGTTGGGAAACACTGTGTGAGAAATTTGAGTGTACTGTGCAAGGTAGAAGATGAACGGAAACGGCAACATGAACCCCAAACTTCCAGTATTTGACGGTAAAAACTGGAATCGTTGGATGATCCAAATGCGTGTACTGTTCGTTGCTCAAGATGTTCTAGATCTTGTCACTAATGGTTATGTTCCGGTAGCAGCAGATGTGACGGATGAACAGAAAAACACGCAGAAGGAAGTAAGGAAGAAGGATCAGAAAGCATTGTTCTTTATTCATCAATGTGTGGATGTAAATGTGTTTGAGAAGATTGCAGATTCAACGACAACAAAGGCTGCGTGGGACACACTGGTGAGATGTTATGGTGGTGACGCATCAGTGAAGAAGGTGAAGCTTCAGTCCTTGAGAAAGCAATATGAGAATCTCAACATGAAGAATAATGAGAAAGTCTCTGAATACATCTCCAGAATGATTCTGATCACTAATGAGATGAAGGCGTGTGGAGAAACTCTTTCTGAAGAAGAAATCATGGAGAAAGTATTGAGATCCCTTACCTCTCAATTTGATTACATTATGGTAGCAATAGAACATTCCAAAGATCTGAGCACCATGAGAATTGAAGAGCTGCAGAGCAGTCTAGAAGCGCAAGAGTTGCGTTTGACTGAGAGAACTTCTAAAAAGGAAGTAGAGCAGCAGGCTCTGAAAGTAACTTCTGATAGGAGGTATCAGAAGCAGTTAGAAGCCAGGAGAAGATCTGATGGTGGTCAGAAGTCAGAAAGCTCAACCTCTGATAGACAAAAGAATGCTCAGAAGGGAAAAGTGAAGTATGACAAGAAGAAAATCCAATGTTACTGTTGTAAGAAGTTTGGTCACTTTGCTAGAGATTGTTGGTCAAATAAGGAGAGAAAATCAAAAGAAGCAAATATAGGCAGAAGTTCTGATGATAAATCTGTGTTATTAATGGCCTCTGAATCTGATGATATGGATCTGATAGACTGGTGGTATATGGACACTGGCTGTTCAAATCATCTTACTGGAAACAAGAAATGGCTGGTTGACTTTGACTCTGAAAAGAGAACAAAGATCATATGTGCTGATGACAAATATCTTAATGAAGAAGGTATGGGAAATGTCAGAGTGATTCTAAACAATGGGAAAACAGCATTGATTCAGAACGTGTGGTATGTACCTGGCATCAGAAGCAATCGGATGAGTGTGGGACAATTAATTGAGAAAGGTTTTTCAGTTACCATGAAGGACAATCTTCTGAAGTTGTATGACTGGAATCAGAAGTTGATTATAGAGTCAGAACAGGGAAGGAATAGAACATTCAAGGTGAATGTCAGAACTGCAGACTCAGAATGTCTTAGTGCAACAAGTGCTGAGAAGGAGAGTGAGTTGTGGCACAGAAGATTCGGTCATTTGAATTTCAGAAGCTTAAAACATCTGAATTTAAAGAAGTTGGTACATGGAATTCCTGCAATTAAGAAGCCTGAAAAGTCATGCAAAGTTTGCATGGAAGGAAAACAACCACGATTGTCATTTGCGTCAGAAGTTGCTCCAAGAGCAAAACATGCCTTGGGAGTTGTACATTCTGATGTGTATGGTCCATTTCCAGTAGCATCGATTGGAGGGAATAAATACTTTGTGTTGTTTGTTGATGAATTCACAAGAATGACATGGGTATCCCTTATTAAGTTTAAACATGAGGTGTTTGATGAATTCAAGAAGTTCAGAATGAAGGCTGAGAATCAGAGTGGTCAGAAGTTGAAGATTCTCAGAAATGACGGTGGAGATGAGTATAACTCCAAAGAGTTCCAGAAGTTCTGTGAGGAGAATGGAGTTTAGCATGAGGTTATTGCTCCTTATACCCCTCAACACAATGGTCGTGTTGAAAGAAGAAACCGCACTTTGCTTGATATGGTGAGAAGCATGCTAAAGGAGAAGAAGCTTCTTCAGAAGCTCTGGGGAGAAGTTGTTGCCACTGCAACGTATGTACTCAACCGATGTCCTACGAAGAAGTTGAAGGAAATAGTTCCAATACAAAAGTGGACTGGAGATAAGCAAAGTGTTAGTCATCTAAAGGTGTTTGGTTCTGTTTGCTATAAACATGTTCCGGAAGCCAGAAGACAGAAGCTGGATGATAGAAGCAAAGTGATGATTCTGATAGGGTATCATAGTACAGGTGCATACAAGCTCTATTGTCCAGAAACCAATAAAATTGAATTCAGCAGAGATGTGATTATGAAGGAATCAGAAGTTTGGAATTGGGATAAGTCTCAATCTGATTCTGAGTTAGAATTTCTGAAGAAAGGTCAGACTTAAGAATTTCTGAAGTTGGAGTAAACTCTGACGTTGACTCTGACTCTGATAGTGATTCAGACTCTGGAGAAGACTCAGAAGATGAAGGTGACTCTGATGATCCAGAATCTGATGATCCAGACTCTGATGGCAATCCAGATTCTGGTGGCAATTCAGACTCTGGAAATATGTCAGACTCTGAAGATTGTCAAAGCTCTGGAGGAAGTCAATCATCTGAAGCTAGAAACTTTGAAGCTCAAGACTCTGAACAAGTTCAGAGACCACAAAGAATAAGAAACGTCCCCAGAAGATATGCAGAATTTGACATGCTGCAAGACACTGAAGTAGACTCTGAAGGAGAAGTTATTCAGTGGGCCATGATAGTAGACTCTGAACCCATAAGTACAGAAGAGGCTCTTAAGCAGAAGCTCTGGCTGAAGGCCATGAAAGAAGAACTTGATGCTATAGAGAGAAACAAGACTTGGAAGCTGACAGAACTTCCAAAAGACAAGAAAGCCATCAGCGTTAGATGGGTTTTCAAGCAGAAGTTAAAGTCAGATGGTTCAATTGGAAAACATAAAGCAAGGTTGGTAGCCAGAGGATTTCTACAGAAACCTGGGCTGGATTATTCTGAAGTGTTTGCACCTGTAGCAAGACATGAAACAATCAGAATGGTGATTGCAATAGCTGCTAACAAAAATTAGCCTCTGATGCATTTAGATGTAAAATCTGCATTTCTGAACGGTCCATTAGAAGAAGAAGTTTACGTGTTACAACCTCCTGGATTTGTTAAAAAGAATCAGGAAGGGATGGTGTACAGATTATACAAAGCTCTATATGGATTGAAACAAGCGCCCAGAGCTTGGAATCAGAAGATTGATTCATTTTTCAAGAAGCAAGGCTTTCAGAAATGTGAGATGGAGTACGGTGTTTATGTTCAGCATACTTCTGAAGGCAATATGACTCTGGTGTGTTTATATGTTGATGACATACTGCTGACTTGAAGCTCTGAACAAGAGATAGTCAAGTTCAAGAAAGTTTTGATGAATGAATTCGAAATGATTGATCTAGGCAAAATGACATACTTTCTAGGGATGGAGTTCAGATATTCTGAGAAAGGTATCATTTTGCATCAGCTCAAGTATGAATTAGAACTTCTGAAGAGATTTGAATTGAAGAATTGTAAGATTGTTGTCACACCTTCTGATACAAATTAGAAACTGGATTCTGACTCTGATGGAAAGGATGTGGACGCTACAACCTTCAAATAGTTGGTTGGTTCTCTGAGGTATCTGTGCAATACCGTACCTGATATTTGTTATTCTGTTGGGATGGTTAGTAGGTTCATTAGTAAACCTAAGTGGTCTCATTATCAAGCTGCTGTCAGGATTCTGAGGTATATCAAGGGAACTCTGAAGTATGGAGTGTTATTTCCTTCTGGAAGAAAGAATGAGTCAGAACTTCTGAGTTATTCAGACTCTAATTGGTGTGGAGACAGAGTTGACAGAAGAAGTACCTCTGGGTACTTGTTCAAATTTCTGGGAGGTCCCATTTCTTGGTGTTCCAAGAAGCAACTTGTTATGGCGTTATCAACCTGTGAAGCTGAATACATTGCAGGTGTTGTTACTGCATGCCAAGCTGTGTGGATTCTGAATCTGTTGCAGGATCTGAAGATTAAAATAAATAAACCTCTGAAGCTGATGATTGACAACAAGTCTGCAATCAATCTTGCCAAAAACCTAGTGTTGCATGGGAGAAGCAAGCATATTGAGACCAAGTATCATTTTCTGAGACATCAAGTTCAGAGTGGAGTGTTAGAAGTTGTACACTGCAGCACTCAGAAACAGTTGGCAGATGCTCTGACGAAAGCTATCAAGACTGATCAATTTCTCAGACTAAGGGATGGAATTGGTGTTACAAGTTTTGATGGAATATGAATTAAGGGATGGTATTAGAAGTAACTCATATTTAGTTGTACTATTACTTAGCCCCTAAGTTTGTTAGAGGGTATTTTAGTATTTTATCTTATTCTAGTAACCCTAGTTTTAGCTTATAAATAGGGTTGCAATCATTGTAATGTAAAGTGAGTTGTGTAGCCGTCATTCTCTTTAGTAGAATATTTCCTCTGTTCATCATTTATTCACCTTTGCACCAACACATATTTCTTGCATTATTATTATTATTTATTATTAGAAAGATAATAGAGATACATTTGACAATATAAAAAATAATAAATTACATAATTGTTATTAGTTGACAGTATAAAATTAATTTATATAATTAATGTGTAATTTTTTTTATTATTATTATTGATAGAATAATTAATTTAAATAGTATCTTAAATATAACTTTTCATAAATAAAAAATGTTTGAGAAGGTTCAAATAAATTGCTAAGAATTTTTCTTTATAAAAAGTTACTTAACAAAATTTAAAAATAAAATAAAAAATAAAAAATAAAAAAAAGTAAACATTCTATATTCTAACTATATCTCAATGACCAAGGTTGTTAAAATAGCTATTTAAAATTTAAATTTTTAGCTTTTACATTTTCAAATCGATATTTAGTGCTAAATTGCTGGTAGAATCGTTTTTAAGTAAAATCATATGCTATAACGGTTTTACACGATTTAAATCTCTTTAAAATCTATAAAAATCATGTAAAATCTTTGAATTTTACTCTTTGCCTTGATTTTACCTTTTTTTTTTATTTTAAAAAACTCAGTCCAATAAAATTTCTTCCGCTTTATTATTTTATTCACTTTAAATAACTCCTTTTTTATTAGATATTAGATTTTTTTATTTACCAGAGCAATAAAATTAAAATCTTTTAAACCCTAACGTCACTTCACTTGTACGACGTCGGACTAGAAGTTCAACAACAACATTCAGTGAGTTTTATTTTTTGATCGGTAAGTATCTAAAAAGTGAGTCTTCTTCACAAATAAAAAACAGAGAAATTATATGGTACTATGTTATTATGTGATTGTATGTAACCTTAGTTTGTTACTGTATTTCTAGTTTTGTCATTATGTATCTTTGAATGTTATTTTTATTATTTTAATATACCAATTTAATAGAAGTTTTGATTTATTGTGTATATTTTTGACAAATTTACTTTAATGTCTTACTTTTTTAGTTAAAATTTATTATTTAAATTTGATTATTTTTATTATTTAAAATTTATATTTAATATTATTTAATATTAAATAAATTTACGATTTTACCTAATCAAAGCGAATTAAGATAAAAACTCGATTCTAACATTCTAAATTGCAAAGTAAATCAAAGAAAATCATAATTCCAAATTTATTAACAAAATCAAAATCAAATACAATGCATTTGCAAAGAATATTATATATTAATTAGAGTATAAGGAATACTCTCCCCCACAAACAAAAACAAAGATCAACCAATATAATGCAAAAACTTCATGCACAAAGATCAACTAATAATGCCGAATATTTCACCTGAGAAATTAATAAAATAATATCATTATCAAGCAACTCTATTTTAATTATACGAATGTGTAAAATATATTTATCATAAATTAATGAAACTTAATATTATCAAACAGGTCCAACATATTAATACTAACTAAAAATTTGCATTCAAAAAGTAAACAATCCTATATTTTAATCCGGAAATAATACCAACTATATATCTAATTATTTCTGAAGAACAATTCTGAGATACAAAGTGAATCGATGAGAAACAGAAGCTCCAACTCCATCAGCCACTTGATCGAAATCGAACAGTTCATGAACTTCATGCACGATCCTCTTTGTTAGTCCTTCAAGTGATTCACATGAGAAATCTGGATGAAACAAGATAGATTGAATCCAATCCTCACCTTCTTGGAAAAACCTCTTGCAACTCACATGTTGAAAATTGTGGAGTAATGTGTTAAGGCGTGGAACCGAATTAGAATCAACCGAATGAGAAACAACACTGATATGAAAATTTAACACATCATTGGGCTTTAGTTTCGGACATTGCATCTCTAGATTATACTTCTTCATGCTTCCAAGATATTCATATTGATCTTGATATTCTGCACTCAATCCATAATAATAAAGAGTTGCTTCTGAACATGGTGATGCTGTAGACAAGGAAGGAGACATGATTATTTTTCTTTCTTTTAAAAGCTTAACTTCTTTATCTCTTGATTTTTTCTGTGCTCTTTTCTTCAAATTGATACAACCCTATTTATAGATGTGGAACCCTAGGTGGAGTAATTTGAGAGTTTGTTTTTCAGATTGTTTTTTTTTTTGAATTGCTTTAGGGGGATTTGTATCCTCTTCTTTTTATCTCTCATGTTTTAATCTAACGGTTCAGAATTTATAATGAATAATTAAATAAAAAAAATCATTTAATAAAGAAAAAAATGAATAAGTAATTTGTCTTTGTTATTTTTATCTTTGTCATTTAATTATTCATTATAAATTTTAAACCGTTAGATTAGAAATATAAGAGATAGCATAATATATAAAAAAGGAGAGGATCCAAATTCAAAAAGATAATTTACTTAAGATATGTTTTGTGAGTATTTAAATCTAGATTTTATATATATGTTTATCAACCGTAAAGATTTTTATTTAAAAAATCAATTTTAAACCCTAAAAAAATTCCTAAAGATTATTTAATTAATTAACCGGACAATTTTTGTAAAATCAATTAATCAACTCAAAGTAAAAAATATATTTTAAATTATAACATAGTCAATAACATAATTGACATCTTATTTCTGTTAATTATTCCATATTTAGCGCAACATAATTGTTATCTTTAAATATGATAGATCACAAACAAATCTTTAATACAATACTATTCTTTTTTTTTTATTATTTATAAAAAGATCTCATATTATTAAAAACCAAACGGAACAATGTTGTGTGTGTAAATTTGTACGCTTAGCAAATTAATATATATTTTATTTTATTTATTTTAAGAATTGGCATTATGTTATTAGATTTTAATAATTGTATTTATTATACATTTTTTATAGGAAAACCAAATACATGCTTAAAAAATTATCAATTGAATAATTAAAGTGAATTATTTTAATGAGAATATTATTGAAATGATATATATATTACATTTATGACTTGGCAGTTGATTGGACCGGTTCGGGCATAAAATTTTAAATCGACTAATTCATTAGGTAGAATATTCTAATCTATTTTTGATCGGGTTGTAATTTCGAGTTTTTGGGTTCGGTTGTATTCGACTTCAGATTGTTAAGTCGGTTATTTTTGGATTTTACAGATTTGGACCCAATAAAAATTAATATTTTTTTATTTGGACCAAGGATGACAATATTTTAAAAATAGCCAAAATAAGTCTTTTTTTTTGTTTATTAAGAAATGGGTCATATATTGGGCTTCTAAAACTTTACAATTTAAATTGTTAGAATATATTTAAAATTACTATTAGAACTCATATTTTTCTAAAAACTAAAACAAATTTAATAACATTAATACAACCAAATTGTTTAACTAAAATTAAAATTAACCTTTTCAAGGACCATATAAAATCTAAGTTTAAATTAATCCTTTCAATATAAATTACATGTAATAACACAACCAAAGCACCATTGTGAAACCAGTAAATAACATTGAAGAACCTTGAAGAACCTCTCATTGAAGAGGTTTCTACCATCATTTCTTGTGAATGCAAGTCCATATATTCAAAATATCATTAGTTTCAAAGCAAGATCACATGCAAATACAAATTTGTCTTGACATTAGAGAATAAATGTATGAACTTTTACAGAATCTATTCAACCATAAATGATTTTTCAACTCACTTTTTCGTTCAAAACCTATTACTTTAAGCACGTCGAAACAACAACTAGAATATTGTTTTTCAAGGTAAAATGAAACCAAGATAGTGATTGTAACACCCTTATTCTACCCCTTAGATATTAGGGCAAAATAACACGGATTTCAGAGTAAAATATTAAATTTCATTAAAAAGCCACAAAAGGGCGTACATTTCTCAAAGTCAACAAAATTGGTCAATACTCCGTAACACACGGGTTTTCTCAAAATACCTCAAAACATCATATACAGCAGAACTCAAAACATAACTCAATGTTTTCCTCATAAGGGAACATCAGTAAAATAACCCAATGATATACAATCAACTCAAAGAACCCAACCCGATGTTACATATCAGAGCAAGACCCTCTAAATTAACCATAAAGGCTAACGACTCTAAAACTTCAAAATATTCCTCGACAACGTCCACGGCTAAACTTGTTCATCTACACGTTACCCACGTGGAGGTAACATTCAAACAGGCAAGGTGAGTAAAACAGTTCATAATAATTAATGTATGACAATTAGTGCATAAACGGCATATTACTCATAGTTATATTCAACACATTGATATTCTTCAATTATGCCTCAAAGGCCACAATGCCATAATTATACACCAAGGCTCATAAATGCAAATGCAACATAGACTCAATGCATGTGGTACCAATCATCACAGCTCGATGAACACTAGGCCATCAACCCTCCATAGATCTCCATCAATAGGATCGAAGCACATCAAAATACTTCACATCCACACAGTGGGATTGAAGTCAAAGTAATCGAGGTCCTGAACCGAAGTTCGGATGCACATGAATGCATGATGCACACTTCATAATAATCCTCATAATAACAGCATATGGTGCATCATCATTCATCATATTCATCATCATTACACGTCATATCTCATCGTCATATTCATCATCATAAATCACGTCATCATAGCTCATCGTAACAATCATCATCATACATCATGTTATCATAGCTCATCGTAACAATCATCATCATACATCATGTTATCATATCTCATCACGGTAATCATCATTATACAATATATTATCATATCTCATAACATTCACTACAAGAAAAAATGGATTTAGCTAAGGGTTAAACCCCTCACTAAATCAAAAAACCCATCACAAAACCATCATTTGCGAGGGGACAGAGCCCCTAGCTAATCAGGGCATTGCAAATAATTGGTGAGAGGTTAAGCCCCTCGCAAAAATGGCTAGGGGGGAAGCCCCTCGCAAAATGTAATGAAAAAAAATCCTATTTCTGCACACAGACGTAGCCGCAGACTAGAGCCAGAGAGCTGTTCAGAACTGTCAGAACAAATTGCGAGGGGATAAGCCCCTAGCTAAGTCACGTGATTCTTGAAATTAGTGAGGGGCGAATCCCCTAGCCAGCTGTGTAATGCATTTGCGAGGGGTTAACCCCTAGCCAATAATTATATAATTTTTTTTTAAAATTTATAAATATATTGTTATAATTATATTGGAATAATAATATATTATATAATAAAATTTTATTACATTTTATAATAAATATAATTATAATTAGAATAAAGTAATACTAATAAACATAATACTAATATTTTAATTAAAATCTGTTATAATATACTAATATTAATAAATATTCTGTTTTAATAAATATAATACTAATATTAATATTTTGTTTTATAATATAATATTAATATTCTGTTTTATAATATAATATAAATATATATACTGTTTTATAATATACTAATACTAATAAATATAATACTAATATTTTAATTAAAATCTGTTTTATAATATAAATATTAAAATCTGTTTTATAATTAAATATATATACTGTTTTAATTAAATAATATATAATACTAATATTTACTGTTTTATATAATAATATATATACTGTTTTAATACTATTTAATTAATATTTACTGTTTTAATTAATATTATTTAATACTGTTTTAATACTATTTAATTAATATATACTGTTTTAATTAAGTAATATATAATACTAATATTTAATGTTTTATATAATAATATATATACTGTTTTAATACTATTTAATTAATATTTACTGTTTTAATACTAGTATTTTAATAAATATAATACTAATATATTTTAATATGTTTATAAAATATTCTGTTTTATAATATATATTAATAAATATAATATTAATATTAAAATTCTGTTTTATAATATAATATATACTGTTTTATAATAGTTTATAAATATATATTTACTGTTTTATAATATACTAATACTAATAAATATAATACTAACATTTTAATTAAAATCTGTTTATTAATATTCTAATACTAGTAAATATAATACTAATACTAAAAAATATACATAAACATATTTTCTTTACAAATTTTTTATAACACCAATCAACAGACAAATTTTTTCAACAGCCACCAACATGCATCAACATAGATTTCAAAATCAAAATATATATAACATCTTAAAAAAAATAGAAGTTGTGTACCTTTAGATGTTCTCCAAATTTGTAGTTCCTCTTTACTTAGATTGCTTTATATATCATCCACAGTGCAACACAACAAATAAAAAAAATATTAATTAATCAATCTAAACAATACAATAAATGATAAATACGAAAATAATATTAAAAATAAAATAAAACAACTCACTTCTAAGATCAAAATGGGTAGAATATGGAAGGATTGAAGAAAAATCAGAGAAGATAAATTGAGAAGATGAAATGGAGAAGAAAGAGAAGAAAATGTAAACTTAATGCTGATACGTTTGGAAATTGGTTGGGCATTTAATAGTGCATTTTGCGAGGGGGGCCTCCACGCAATTATTTAATGTGGTATTTGCGAGGGGTTGCCCCTAGCCACCGTTGGCGTGTGGCAGACAACTTGGCAGAGGAATAAACACCTTTTCAGACGGATTTGACCAAAGTAGCACCATTTGTGAGGGGATGCCCCTCGCAAATTGTACACCGTGACGTGGTGAGGGGCTACCCCCTCGCAAATGCTCAACCTTTCCCACCAATTTCTCTCTCAACCCTAGTAAAAACATTTTTCAAATTTCAAAAAAAAATTCCCCCTTTGTTTGCGAGGGGTATCCCCTAGCTACATGTTTTTAATTTATTTTCCCCTGTTTTGTGTTTTGCGAGGGGTTTAACCCCAAACAAATAGATTTATTTTAGTGAGGGGTTTCCCCCCTAGCCCACGCCCCTAGCTAATTCAGGGTTTTCTTGTAGTGATTAATCATCATACATCATACCATCATGATTCATCATATTATTCATCATACAACATATCATCATAGTATTAATTCATAATATTATCTCATATTCTCTCATATCTTTTCATCAAATCATACCCACGGTAATCCTCATACTATCGCCTATTAATCACACAACCTCACTGTCATACTCATGTTATCATATAGCTCGTCAATTCATAGTAATTTCATCAAGTTAATTCAATCAATACATCGTAGAAATCATCTTAACATCATGTACATCTCACGCAAAACCCACCGTCATAATCACAGCAACCCATCACAGAAATCACAGAATCAAAACATCAAGACATCATTGAACCAAAACATGATTCGTTACTAAAACATATACACAATTGACTTCTCAAACATAATTAGATATAAAATTATTGGGAAAACAATTCCATTATCTATCCTATGTTATATCTCTGTTCATTAGCTTTCCAACGCTTCGAACGGGGGTCAAAACGGACTTACGGATCAAAAGTTACGTCCAAAACAATTTCGACCAAAAACATGAACAGTCGTGACGAACAGAAAGACGCTGTTACGTTTCGGAACTGATTTTTACTCAATTATTCTTACGAATCACTCACTCAACGTACCCAAAACATCACTAAAACATTCCTAAGGTTATACGGCAATAACAGCACAACTTCTATGGTTTATTAGGCTCATCTGGCAACATTTGCAACGCCTAAAACACTATTTCCTACTCTGAGTACTTCAGAGTTACTCACATATGAACGTTCCTATTCCTACAAGGTCAAACATATCACAATCCAAGATTTTGGCCACGAAGGCAAAAATCATTATTTCTCATCTCTACACTCAAAGGGTCAAGAATACTAACCACTAACCTCCAGGATCTACCGTCAATTTCCTTACGATTGCTCTGAAGGCATCGTAATTTCAAATATCAAATATTCTATCCCATATGGGCAGACATATAACGATCTAAGGTTTTGGCCACAAAGGTCTAAGATTTCCTTTCTCATATCAATATTCAGTGTTACATACCATTAACCATAACCTCAAAGCCTTATCACCAATTTCCCTATTTTCCCACAACCAATCCAAAATACCTTAAATCTTAAATCAACCATAAACACACCGAAAGGCATACATGGAAAATCATGAAATGCGATACTCCCCATACCTTAGTCGATTCGCAACTTTCACGATTAATCTTTGGGATCTTCTGCTTCCAGCCTTTCCTTCAGAGCTCTGGCCACTAACTTTCACGTTAAACACAAAAATGAAATCTGATTTCGTTTCAGAACTCAATTTTGTCTAACTTAGTCTTGGGCCTCACAAATTGGGTTTTTCCCATAACACCCTTACTAACTCTTCATAATTCCCAATTTACCCTTAATTCCCTTATATTCATTTTAATAATAATAATAATACTAATATTCTCATATAGTATACTATTAATTAAATAAATAGTCCAACATGCACATTTTCTCAATAATTCCCAAAACCACCGAAAACACCAAAAATATGAATATTCACAATTAAATAAATAAATTAAAACATTCCGCTTAAATTTGAGGTGTTACAGTGATAACATAAGGAAATTGTCCTTTGTAATAATCATATTCATACACAATAAATCAACATCACATCAATAGGACTAGAAGAATGCACCTAAATTCTCTTATGCGGTTCCCAGTTTCCCAACATTATAGTCATATATAACGACTTAAATCTTAAATTAGTTCAAAACATATAGACACCATAATTACAAGGCTAGGAAATGTGAACCTTATAACATATACCAAATATGATAATATAACTATGCAAGTGTTATGAGTAGCATACAAAATAACAAGGAAACCAGGTAAGCAGATCTAAAAAAGGGTTAAGCCTAGAGCAAACAATGAGAGAGGAAATAACTTACTTGCAACAAAAATAATTCTCTAAGCATCACTGCGTCTTCAGGAGTATGGGAAACTCCGTCCAACTTAATGACTTCCAAAAACTAGCATGATTAAACTAAAAGTTAGTACATGCAGAATGGTAAAACTAGTAACAGTTATAATCCATAATTAACACCAACATATCACCTCCTCGTGCTCAATAGTGTGAAAGATTGTTATTGATATCTTATAATACAATTTTTTAGTGTCTGAATCTTTTTCGTACATATTATCAAAGCACCATTCCACGTATCTTAACTTATACCAGGGATAAAAAAATAATACCAAAATAAAGGAGTTGGTTCCACAGTGCAACACAACACATTGATGTGAGGGGTGCTCATACCTTCCCCTTGTGTAACCGACTCCCAAATCCAGACATTGTTGCGATGACCTTGTCTTTCCCTTTCTCTTTAGGTTTTTGAGATTGTTTCCTTTCCCTCTCTTTGGGATAAATAACGAAAGTGGCGACTCTTCTGCTTTTTCCGCCGGTTGTTTTTCACAGTTGTGACAGCTGACGACTCTGCTGGGGACAGGAACATCCCCTATGCGAGTCCATCCTAGCGCTTGTCTGTTTGGTTTGTGGGTGTGTATAGTGTGTGTTATATTTTGTATATTACTGTATTTACATTTTCCGCACTGTTTTTATCTGTTGCTGTTGGGCTATTGGGTGGTTGTTCCTCTGAAAG
The DNA here is from genome assembly GCA_963859935.3 of Lathyrus sativus. NCBI lineage: Eukaryota > Viridiplantae > Streptophyta > Magnoliopsida > Fabales > Fabaceae > Lathyrus > Lathyrus sativus. The sequence continues at coordinate 837,018,855 of OZ012735.1, forward strand.
ATAAGCCAAAACCCAGGCTTGAGTACACATCTAGCATTAGTAGTGGAGACTAGTGGGTGGACCTGTTTGCTTAGCAGACACAGTTCCCCATGAAATTCACGCTCAGACGAGATTCTCTTTGATGATTTCCTTTCCGATCCTTAGGATCCGACTGGAATTTGGATTTGAGGGTTGTCGACTCTGGGAACCGATCACTTGTGAGTCAGCTAAGTGAGGCCTCTTTAGGAGATTATGATGCCAAACTAGAAATGGTGAATGTATCATCATTTCTTGAAAGTCTGTGACGCTGACGAACGCATAGGATGTCGTACCTTGTCAGTTTAGGTCCATACCCGTGAGTGGGAGGGTTTGCGACAGTGACGCTGACGAACACACACGGCTTTGCAACAGTGAACCCTAAAGGTAATGTCGAATACTCGGGATAGGAGAAGGCCTACGCCTAACCACTCCACAACCACTCAAGTTTTATTAGGAAAAGAGTTTTGAAAAAGAAGTTTTGAAAAGTGATGGTGAAGAATAGTGCATGGTAGGTTGATGGCGATGCGCGAGGAAGTTGACTTACAAGGGTCAAATACATACAAGGTTAGTGTGATTTGGGGGAAGAAAGTTGTAACCCTAAAGCGGTCCAATTTGAGAAGAGTTTGAAAAATGGATTGACGTTGGATCAAGCCTCATTTATTCTTTATTTTGAAAACGTGCTCTAGCCTAGTTTATTTTTATCTTTCTTTAACAAGTAGCAAGCATGAAAAGAAACAAACTATTACACTGTACGGGAGAGGGATACATATAAAATACAGGGGATTACGAGAAATAAATGGTCTCATTATCAGGTAGCCCAAGAGAAAGTCGTGTGTGTGCGATGTGTCCTAAACTAAACAACAAAGAAGAGTTCGGACAAAAGTATTGAAACTAGAGTTTATGTACAAGGCCTAAACTTCAATGTCTAAGATAATGATCAACAGTCCATCAAATTAGGGTTTTGAAAGTTTTATTATGTTTTTGGCATTTTGAATGAAATGAACGAGGGGAGGGTTAGATGATAATATATGTAATATGACATGATGAAATATGCACAATGATGTTAGTATGAACAAGGTAAAAAAAAATATCAACAGAAAATATGTGCAAGAATATAAAACAATGAGATATTAACAGAAATTAAAGTCGAAGGTTAATAATTAGTGAAATGGAAAAGGTCAAAAGGAGTGAGATCTCGTCTTAATCATAAACTCGCGTCGATTAAGTCGAAGGTAATGTCTCACGATCCCAAAGTTTAGAAAAAGAATCCAAATGATTATTTTCTACAGATTTGACATAATGAAGACTAGCGACTTCGATAAGTCGACATTTACGAATGTAAAGACTTCATTGACCGACAAAAATAGGATAAAATCGAGGTGAAATTTGAAAATAAATTTAAACCTCGTCTTAATTGCAAAATTCATGTTAACTAATCGAAGGGAACCTCTCACGATCCCAAAGTAGAGAAAAGGACCCAAATGGTCATTTTCTATAGGTTTGAAATAATGAAGGTTTTAACATCCTCGAGAGCTAACATTTATGAATCGGAGACTTCATCGGTTTGAAAAATAAAACAAAATCGAAAAAGAAAAAGAAATGAAATAGAAAATAAAGTGGTCTCGGACAGATCGTTATCTATCAATAATTTGACTAATAATGATTTTAGAGGTCTCCTCATCGACCCTATCAATAAAAAGACAATAAAGCAAAAATATCCAAAACATCTCACACAAAAAAAACTTAATCGAAACTAAATGAGATTATTGACGGTAAGAGTTATAAAATTATTAAAAAGAGTTATCAAAATATTAACAAGATATTCAATTAAAAATGTAGCAAAAATTATATATAAAAAAAAACTAAAAGAAAAGGGGTATATATTGAAAATGTGAGGTGGGTGTCCAGAAAGTGGAGGAATCATTTGGGCTTTAACCCTAAAGCCCATCATCCTCCTTTTCACGGTTTTTTCCTACGGAAATGCCAAGATCTAAGCAAGATGGGCCCTTCGTCTAGCCCACACAGTATAAAAGAAACCTAGTTAAACAAAGGGGGAAGGATCTAAACATTGAAGACTGAACGATGGCAACAATATCAAGAGCAATTCACTTGATATCTGTTACACACGAAAAGAAAAATAGTGAAACAAACAACCAAAACGGGTCGAGACCTCCAATGTAATTTTGAACCATCGTGATTTCGAACACTACCTTCAACGGTTCGCTTTGTCTCTGTCGCCTTTCTAGTTTACAGATTTGTCTCAATTTTGATTTTATCTATTTGTTTCAATTCCGATTCGGTATGTGGATTTCGAGTCACTCACGATTTCATCTTCTTCTAATTCTATTTCTGTTCAAAATCTTTTCAGTTTGTGGTTCTGCAATTTGGATTCAGGGGTTTTGTGGTTTTTTCATGGTTGGTTTATTGAAGAAGATTAATGATAGAGGAACGGGTTTGGGTCCTTATGGCGAAGGAAGTTGAAGCGTGTTGTTGTTGGGGTTCTTTTTCTTCTTTTTCGTTCTCTCTGGTTGAGGGTTTTCAGATTGTCGATGATGGATGAAGGTTTGAAGACAATGATAATGACGGAACAATGGTCTCTACAGCGAAGTGAATAGGGTAAAAAAAATCTCTTTGCAACCCTGAAGTTCTCAGTTTTTATACCAAGGGTTAGGGGTAGAATAATGTTAAGGGAATTAACAGGCTGGAGAGTATGAAGTGGTTTTGTACGGACTGATTAAGGTGTAGCGGTTGTGAATATGGTGGTGTGTACGGTTACAGGTTGTGTTGCCTGTTGTTATCACCCTTTTGTCTTAGCCCGCTCCCCCTGTTGGCTAGTATGTTGTGCGGGTTAGAAGGCGTGGTCGTGAATTCGTTTTGGAGGGACTTCCGTATGAATTGTGCAGGTCGTACAAGGATGGTTGTGTGCCATAGCTGACTCGCTACTAGTGACGAATGACGGTCTGAGTCGATATATTGGCATGTAGTTTTTTCCAAGGGTTGTTTCTCCTCTTTTAGAAGCTTTCTTGTAATTGGATTTCCTTTTCCCTTTTTTTAATATTTTTTTTTTCTGTAGATGGAAATTTAATTTATCCGAAGGAAAGGTTAAAGAAAGGAAAAACCTAATTTTGCATCGTAAACACAATGCAGGGAAAGATCTAGGGTTCGGGGGTTGGTTAAGCTTAGGGAAGGTATTAGCACCCTAAACTTATGTAGTACTCTACAGGAACATCTTGTTTTAATGTTTCTATTTTGCTAAAGTTATTTGCTTAAAGGTATATGCTAAGGGTTAGAAGGTGAAAAAAAATACCTAAGGGTTAGTCCTAAGTTTACTCGCCAAGACTCGCATCTTGTGCCTACGTATCCGAGGTAGGGGATGGAATCAGAGTAATCGTAGTTCCCCTCGAAAGGGAGGAAGAAAAACTTCTTGACTGTGGTTAAGGTTTCAAGGGGATGTAAACGTTCATACGGAAGCGCTTACGTGGAGTGCGGAGACTCCAATTTCTACGTTGTAAAGTGTTGAATTAAAAAGGGTAAGATAGGTATTCTACGGCGGGAAACCTAATACGGAGTGCGACGACTCCTTATCCTAATGCTAGGGTAAAGGGTAAAATTGTCCACGGCGAGACGCCTATGCAATTAGGGTTTGAAAGGTGAAAGAGGCAAGGGTTAAGGACTATTGACACGGCGGTCAAACGGCTAGACCTATCCTTCGGAGGGGAATTTGACGGTAAAATATAATACAAAATTATCAAGCAACGGTATTGAAACATGGGAGAACGTGCAAGGATGAACAATAACGGGATAAGACGCGATGATGTCCTCGCATAATTTACAACCATGAAAATAAAATACGAAAAATAAAAGGATTAGTAACCAAGGACAAATGAGCAATAGTATTTAGGAATGAAACGAAAGTTAAGCGAAAATTAGACGGGGTGAGATTGGGGATCTTGGCTATTTATTTTAGAATTTCGTTTTTAGGTTAGGGTTCAATTAGAAATTAAAGCGAAAGTGTTAGAAATTTAAGTTAGAAATATTTTTAAGAAAAAGTTTTCTAATTAATTGAAAATAAAATAAAATTAGTCTTAATGTTTAAAAACCGTTAGTAATTATTTTTAAAAGCTTTAGTATTAATTTATTTATAAAAAAGGAGGGATTTTAATTTTAAAGAAAAGAGGTATTGTTAATTTTTGAAAAAAAGAAAAATAGTTAGAAAGTTAATTTTAAATAAAATGTATTAAAAGAAATCTATTTATTAGTTTTATTAAAAGGTTTTAATTTAAAAAAAAATTAAATTTTTATTAATAATACGTTAGGTTTTTTTAAAAAAAAAAGGTTTTAGTAAAAAAAATAATTTCTATTAATAAGCATTTTGGATTAGATTATGTCCAAAAGTTTTTTTTAAAAAATTTGTTTATAGTTAAATTATAGGTTAATTAATGAAGAAAATACAAAATGATAATCAAAATCAAAATAAAACATAAAAAAATATATATAAATACTCAAAACGGGTCGGGCTGGCCACCAACCCAAACCCGACCCGGTTGAAACAAAATAAAAGGGAAATGGATCACAAAATTAGGGTTTGCAAAACCCCAATCTCATAATGGATGCGGCGGCAACCTCCCATCCATTGTGGGTTTGCTCTGCACTTTCATCCTCTCTCCCTCTATACCGCCACAGATCCCTCCTCTTCTCTGATCCTGATACTCCTTCTTCTTCCTTATTCCAGCCATGAACGCTGTTACTATTCTTTCTGTTCTTCTTACCGCCATGACACTTCTTTTCATTCTGCTGCAATAAACCACATGTTAAACTGCTCACCTTTTGGTTTTTAGCGGATTGGCGGCGAGTTATGATGATGATTCTTGTTCCCGACCGATGATGGACGAACCTGAGGCTTGTTGGTTCGATGTGCTCCGTCGATGGTGTGATTCTGCGACGATGTTTACATCCACGATTGAACGATGATGATGAAGATCTAGGCTTTTCGCCGCTTTCTGGATGATCCTTCGTTAGGGTTTTCTTCTTCTGTCCCTTTTATGATGTTCTACTGATGAACTTTATATCATGGTTTTTAATTTGTTATTCTTTGGGTCTGGGTTTGATGATCTTGCGCTTTTTTCGATTGATTTGTTTTGGAATAGAGGGATCTGCGGATTTGTTATGATGATATCCTGATTTGCGGATTTTAGTTAATTCATGATATGGATTTGCAATTGTTTTTCGGATTTCAGTTTATTTTGCTATGAACTGGATTTGGATTTTGTTTCTGATGGATATCCGGATTTTTGATATGAACTAGATCTGTTTGCTAGGTTTTTTAAGGCTTGTTTGGCTGAACAAAAAAAAATTATTTTTTACGCGGAAACACTTTTTCTCAAAAACACTTTCTCTCTCTCTCTCTCTCTGGATGCCTTGAGCAGATGTTGCCGGACTTTCCGAGGTCGGAAAGTAGAGCCGGGAGCTGGCGACGAAATGTTTCGTTGCCCTCCCAACATACCCGATGATGATAATTTTCTGAGGGTATCACCACAACTTGATAAAAAAATTAATTAATCCCACTGAATATATTCTGACATTATCTTGTTTTTGCAGGTTCAGAGATTCGAAGATTGAAGATCAGATATGAAGAACTCGTAGGAGTTAGAACTTTTAGGAAAAGTTTAGGATTTTAGGCTTTAATTTGTAATTTTCAACAAATGTAAATATTCCGAATAATATTGTAATAAAATTTGTACATAAATCGAACAAATTCAAGTCTTTTAATAAAACTTTGATTTTTTTTTACTAAATTCAAATATGTATTCCCTTTTGAATAAACTTGACATTTCAATACTCGAAGTCGGCGACTAATGGCTTGCACAAACCTCGAATTAAACTAACGTCTGATGCAAATTACAAACTCCACTGAGCCTTGAAAGAATTAACCCATACTTAGTAATAAAAAATCAGTGAACCTGGCCTTGAACAGATAAACAGATAAATCCAATTTTGTAGCAAAAATAAACTTTCCTCCGCATTTAAATCCAAGTCATATCTCGAATAATCTGACTCTTGTAACATGAAACGAATTGACTGATAATCGTGATCAAACCAAACTAATATTTATTATGAATTCAAAGCAAACCAAAATTCCACTGCTCCTCTGAAAATTAACTTGTAACCAGTAAAAAAACAGGAAAACGTGCGTTGGTTAGAATAAATTTCTTGAAGCCGATTCTCGCACCGATTTAACCTGAATTCATATATATATCAACACCCTCAACCCCATACGGTTTATGAATCAAACAACATTTCAAAACCCAACTGACGACTACTTCTGGTTCTTGAACAAAAATGTATTGTGTTAAGAGGAATCTGACGTCAAAAATTCAACCCATTCTCAAATAAAAAATCGCATGATTCAAATATAGAAACCCTAATTGTTTGAGGAATCTCCGATAACGACTTTGCCTCGTAATCGTCAACAGACTGTAAATTAACGACCCTTCTGCACTTTCTAAATTAAAGCGCACGCAGTGTTATTTCCCTGCAAAAACAAACAGATTGGGCAAACCGGTTGGTTAGCAGTTAGTTAAAACGAAATACTGAACGAAATGAAATGCGAAATGAACCTAATGGTCTAAGGGTAAAATTTGGGGTATGACAGTTGCCCCTATTTAAATAGCTTCACCGGATGATTTGGACAACGTAGGCTCGAGAAATCATGGTGAAAGGGATTTAAATACAGATAACCGAAAATTTTGCCCTTAGATGCAGTGATATGCAATGCTATGGACAAAGCGGAAATAGACTATAATGCTGACAATGCCATGAATCTAATATGATACATATGCCGAAAATACAACGGTGTAAACGACGCGACGATGCAGGGGACAGGCGCAACGAGCAAACACACACTGGGGAATACGACGCACTGGGAAAACAGCATGACACTTTTTTTTCATAAGACAGTAAGGGAGTTGGATGCATCCTTGAAAGAGGCTTGAGAAGGTAGGAAGAAGATAGAAGATAACAGATGCGTCTTGAAAACCTTGCCTTAACTAAGGAGTTTGTGAAGACAGCAGAAGACAGTTTTTCCACTATTCATGTATCTTTCTAGAATGCATTGTAGTCATTTTTAATTTTAAGCTCAATTTTACTTGGTTGGCTTGTCCACTCCATTCTTTTTTTAATAAACTTAAAGCAGAATAGAACGGGACAGACAAGCTATTTTATTTCTTCTAGTGGTAGTGGAACGTGAGATTTATGTTCCGTATTCGTCAATTTGTTTGAACTGGTTTTTAAAACAAATTGGTTTGAAAATACTGTCAAGCTATTTTAATAAATAAATAAATAAGCAGTGACCAATTGGTTTGAAAATACCGTCAAATAGTCGTTTTATGTTCCGTATTCGTCAATTTGTTTGAACTGGTTTTTAAAACTTTAACCAACTTTTATTGAAATAAATTACTGAGAATTTTTATTATTATAAAAAAGTATTTTATGTAAGTAAAGGTAAGCAATTCCATAAAATTATAACCCAGTCCTTGTTTTGTTTATGCTAATTATTCCATATTTCTTGCATTATTATTATTTATTATTAAAAAGATAATAGAGATACATTTGACAATATAAAAAATAATAAATTATATAATTATTATTAATTGACAGTATAAAATTAATTTATATAAATAATGTATAATCTCCTTTTTTATTATTATTATTATTATTATTATTATTATTATTATTATTATTATTATTGATAGAATAATTAATTTGAATAGTATCCTAAATATAACTTTTCATAAATAAAAAATGTTTCAGAAGGTTCAAATAAATTGCTAAGAATTTTTCTTTAAAAAAAGTTACTTAAAAAAAAAAAAAAAAAAAAGTAAACATTCTATATTCTAACTATATCTCAATGACCAAGGTTGTTAAAATAGCTATTTAAAATTTAAATTTTTAAATTTTACATTTTCAGATCGATATTTGGTGCTAAATTGTTGGTAGAATCGTTTTTAAGTAAAATCATATACTAGAACGATTTTACACGATTTAAATCTCTTTAAAATCTATAAAATCATGTAAAATCTTTGAATTTTACTCTTTGACTTGATTTTACGTTTTTTTTTTAAGTTTTAAAAAACTCAGTCCAATAAAATTTCTCCCGCTTTATTATTTTATTCACTTTAAATAATTCCTTTTTTTTATTAGATATTAGATTTTTTATTTACCAGAGTAATAAAATTAAAAACTTTTAAACCCTAACGTCACTTCACTTATACGACGTCGGACTAGAAGTTCAACAACGACATTCTGTGAGTTTTGTTTTTTGATTGGTAAGTATCTAAAAAGTGAGTCTTCTTCACAAATAAAAAACAGAGAAATTATATGATACTATTAGGGCTGGAAAAGAGTCGAGTCGAGTCGAACTCACCTCAACTCGGCTCGACTCGTTAAGAATTGTTCGAATTCGAGTTCGACACGAACTTTTTTTTAAACTCAAACTCGACTCGTTATAAGTTCACGAACAGTTCGGTTCAACTCGTTAGGTTCATCTCATTAGGTTCAGCTCACATGATTCACAGACTTAAAAACTATTTTTTTTAAAATATATATTTTTTAGTATATTTGACATTTTAAATAAATATATTTTTTTAAAATAAAATAAAAGTTATCATATTGAAATTTAACTTTATCTTCGAAATCTACTAATTCAAAACCTACACAACTTTCAATAGATACATTTGAGAGTCTAATTCAAAAACTACTAAATTGAAGATTAAATTTGTCTAAGATTTGAAGTAAATATTTAAACCTAATCTTAAAGACGGTATAATTTTTCTCATATGTAATCGAGTTCACTCAAGAACCTAACGAGTCGAACTATGTATAGTTCAAGTTCAACTCATTTAGTTAACGAACTTAATTTTTCACTCATACTCAACTCATTTGGTTCATGAACCTAATTCAACGATTTAATTGTCGATTCGAATTCCAAACTATTTTCGAGTTGGTTCGGTTCATTGTCAGCCCTAGATACTATGTTATTATGTGATTGTATGTAACCTTGGTTTGTTACAGTATTTCTAGTTTTGTCATTCTATATCTTTGAACGTTTAGAATTTAAGTGATTGTTATAGTGATTTGTTATTTTTATTATTTTAATATATCAATTTAATAGAAGTTTTGATTTATTGTGTATATTTTTGACAAATTTACTTTAATATCTTACTTTTTTAGTTAAAATTTATTATTTAAATTTGATTATTTTTATTATTTAAATTTTATATTTAATATTATTGAATATTAAATAAATTTTACGATTTTACGTTTCGATTCTACCTAATCAAAACAAATTAAGATAAAAACTCAATTCTAACGACCTTACCGAAAACAATTCAAAATTCCAAAGTAAATCGAAGAGAATCATAATTCCAAATTTATTAGCAAAATCAAAATCATATACAATGCATTTGCAAAGAATATTATATATTAATTAGAGTATAAGGAATACTATGGGGAAACAGAAAAAAACCTTTGTCAGCTTCATAATATTTCTTCAAAAAATTAATAAAAATTCTAATATTATCCCAATCTTGACTACTATGGGGAATCACCGTCAAAGAAATCCCTATAGTCTTCATCCCTATCTTCTAGCTTATCAAAAGCAGTTTGAAATTTCTCAGCCGCATCTAACATCAAATATGTTGAGTTCCTTCTAGTTGAAACATCAAGACATACTGACTTCTTACATGTAATCCCGACATATTCCACACATTCCTTGAACTTTAAAGCTCTATGGGGTGAAGATCTCACAAACCTAATAGCATTTCTAACACTTGAAATTGAGGTGCTGGCTACTTTTAATCCATGTTTAATAACCAAATTCAGTATATGAGCACAACACCTTATGTGAAACTCAAACCCATCCGTTCAAAATCCATTCATGTTTCTTACTTTATGCTCTAAATATTTAACAGCAACATCATTTAATGCTGCATTATCTACCGTAATGGTAGAAATATTTCTCAGCCCCCACTCCTTCAATACATCCTCAACCTTCTTACCAGTCGTTCTACCACAGTGATTTGGAATAACGGTAAAGCTAATAATCTTTTTTTTTGTAATTTCAATCTCTATCAATAAAATGGGCAGTTAGGGTCAAGTAGTATAGATTTTGGAAAGATGTCCAACAATTTGTTTTTATTACCACCCTACTAGAATCAGACATAAAGAATACCCTCAATCTCACTTTTTCATCAAGATATAATTGAAAATAGTCCCTAGTTATGGTTCCCCTTGACGATGTAGAAAATTGGGGCTGCCTTTGCTTACAAAAGTACTTAAACCCCCCTCCTTCAACCATAGAAAAGGGTTTCTCATTCAAAATGATAAAATAAGCTAACCCATTTCTACAACCTACAGGATCATATAACTTGCTGGAACCAGCCCAACTCCCTAAGTTGTTGAAAATGTCAAGATTAATTGGGTAGGGTCAGTTGACAAGTTCAACGGATACTTAGGGCATGTTTTTGTGTGACTCTTTAAGTTTGAAGTTCCATATTTCTTAGAGTCACACATGTACATTTGATGGAAGTATTTACAGGAAGTAGTAGGGGGGTCACTATTAGAAATAAAGTTAAAGTGGTCCCAAACCTCAGATCTCTTTCTATTACCATTAACATTAGGTCTTCTTTTCTTAAGAATAGGCGAAACATTTGTGGTTGGTTCAATAGTTGGTGTGGTCGTTGGTACATTAGGTGTTGTGGATGTTGGTACATTAGGTGACGTTGGAGAATGTTTATTGGTAATTGGAGTGTCTTGCTCCATAACTGAGCAAATAATCAAAGCCACAAATAAACACAACTAAGCAACCAAACATAGACATAAATAAGCAACGAACACAAATACTTAGAGTTTAAGCTTCATATATCATAATTCCTTAAACTCACTCGCTACCACTCAATATAAACAGAAGAAACATCCTCAAAACATAAACATACTTCAAGTTACAACAATTTCCTAAACATGCTCAATACAGTTATTTTTCATACTTCAAGAAACATACAAAATCACACACCTAATCTTGTATAAACATTTCCTAAACTTACAATTATTTTGTATATTCTCAGTGCCTCGCATTTCTCCAACTCTTTCCATATATTTAACTTCTTGCATAACTCTTAAAACTTTCAAGTTACATCACAACTCACCTGTCAAAATTTTGCATAAAAAGTAACTGAAACAAAAGCACATACATATATTTTGTTTTCAGAACACTCAAACGATTTTCATAAGACAAAAATGTATGATCAAAATAATACATATAACTTATTGAAATACTTATGCCAATTTTATACTTAGCAAGTAATATAGATCTTGTTCTATTTACAAGTTTTTTCACCTATTTTCAAGCTCACACAAGCATCCAGCATAAGCATCCAATTTAAAATCATGGTTATCTTCTACTATGGTTACAATAGAAACTAATTTTGAAAACAAAAATCACATAGAAATTTTCTAATGTTAAAGCTACAAACTGATTTTCCAAATACGAGACGACATTTTATTCCACAAAAATGAGGGAAAACTAAAGCCAAAAAAAATCTTTTAGATGTTCGCAAAAGATGCAAAGATATGGAGCAGGGAAGCGAACAAAGGGGAAAACAACTCCAGAGGTAAGAAAGTGTGCACATTGAAGAGAATAAACACCTGAGTAAATTTGGAAGCCAAAACATTATAATACCGCTAACACTTGTGAACCTCAACCTTTTACACATAGGCCTGCAATAAAAAAGACGAATTATATGACAAGATGGAAAGGCAACAAGAAATAAATATTCATCGTTTAACATAATCTAATATACAGATGGTGACATAAATGAATCAAAAGCATAAGAGAGACGATGATGGCGGTACCTAGAGAGAGAGAGAGAGAGAGAGAGAGAGAGAGAGAGAGAGAGAGAGAGAGAGAGAGAATGATGGAGTTGCGTTAACTCTAATCTGGAAAAAATAAGGATGATGGTTTGTGTGTTAGGTTAACTATAATAACATGGCGGTATACACTGATACACATACAGAGAGAGAGAGAGAGAGAGAGAGAGAGAGAGAGAGAGAGATAATGATGGAGTTGCGTTAACCCTAATCTGAAAAAAAAATAAGGATGATGGTTTGTGTGTTAGCTTAACTATAATAACATGGCGGTATACACACATACACAGAGAGAGAGAGAGAGAGAGAGAGAGAGAGAGAGAGAGAGAGAGAGAGAGAGAGAGAGAGAACTAGCCTAAAGGTTAGAGAGCGACAGCGGCTGAAGTTTGTTGGAGAGGAAAAGCAGAGCGATTGAAGTAGAGATGGCTTTCTTCAAACCCTAAACCTAGATTGTGAAGAAGAAGCGTGTGATATGAAATGAATTACTTACTATTAGTGGGAAAAGAGAAAAAAAAACATAATGAGAAGCGTGTAATATGAAGTTCGAACACATTTTAATTTTTAACAAATATTATATATATATATATATATATATATATATATATATATATATATATATATATATATATATATATATATATATATATATAATTAAAGAATAATAATATTATAACTTGACAGCTTTGGATTTCGGCGGGTCCCAAATTACAAACTGAATCCAACCACCCATATCCATTAATATCCAATCAAATGACCCAAAGATACCCGTAACTCGAGTTTAACTGACCTGTGTTGCAAAACATGTGTCGGATCGGTCGGGTAACATCGAATGGTCACCGGTTGTCCACCCCTAATTACATTAATGGCCAAAGAATTCTAATTCAGATTTTTTTTAAGGATGGACAAATCATTATGATGAATGTGAGTGAGGTGTCAAAAACTTAAATGTTTCAAATTGGCTTTTAGAGAGTGGAACCATTTTGTGTTTGGAAATATTGGTTGGAATGTCAATTTGATTATTGATGAAGTCAACCGCATTTAAAATTTTATTAATTTTCAAGTTTCTGATGACTTTTATCAAGTTTATTTGGGAACTTAATTTATCCTTTCTCAGCCTTTGTTATGCATATGATCAGTTTTGGCAGGAGAAGGCTCATCCTCAAAAAAATTTGGGGATATGAATACATCTTATTTCCGATGTTTGGCCATATTTAAAAATGTTACAAAAAAAAAAATAATAATAATAATTATGAACAATCAATATTTATGGGAGTGTTCGAATATGACAAGAAAATATCCAACTGAAGATTAGTTTTTTAATGTAAAAATAGGCAACACCTGTGAAGTGTTGCATTAGGTCTGAATTCGAAATTAGGCAATACTTCGTGAAACAGTGCAACCTTTGAAAACTGTTTCGGTAGGCGAAATAGTGGAACACTTGGTAAAAGTGTTGTTATAGGAGAAACAGTGCACCTTTTTAAAAGTGTTGTTGTAGGTGATATTCTTGAACGGGATTTGTTTTAGTTCCAACAGTTGGTATCTAGAGCACCGGCTGAATGATTCATGCAAAACAAAACATGATGGCGATGAATCATTCGAATGGACATTTTTTGGCGAGTCTCCCAATTCTGAAGGGTCAAAATTATGAGAATCTTTAATAGAATATTTCCTTTGTTTATCATTTATTCACCGTTGCACCAACAATTGGTATCTAGAGCTCCGGTTCGGATTCATTGGGAAACACGGGAAACACGAGTGAACGTGAGGCCTTGTGTGCTTGATTTTGTTTCTTATATTCGTGTTGAATCTTGAACAAAACCTGATCAGAATTTTAATTCTGTGGGTTGGGAAACACTGTGTGAGAAATTTGAGTGTACTGTGCAAGGTAGAAGATGAACGGAAACGGCAACATGAACCCCAAACTTCCAGTATTTGACGGTAAAAACTGGAATCGTTGGATGATCCAAATGCGTGTACTGTTCGTTGCTCAAGATGTTCTAGATCTTGTCACTAATGGTTATGTTCCGGTAGCAGCAGATGTGACGGATGAACAGAAAAACACGCAGAAGGAAGTAAGGAAGAAGGATCAGAAAGCATTGTTCTTTATTCATCAATGTGTGGATGTAAATGTGTTTGAGAAGATTGCAGATTCAACGACAACAAAGGCTGCGTGGGACACACTGGTGAGATGTTATGGTGGTGACGCATCAGTGAAGAAGGTGAAGCTTCAGTCCTTGAGAAAGCAATATGAGAATCTCAACATGAAGAATAATGAGAAAGTCTCTGAATACATCTCCAGAATGATTCTGATCACTAATGAGATGAAGGCGTGTGGAGAAACTCTTTCTGAAGAAGAAATCATGGAGAAAGTATTGAGATCCCTTACCTCTCAATTTGATTACATTATGGTAGCAATAGAACATTCCAAAGATCTGAGCACCATGAGAATTGAAGAGCTGCAGAGCAGTCTAGAAGCGCAAGAGTTGCGTTTGACTGAGAGAACTTCTAAAAAGGAAGTAGAGCAGCAGGCTCTGAAAGTAACTTCTGATAGGAGGTATCAGAAGCAGTTAGAAGCCAGGAGAAGATCTGATGGTGGTCAGAAGTCAGAAAGCTCAACCTCTGATAGACAAAAGAATGCTCAGAAGGGAAAAGTGAAGTATGACAAGAAGAAAATCCAATGTTACTGTTGTAAGAAGTTTGGTCACTTTGCTAGAGATTGTTGGTCAAATAAGGAGAGAAAATCAAAAGAAGCAAATATAGGCAGAAGTTCTGATGATAAATCTGTGTTATTAATGGCCTCTGAATCTGATGATATGGATCTGATAGACTGGTGGTATATGGACACTGGCTGTTCAAATCATCTTACTGGAAACAAGAAATGGCTGGTTGACTTTGACTCTGAAAAGAGAACAAAGATCATATGTGCTGATGACAAATATCTTAATGAAGAAGGTATGGGAAATGTCAGAGTGATTCTAAACAATGGGAAAACAGCATTGATTCAGAACGTGTGGTATGTACCTGGCATCAGAAGCAATCGGATGAGTGTGGGACAATTAATTGAGAAAGGTTTTTCAGTTACCATGAAGGACAATCTTCTGAAGTTGTATGACTGGAATCAGAAGTTGATTATAGAGTCAGAACAGGGAAGGAATAGAACATTCAAGGTGAATGTCAGAACTGCAGACTCAGAATGTCTTAGTGCAACAAGTGCTGAGAAGGAGAGTGAGTTGTGGCACAGAAGATTCGGTCATTTGAATTTCAGAAGCTTAAAACATCTGAATTTAAAGAAGTTGGTACATGGAATTCCTGCAATTAAGAAGCCTGAAAAGTCATGCAAAGTTTGCATGGAAGGAAAACAACCACGATTGTCATTTGCGTCAGAAGTTGCTCCAAGAGCAAAACATGCCTTGGGAGTTGTACATTCTGATGTGTATGGTCCATTTCCAGTAGCATCGATTGGAGGGAATAAATACTTTGTGTTGTTTGTTGATGAATTCACAAGAATGACATGGGTATCCCTTATTAAGTTTAAACATGAGGTGTTTGATGAATTCAAGAAGTTCAGAATGAAGGCTGAGAATCAGAGTGGTCAGAAGTTGAAGATTCTCAGAAATGACGGTGGAGATGAGTATAACTCCAAAGAGTTCCAGAAGTTCTGTGAGGAGAATGGAGTTTAGCATGAGGTTATTGCTCCTTATACCCCTCAACACAATGGTCGTGTTGAAAGAAGAAACCGCACTTTGCTTGATATGGTGAGAAGCATGCTAAAGGAGAAGAAGCTTCTTCAGAAGCTCTGGGGAGAAGTTGTTGCCACTGCAACGTATGTACTCAACCGATGTCCTACGAAGAAGTTGAAGGAAATAGTTCCAATACAAAAGTGGACTGGAGATAAGCAAAGTGTTAGTCATCTAAAGGTGTTTGGTTCTGTTTGCTATAAACATGTTCCGGAAGCCAGAAGACAGAAGCTGGATGATAGAAGCAAAGTGATGATTCTGATAGGGTATCATAGTACAGGTGCATACAAGCTCTATTGTCCAGAAACCAATAAAATTGAATTCAGCAGAGATGTGATTATGAAGGAATCAGAAGTTTGGAATTGGGATAAGTCTCAATCTGATTCTGAGTTAGAATTTCTGAAGAAAGGTCAGACTTAAGAATTTCTGAAGTTGGAGTAAACTCTGACGTTGACTCTGACTCTGATAGTGATTCAGACTCTGGAGAAGACTCAGAAGATGAAGGTGACTCTGATGATCCAGAATCTGATGATCCAGACTCTGATGGCAATCCAGATTCTGGTGGCAATTCAGACTCTGGAAATATGTCAGACTCTGAAGATTGTCAAAGCTCTGGAGGAAGTCAATCATCTGAAGCTAGAAACTTTGAAGCTCAAGACTCTGAACAAGTTCAGAGACCACAAAGAATAAGAAACGTCCCCAGAAGATATGCAGAATTTGACATGCTGCAAGACACTGAAGTAGACTCTGAAGGAGAAGTTATTCAGTGGGCCATGATAGTAGACTCTGAACCCATAAGTACAGAAGAGGCTCTTAAGCAGAAGCTCTGGCTGAAGGCCATGAAAGAAGAACTTGATGCTATAGAGAGAAACAAGACTTGGAAGCTGACAGAACTTCCAAAAGACAAGAAAGCCATCAGCGTTAGATGGGTTTTCAAGCAGAAGTTAAAGTCAGATGGTTCAATTGGAAAACATAAAGCAAGGTTGGTAGCCAGAGGATTTCTACAGAAACCTGGGCTGGATTATTCTGAAGTGTTTGCACCTGTAGCAAGACATGAAACAATCAGAATGGTGATTGCAATAGCTGCTAACAAAAATTAGCCTCTGATGCATTTAGATGTAAAATCTGCATTTCTGAACGGTCCATTAGAAGAAGAAGTTTACGTGTTACAACCTCCTGGATTTGTTAAAAAGAATCAGGAAGGGATGGTGTACAGATTATACAAAGCTCTATATGGATTGAAACAAGCGCCCAGAGCTTGGAATCAGAAGATTGATTCATTTTTCAAGAAGCAAGGCTTTCAGAAATGTGAGATGGAGTACGGTGTTTATGTTCAGCATACTTCTGAAGGCAATATGACTCTGGTGTGTTTATATGTTGATGACATACTGCTGACTTGAAGCTCTGAACAAGAGATAGTCAAGTTCAAGAAAGTTTTGATGAATGAATTCGAAATGATTGATCTAGGCAAAATGACATACTTTCTAGGGATGGAGTTCAGATATTCTGAGAAAGGTATCATTTTGCATCAGCTCAAGTATGAATTAGAACTTCTGAAGAGATTTGAATTGAAGAATTGTAAGATTGTTGTCACACCTTCTGATACAAATTAGAAACTGGATTCTGACTCTGATGGAAAGGATGTGGACGCTACAACCTTCAAATAGTTGGTTGGTTCTCTGAGGTATCTGTGCAATACCGTACCTGATATTTGTTATTCTGTTGGGATGGTTAGTAGGTTCATTAGTAAACCTAAGTGGTCTCATTATCAAGCTGCTGTCAGGATTCTGAGGTATATCAAGGGAACTCTGAAGTATGGAGTGTTATTTCCTTCTGGAAGAAAGAATGAGTCAGAACTTCTGAGTTATTCAGACTCTAATTGGTGTGGAGACAGAGTTGACAGAAGAAGTACCTCTGGGTACTTGTTCAAATTTCTGGGAGGTCCCATTTCTTGGTGTTCCAAGAAGCAACTTGTTATGGCGTTATCAACCTGTGAAGCTGAATACATTGCAGGTGTTGTTACTGCATGCCAAGCTGTGTGGATTCTGAATCTGTTGCAAGATCTGAAGATTAAAATAAATAAACCTCTGAAGCTGATGATTGACAACAAGTCTGCAATCAATCTTGCCAAAAACCTAGTGTTGCATGGGAGAAGCAAGCATATTGAGACCAAGTATCATTTTCTGAGACATCAAGTTCAGAGTGGAGTGTTAGAAGTTGTACACTGCAGCACTCAGAAACAGTTGGCAGATGCTCTGACGAAAGCTATCAAGACTGATCAATTTCTCAGACTAAGGGATGGAATTGGTGTTACAAGTTTTGATGGAATATGAATTAAGGGATGGTATTAGAAGTAACTCATATTTAGTTGTACTATTACTTAGCCCCTAAGTTTGTTAGAGGGTATTTTAGTATTTTATCTTATTCTAGTAACCCTAGTTTTAGCTTATAAATAGGGTTGCAATCATTGTAATGTAAAGTGAGTTGTGTAGCCGTCATTCTCTTTAGTAGAATATTTCCTCTGTTCATCATTTATTCACCTTTGCACCAACACATATTTCTTGCATTATTATTATTATTTATTATTAGAAAGATAATAGAGATACATTTGACAATATAAAAAATAATAAATTACATAATTGTTATTAGTTGACAGTATAAAATTAATTTATATAATTAATGTGTAATTTTTTTTATTATTATTATTGATAGAATAATTAATTTAAATAGTATCTTAAATATAACTTTTCATAAATAAAAAATGTTTGAGAAGGTTCAAATAAATTGCTAAGAATTTTTCTTTATAAAAAGTTACTTAACAAAATTTAAAAATAAAATAAAAAATAAAAAATAAAAAAAAGTAAACATTCTATATTCTAACTATATCTCAATGACCAAGGTTGTTAAAATAGCTATTTAAAATTTAAATTTTTAGCTTTTACATTTTCAAATCGATATTTAGTGCTAAATTGCTGGTAGAATCGTTTTTAAGTAAAATCATATGCTATAACGGTTTTACACGATTTAAATCTCTTTAAAATCTATAAAAATCATGTAAAATCTTTGAATTTTACTCTTTGCCTTGATTTTACCTTTTTTTTTTATTTTAAAAAACTCAGTCCAATAAAATTTCTTCCGCTTTATTATTTTATTCACTTTAAATAACTCCTTTTTTATTAGATATTAGATTTTTTTATTTACCAGAGCAATAAAATTAAAATCTTTTAAACCCTAACGTCACTTCACTTGTACGACGTCGGACTAGAAGTTCAACAACAACATTCAGTGAGTTTTATTTTTTGATCGGTAAGTATCTAAAAAGTGAGTCTTCTTCACAAATAAAAAACAGAGAAATTATATGGTACTATGTTATTATGTGATTGTATGTAACCTTAGTTTGTTACTGTATTTCTAGTTTTGTCATTATGTATCTTTGAATGTTATTTTTATTATTTTAATATACCAATTTAATAGAAGTTTTGATTTATTGTGTATATTTTTGACAAATTTACTTTAATGTCTTACTTTTTTAGTTAAAATTTATTATTTAAATTTGATTATTTTTATTATTTAAAATTTATATTTAATATTATTTAATATTAAATAAATTTACGATTTTACCTAATCAAAGCGAATTAAGATAAAAACTCGATTCTAACATTCTAAATTGCAAAGTAAATCAAAGAAAATCATAATTCCAAATTTATTAACAAAATCAAAATCAAATACAATGCATTTGCAAAGAATATTATATATTAATTAGAGTATAAGGAATACTCTCCCCCACAAACAAAAACAAAGATCAACCAATATAATGCAAAAACTTCATGCACAAAGATCAACTAATAATGCCGAATATTTCACCTGAGAAATTAATAAAATAATATCATTATCAAGCAACTCTATTTTAATTATACGAATGTGTAAAATATATTTATCATAAATTAATGAAACTTAATATTATCAAACAGGTCCAACATATTAATACTAACTAAAAATTTGCATTCAAAAAGTAAACAATCCTATATTTTAATCCGGAAATAATACCAACTATATATCTAATTATTTCTGAAGAACAATTCTGAGATACAAAGTGAATCGATGAGAAACAGAAGCTCCAACTCCATCAGCCACTTGATCGAAATCGAACAGTTCATGAACTTCATGCACGATCCTCTTTGTTAGTCCTTCAAGTGATTCACATGAGAAATCTGGATGAAACAAGATAGATTGAATCCAATCCTCACCTTCTTGGAAAAACCTCTTGCAACTCACATGTTGAAAATTGTGGAGTAATGTGTTAAGGCGTGGAACCGAATTAGAATCAACCGAATGAGAAACAACATTGATATGAAAATTTAACACATCATTGGGCTTTAGTTTCGGACATTGCATCTCTAGATTATACTTCTTCATGCTTCCAAGATATTCATATTGATCTTGATATTCTGCACTCAATCCATAATAATAAAGAGTTGCTTCTGAACATGGTGATGCTGTAGACAAGGAAGGAGACATGATTATTTTTCTTTCTTTTAAAAGCTTAACTTCTTTATCTCTTGATTTTTTGTGTGCTCTTTTTTTCAAATTGATGCAACCCTATTTATAGATGTGGAACCTTAGGTGGAGTAATTCCAGAGTTTGTTTTTTAAATTGTTTTTTTTTTGGAATTATTTTAGGGGGATTTGGATCGTCTCGTTTTTTATATATATTATGTCATCTCTCATGTTTTAATCTAACGGTTCAGAATTTATAATGAATAATTAAATAAAAAAAGTTATTTAATATGAGAAAGAAATGAATAAGTAATTTGTCTTTGTTATTTTTATCTTTGTTATTTAATTATTCATTATAAATTTTAAACCGTTAGATTAGAAATATGAGAGATAGCATAATATATAAAAAAGGAGAGGATTCAAATCCAAGAAGATAATTTACTTAAGATATGTTTTGTGAGTATTTAAATCTAGATTTTATATATATGTTTATCAACCATAAAGATTTTTATTTAAAAAATCAATTTTGAACCCTAAAAAAATTCCTAAAGATTATTTAACTAATTAACAGGACAATTTTTTTTAAAGTAAAATCAATTAATCAACTCAAAGTAAAAAATATATTTTAAATTATAACATAGTCAATAACATAATTGACATCTTATTTCTGTTAATTATTCCATATTTAGCGCAACATAATTGCTATCTTTAAATATGATAGATCACAAACAAAATCTTTAATACAATACTATTCTTTTTTTATTATTATTTATAAAAAGACCTCATATTATTAAAAACCAAACGGAACAATGTTGTGTGTGTAAATTTGTACGCTTAGCAAATTAATATATGTTTTATTTTATTTATTTTAAGAATTGGCATTATGTTATTAGATTTTAATAATTGTATTTATTATACATTTTTTATAGGAAAACAAATACATGCTTAAAAAATTATCAATTGAATAATTAAAGTGAATTATTTTAATGAGAATATTATTGAAATGATATATATTACATTTAAGGCTGGGCAACTGATCGGACCGGTTCGGGCACAAAATTTCAAATCGACTAATTCATCAAGTAGAATATTTTAATCTATTTTTAATCGGGTTGTAATTTCGAGTTTTTGGATTCAGTTGTATTCGACTTCAGATTGTTAAGTAGGTTATTTTTGGATTTTACAGATTTGGATCCAATAAAAATTAATACATTTTTTTATTTGGATAAAGGATGACAATATTTTAAAAATAGCCAAAATACATTTTAAGTCTTTTTTTTTTTGTTTATTAAGAAATGAGCCATATATTTGGCTTCTAAAGCTTTACAATTTAAATTGTTAGAATATATTTAAAATTACTATTAGAACTCATATTTTCCTAAAAACTAAAATAAATTTAATAACATTAATACAACCAAATTGTTTAACTAAAATTAAAATTAACCTTTCCAAGTACCATATAAAATCTAAGTTTAAATTAATCCTTCCAATATAAATTACATGTAATAACACAACCAAAGTACCATTGTGAAACCAGTAAATAACATTGAAGAACCTTGAAGAATCTCTCATTGAAGAGATTTCTACCATCATCATTTCCTGTGAATGCAAGTCCATATATTCAAAATAATATCATTAGTTTCAAAGCAAGATCACATGCAAATTCAAATTTGTCTAGACATTAGAGAATAAATGTATGAACTTTTACAGAATCTATTCAACCATAAATGATTTTTCAACTCACTTTTTTGTTCAAAACCTATTACTTTATCCTAGAACCAAGCACGTCGAAACAACAACTAGAATATTGTTTTTCAAGGTAAAATGAAACCAAGATAGTGATTGTAACACCCTTATTCTACCCCTTAGATATTACGGCAAAATAACACGGATTTCAGAGTAAAATATTAAATTTCATTAAAAAGCCACAAAAGGGCGTACATTTCTCAAAGTCAACAAAATTGGTCAATACTCCGTAACACACGGGTTTTCTCAAAATACCTCAAAACATCATATACAGCAGAACTCAAAACATAACTCAATGTTTTCCTCATAAGGGAACATCAGTAAAATAACCCAATGATATACAATCAACTCAAAGAACCCAACCCGATGTTACATATCAGAGCAAGACCCTCTAAATTAACCATAAAGGCTAACGACTCTAAAACTTCAAAATATTCCTCGACAACGTCCACGGCTAAACTTGCTCACCTACACGTTACCCACGTGGAGGTAACATTCAAACAGGCAGGGTGAGTAAAACTGTTCATAATAATCAATGTATGACAATTAGTGCATAAACGGCATATTACTCATAGTTATATTCAACACATTGATATTCTTCAATTATGCCTCAAAGGCCAAAATGCCATAATTATACACCAAGGCTCATAAATGCAAATGCAACATAGACTCAATGCATCAATAGGATCGAAGCACATCAAAATACTTCACATCCACACAGTGGGATTGAAGTCAAAGTAATCGAGGTCCTGAACCGAAGTTCGGATGCACATGAATGCATGATGCACACTTCACAATAATCCTCATAATAACAGCATATGGTGCATCATCATTCATCATATTCATCATCATTACACGTCATATCTCATCGTCATATTCATCATCATAAATCACGTCATCATAGCTCATCGTAACAATCATCATCATACATCATGTTATCATAGCTCATCGTAACAATCATCATCATACATCATGTTATCATATCTCATCACGGTAATCATCATTATACAATATATTATCATATCTCATCACATTCACTACAAGAAAAACTGGATTTAGCTAGGGGTTAAACCCCTCACTAAATCAAAAAACCCATCACAAAACCATCATTTGCGAGGGGACAGAGCCCCTAGCTAATCAGGGCATCGCAAATAATTGGTGAGAGATTAAGCCCCTCGCAAAAATGGCTAGGGGGAAGCCCCTCGCAAAATGTAATGAAAAAAAAAATCCTATTTCTGCACACAGACGTAGCCGCAGACTAGAGCTAGAGAGCTGTTCAGAACTGTCAGAACAAATTGCGAGGGGATAAGCCCCTAGCTAAGTCACGTGATTCCTGAAATTAGTGAGGGGCGAATCCCCTAGCCAGCTGTGTAATGCATTTGCGAGGGGTTAACCCCTAGCCAATAATTATATAATTTTTTTTAAAAATTTATAAATATATTGTTATAATTATATTGGAATAATAATATATTATATAATAAAATTTTATTACATTTTATAATAAATATAATTATAATTAGAATAAAGTAATACTAATAAACATAATACTAATATTTTAATTAAAATCTGTTATAATATACTAATATTAATAAATATTTTGTTTTAATAAATATAATATATGTTAATAAATATAATACTAATATTAATATTTTGTTTTATAATATAATATTACTATTCTGTTTTATAATATAATATAAATATATATATTGTTTTATAATATACTAATACTAATAAATATAATACTAATATTTTAATTAAAATTTGTTTTATAATATAAATATTAAAATCTGTTTTATAATTAAATATATATACTGTTTTAATTAAATAATATATAATACTAATATTTACTGTTTTATATAATAATATATATATTGTTTTAATACTATCTAATTAATATTTAATGTTTTAATTAATATTATTTAATACTATTTAATACTGTTTTAATACTATTTAATTAATATATATTGTTTTAATTAAGTAATATATAATACTAATATTTAATGTTTTATATAATAATATATATACTGTTTTAATACTATTTAATTAATATTTACTGTTTTAATACTAATATTTTAATAAATATAATACTAATATGTTTTAATATGTTTATAAAATATTCTGTTTTATAATATATATTAATAAATATAATATTAATATTAAAATTCTGTTTTATAATATAATATATACTTGTCGCTACTCGAAAAAGACGCGCAACGACGGGGAGGGCGAAAAGGAAAAGGACAGAAGAGTCGCCACCGAATTTTATTTATCCCATGAGGGGAAAGGAAAATATCGAGAAAACCTCAAGAAAAGAATGGACAAGATGGTCTCGCAACCAAGATTGGGTTCGGAAGCCGGTTATGCGAAGGGAAGGTATTAGCACCCCTCGCATCCATCGTACTCGATGGGAACCATTTGTTTGTCGTGTGTGATTTATTTGCTTAAAAATTATGCTATAAAAGAGTGTTCCAAAGGATAGAGGGAAAGGTCAGAATTTGGGAAAAGAAAGATAACAGGGGAAGGAAGAGAAAGAACGGACTCGGTAGGACTTCGCGGTCCTAGGCCTACGTATTCTCAACGGATATGAGAAAATCAGAGTCGACGTAGTTCGGGGAACTACAGATATATGGGGATGTGCTCGACAAGGATTGTGGCCCTTGTGCCTACGTATCTTTACTTGAACGAAGTAAAGAATCAGAGCAGCCGTAGTTCGGCCTACGATTTGTTGATGTTTTTTATGGATGATGCTATCGTACGCATTCTAGCAGTTAGGCGTATTGCTGCTCGCTCGTTGGAGACTTAGGCATTACCTGTTTGCGGTAGAACGGACGTATCATATCCTTTTCGAAAGATAAGTTTTCGCCACGCGAGGCAAGATGTCACATTTGATTTGTTGAATTATTTTTTAGGGGCGAGATAGGTCCTCGGATAGTAACCCTTACAGGTAGTACCCAATTCTTTATCTCAAAGTTTTTGTCTATGAAAGGGTGTGGCGAACATAGCGTCTTCGTATTGAAAGACGAGTATCAAAAACCACACACACTACAGTGAGCGTCTCGACACTCGGAGAGGAAGAAGTCTACACTTAATCCTCTCTTTTTAGTTCAATACAAAGAGAACTTCATTCTCTTATTAAAGTGTTTTTGGTTTTGAATGGTAAGTGCTTTTGCGACAGAGAACCCTACGGTAAACGTCAGCACTCGGGATAGAAGAAGGCCTACGCCTAACCATTCCACGACCATTCAAGTTTTTGTTATGAAAAGAGTTTAAAAAAAGCGCTCGGTACGGGACCGAGGTTTTTAGGTGACAAAGGTTACGGAAAGAAGTTGTAGAGGGAGATAGGTGGCGGATAAAGTCACATCTTCGTATTGAAAGACGAGTATCGAGACCACCCACACTACAGTGAGTATCCAAACACTCGGAGAGGAAGAAGTCTACACTCAATCCTCTCTCTTTAGTTCAATACAAAGAGAATCGATTTATTTATTGTAAGTGTTTTGAAAATGCACTCGGTACGGGGCCGAGGTTTTTTAGGAGAAAAAGGTGCGGATGAAAACATCTTTGTATTGAAAGACGAGTGTCAAAACCACCCACACTACAGTGAGCATCTCAACACTCGGAGAGGAAGAAGCCTACACTCAATCCTCTCTCTTTAGTTCAATACAAAGTGAACTTTATCGTTTTGTTAAATATGGTGAGTTGGTTTAACCATTATTTGAGAAAATTCGCTTGACGTTGGGTCAAGATTTAATTGTTTTAAAAAGTTTGAGGTGAAGCGAGCAAGGTCGATGGCGGACGCACAAGGCGACCGACTTACAAGGGTTAAAAATGGCTCAATAAAATCGAGAGTTTGCTTTTGAAAATGGTTTTTTTGGAATCAAAAGTCACCAAGGACAATAACAACATTCCTACTAAAATCATACAACATATGGGATTAGTCGGCTAAAAAAAAATCGGGACATGCGATAAAAACGGGAGTTCGTCGTGCGAACTCCTTGAGAAAAATTTTTTTGGAGGTAAAAATAACAAAAAATAAGTGGAAAACAGTGGGGTAACACGGGTGGCCGTGTTGTATGACACGGCCCGTGTCACAGTTCCAGGAAAAAAATGAGTTTTGGGTCAAAAGTGGTGTGACACGGTAGTGTTGTGTAACACGGCCGTGTTGTGTGACACGGGTGGCCGTGTTGCAAGGTCTGGGCCAAAAAAAACAAGTTAGAATCTCAAACAGAGGTACAACACGGGTGCCCGTGTTGTGTGACACGGCCCGTGTTGTGAGCCCAGGGCATTTTTCACTTTGAAAAGCCACTCAGAGATGTAACACGGTCGGCCGTGTCGTGTGACACGGCCCGTGTTGGGCTGCCAGATGAAAAATTCCAAACTTTCTCTTGTTTTTTGCTTCTTTTTGTGGTTATTTCAAAAGGGTTTCTTGGTCCCTTTGGGATCTTACATGTTATACTCAACACAACAACACTCAAACTAAGAGAAAAAAAAGATAAATGCACAATGTAAAAGAAGAGAAAAGTTTGAAGAAATGGATACCCAAGAGTTG